>JASCQY010000173.1:18176968-18187164 GCA_030264315.1 Sardinella tawilis
TGCTAACGGTCCAATCCGATTCAATGATAAATGCTAATTTGGAGCTAAAATTGGTATAGCCAGAGTCAGAGAAGGACCGGATGAATAGGAGAAAGGTTTGGCTCAGTTAATTAACTTGAGGGGAGACGGAAAATTAACATATTTCCAAAAATGGTGGAGTGTTGCTTTAAAGCAGCATAGTGGAAAGTTACAAGAACATCAGAAGTAAGTTTTCCCTGTTCTCACTGCTGTGCTGGTTGCACTAGAATCACACCGCAGAGCAGCAGTCGGTTGCCATAGCACTGATCAGTGTAGGCCTGTGAGCGCGGCTCATGCAGGCTAAACGCAGAGTGCCCTTGAGCTCAAGATTACGTGCAGCAGGCCCGGTGATTGGGGAGACTCTGTCAAGCTGAAGTCCTGCAGCCCTTCAGGCCAGAGGCACCATGCAGATGTATGCACAGGCTCAGATCCTTTCAAGTATTTGCTGTGATTTCACATGGAATATCGAGCAGATGCTCGGATTCGTGACCACTGCTCGGTTCAGCCGCCGAATCGTGTCAGGAGCATGCCTGTATGTACTCCATTCATTTGGTTCATGCATTAACAGGCTTAGGAGGATTTGAGAACAGTTTATAAGTTCATTCTGTTAAGTGACAAATTAATAGAAACTAATTTAACTTGACAGTGCGCAGCACAGACTCCAGCTCTTTTCCTACACCAACCCTTGATTAAGGTTGACAGACTTGAAGTTGCAACAGGAAATATCACATTTCACACACACATTCGTATTCACATTCACACAAATATGAATACGACTAGATGTGTGCTTGTTACTCCGTTGTAGGCTTCACATCACTTTGGGGCTGAACCAGATTGAGTGACTTCCTACAGACTGAGTGACTTCCTATTGACATTGAAGTCATTTTAGCCAAAAGAGAGCTAAAAGGTGCTCGTTGTACCTTTTTGGCGGCATCGATACACTGCATGTACTCCTTGGCCAGGTCTGAGCAGCGCAGGGTCTGGTCCCGGTTCTCCCTGTAGCAGTGGAGGATCTGGGCCTGGAGGCTGGTGCACACGGGCTCTGTGCTCCGGGGCCTGGGGGGAGCAAAGAAGGACAACATCATTACTGTACATCACAGTTCTGTTATTTTGCTGTTGATTTCACTCATACTGAAAAAGAAGTAGAAGGAACTTCCACCTAATGATTTTTTGGAATAAATTAAAAAAAATGTTATTCAATTCAATTCAATATTTTATGAATGAACAAACTAGAAAAGCACTCAGAGAGTGCAGACCTCCGCCAAGGCAATATGGGTCAATGACCCAATACAAGTTTGAGGCGGTGTTACGGATCACCAACAAAATTTATTCATCTGCTCTTTGTCCTAATACCCACACTGTCCAAAAATTAAATTTTTAATTTTAATTTTTGAGTTATCTTGTTAACTAACAAACAAACAAACAAACAGACAGGCAGTAGTCCATATCAGATTTTAACACTGACTATGATTAGCAGAGGCTGTTTGCCTTCTGCTGCATGCATACTGTACGTTCGTTTGGCTTTAATAGAGCATTCTTTCTTTGTATTAACTGCTACTGGCATGAGCATCCAGTGTTTTTAAGACCAGCAGCTGACCTCAGCATTAGGTGACCACACAGTTACATTCAATTTAGTACACTAGGATAAAAAGTAGTAGCTACATAACCCCCCCCCCAAAAAAAAATGCTTTCTCTCCTTTCTCCTGATCCGTTTTTCTTTTTCTACGTTCTATCCCAATCCCCCTCCTTCCTCGTCCTATGGCCTGCGGATGCAGCTTTAGTAGAATGAATGAATGCAGGGAGACAGGTTAAACTGAATTACCGGCCAAGAGGATATTCATTAATATTGCTGGTGACAAGTGAGGCAGCGACTAACACAACCATGATAAATAACTCAGAGCTACAGGAGTAATGGGTGGACGTGTGTGTGGGTGGGTGTGTGTTGGGTGGGGGGGTGGGCTACCCTGGCAACCACCTCTCTGCATGTTAGCATGGGGGTGGTGCGTGGCTTCACACAGCACTCAGAAGATCGCAAGGAGCCCTTCAGCTCTCCTTGTCCTGTACTGTAGATCTGTGCTGGGTTGTTACCCAGATAGGATTTTATGAAGAACACACTCAGAGAATCAGGAAAGTTTTGCATGTTGTATGTTTTTGCAAAGTTTTTGACCATTTTATAATGTCTCTGGACAGCCAGTTTATTGGTAAAATGAAACATACAGTAACTTTATTGTTTGTATTTGAGATGATCATACTCATTGGACACTATTTAACATTTTTTGGACATACTTTTGCGTTTATATGATTATGTTTATATGATTATATTTATATTTTAAAATGCTATTAGCCTTTGAAATGACCTTGGTTTGAGTTATGATCACCTGAACACACTGAGCTCTCTATACTGAGCTCACAATGCTCAGAGATTGGTTTAAGTGTCTAATCAAACACATCTCTTGGGTGAAGCAGGAATAATTGAATGCTGCAATTAAATTAAGCATTGTATCATGGTTAGAGATATAATTGAACCTTGCACACCTATCACTGTCAGCCCACAGGTTGCCAGGGAGGCCTCACTTGCGCAGTGCTATGGCGAATGACGTTCCATCGATTAAGTGAAGAGATGCAAGCGCCGCTTCCTCCCGCCCAGCCCCTCCCTCGTTTGCAAAATGAGCGCTCGTCCTCAGAGGATCAGTTGACACTTTGTTTAATTGAAAGACGAATTAAAGCACTGCTCCAACTTTGATATTTTTTTTCCCTTCGCAAGATGAACCCCGCCATTTCAATTAAAACACGCCACCACCTCACTCCATAGCAGCGCACGCTAAACGATAGGCTGGCGCTCCTTCTTGCGATTGGAGTTCAGTGCTTTATCAGTGGCAGCAATAAGACAGGAAAGGAGGAGAGTGCGAGAGGAAATAAACCTCCATCAACACCCAATCTCTATGTGTTGGTGGAGCGACGCCTATCAGATCCCTGTGTTTTATCCGACACTGACGCCATTTTGGGGGGGGGGGTTTAATTACCCCTGTGGGAGCAGGAGACTGCAGTGGCCACGTCCCTTTCTTGCACTGGCAGATAAGAAACTCTCCTTTAATTTAAAATAAACTGCCTTCATCAGGGGAAGGAAAAGCCTTCTGATAGTGCAAGAGGTTTATTAAAAGAGCCTGAAGCAGAAAATTGGCTTGCCTGAGCCAAAGCTGAACTAAATTGAACCAAATTGAAGGTGAGGTCTTTAATAAAAATATTAGCTGAGCTGCTTACGCATTGCTTTGAGGAGAAGAGGTCCTGCACGTATGAGCGTTGATTTCCTTCCCTAGTTTACTCTGATGAGTAAATAATATAACAGTTGAAGATTAAGAGCTAATTACCACAGTTCCCTCATTAGTTGTAATCCCCGCAACTGAGCACTACACAGCTGAACAAAACTCCACTTCGAAAATCTCAACAGGCTGAAATAAGCGACGCACAATATGAAATTGTAATTGAATGAAAAACTACAAAACACCATAATCACATTGCCTGCAATTCATGCAATTTTACAAGAGGCTGCAAGCAATAGTGATGACACAGAGTGGAAATGCAACCCTGAGAAACAAACTCCTGTTGAATTCTGAGAGTCTGTGTAGCTGGTTATAAGAAAGAGTGATGCTGCGATTAGCACGGGGTCGTGTCGTACAGCCAGAGCGTCCACAAATCTCAGATAGGTGCAACCCTATCAAGATCTGTTGAAATCCCTGTCTGAGCAGACTGCACAAGGGAAATAAATAAATAATCAAAGACGGGGAGACGGAGAAGGAAAAAAAACTCTGATGTGTAGTGCAAGCCATGGGGCTTTATCAGTTCGACGAGTTCACTTGACAGGTTCCCTGAAACGGAGGGTCTAAAATTAACTAGATTAGAGGCGCATTTTCCTTGACCTCGGCCGAGCACTGCGCCGGGCTGGCAGACGCGAGCTTCCCCTGCCTTATCTGCCTCGGCTGCTTCTGAAGGCCTGCGGTCTGACAGCTTTTCAATTGACTGAGCACGAGGTTTCAGCCGCACCAACCCACCTCCCCACCATCCTCCCCATACCCCCTCCCCTACCAACCCCCCCTCACCTGCAGGCTCCTCTCTCCCCACGATGAGGGAAGCACTTAGACCTGTCAGCCCTAGAGGAGCTGGCTCTGAAGGAGCAGGCAGGAGTTGTGCTCAGAGCTAGGAAACTGACAATGGTGGTAATTAATGCAGGTCCAGGCTTGGCTTGTTAGACCTAGGGTTAAGAGTTCCTCCGTCTGCCGGCTTGTATCAGTCGCTGACCCTGTAACGAAACGCTTCCTTTTGTCTAGCACCTCGCACCATCAAGATTGCTTCGTTTACCCCGTCCAGCTACACAGAGACAGGTGTAGTAGAGATGTTGCCCTCCCCATGGATGAGGAGGAGAAACAAAAGGGAGAGGAGATATGTTTGGCTAGGTCTGTTGCTATGGTCCCCACCAATCAGAAGGGTGCCACTGGTCTCCATCTCTCAGCACTTAACTATCCTGTCAAGAAACATCTTTTAAAAACCTTGAAAACTTTGCTGAAGTCATAAACTTGTCCTGTAGTAACTGTAGTTACTTGGGTCTGCCCGATGGTCCCGATTTCTCACTAAAATTAATGCTGCAAGCTACAAATTCTTTCATTATCTCAACACAGTTCAGTTTTAACTCATACTAAATCTCTGCTAGAGAGCTATTAGTTGTCCTGGCAACAATTTTCTGAATCAAAATGACAAGACATATTTTCCTTGCACTATTTTTGCTAGTTTACTGAATTCTGCCATTCTGAGATACCCCTACATAGTTTTCTTCTGTCCAGACAGGTCACTGCTTCTCTATAATGAGGTTCCCATGCTCTGAAGAGAGAAGAGAAGACAAAAAAGGAGGGATGCCTTGACGAAAGGTCTAATTGGCTGCTATTTTTCGCTGAATTTCACCAGGTTGGGAAGCCATGCTGACCAGACAACATTTCATCTTCTTGTTTCCCCTTTCCTTTTGCAGGCAGCCAGCTCTGATGCATAACATCAAATCCTCAACCCATCTCAGACAGTTTGACAGTGAAGTAGCAATGTCAATCTGCAGCTCAGGAGACATTTTATGTCACCTTCAGCTGTAATAGGGTTCAGGGCAGCTCCAGTGGGTGTAGCAGCAAGTCGTCATTAGATACAACCCTCCAGACAGGGCTAGATTGTGCTGCATAATTCCTGCCATCAAGAAAACACAGCATCCCAGTGACATTCATTTAAAAGGACAGAGTCCTATCTGACTCTGAAAATTCTCGTTGCTATGACAGAGAGTGAAGCAGTATGCACATACACATCTTATATCTCATACACAGTATAATGCTAAACATGTTTTTTTAAAGTCTATTTTTTCAAGCAGCTGTATCCTCATGTATTGATTAGGTCTTTAGAGTGCACACACTGATTTGTTAATGACTCACAATATCACACACAAGCTTATTATGTGCAATGCCTGGCTTATATTAAAGGATTAAGCAAATTGATTGTTTTCATTGATGTTTTTACATTATGGGAATGAAATGGCATAGCATACCGTGGACTGTTCTACTTTGGTCCTTTGACAGACAGATAAAGAATAAGGCTCTCTTTTTTATTTAGGAATGAATGTGCACATTAATTCTGTCCTTTAAAAAAGGGCATTTAAGGTGCTTAAAGTCCTTTCATTTCTCATTCTAACTAAAACTCCAAATAAGACAGCTATGTCTTTAGCAAGACATTCTCCACAACATATTTGACATTAGCATTTTCTCTTGGGGAAATGGATGCAAGACTTTGGCACCTGAAGCTAGAGGCAGTGGTAAGCTTTAAGTGAGTCAGATGCATGGGTACCAAGGGGGGATGTTGAGGCAGACTGAGCTGCGATTCAGCCAGAGAGGGACCGACTGGGCAGAGGGAGAGATTAGAGCTGGGCCTCGCTACGGTCCACGAGTCTGGGGCTCTCGCAGGCATGGCAACACAGGCAAGATGAGCTGCGTCTCTATCCGCACCCCTCCAAGTCAAGGATTAAAAAGCAAGGGATTAAAACATCAGGTACGAGAGGAGAGCAAAGAAGTAAAAAAAGCCAAGGCGAGGCGAGGGCTGTGGTGCGACACGCAGGGAATACAAATATCAGCTGCTGGTGTGCGGTGTGCCTGCAGGCTCTACAACTGCTGTTCCTGTCCCACGAGAGTGCAGCCAGTTGTAACCCACGTTTCACCGACTGAAGTTTTAAACAGAAGGGAAGTTGTTTGATGAGGGAACTGAAGGAATTCTAAAGTACACTGGCTGGAATAATATTGAGTCATTGGAGGTGCTGTACAAGTGCATCAAATCTCTATACTTACAGTAAACAGGCTAAAGCAGCTTACATCAACATTTTTTGTCCTGATTCCTTTTGATATCAGAGTGTGGGGTTACTAAGTCCCATCCATTATGACCCCTATGCCCCTTAAACAAACGCCCTGTTTGTCCCTGCTGAACTTCTGCTAACCCTTTCAGCAGTTGGCGGTTCCTTCATTCCATTTCATTGTGTTGCAATTAAATAAGCAAGTAAGAGAAGGATGATGCCTTGTTTGAATAGAAGGTGAAAGACTCTGGACTGGCAGATATGTCATCACAGTTGAGTGCCAGATTGTGGCCTTTGTTTTGACAAGTGTTAGGCTAAAGCATGCAGGGCACTGAAGGTCTAACACCTGTGACTTAAGCAGTTAATAGCCAATAAACCCGCATTACAAACTGTCAACTTGGAGAAGATAAAAAATAGACTCGCTAGTTCACTGATGATCTTACTAAAATGGCAGGACTTCTGACAAGGACAACAGAACTACATAGTCATGACCTGAGCAGCTATGATATTTGGAGCAACAGATGTATTTGTCTCTTACTCAGAGGAATTTCTACACAGTTAAAATTATGAACACATAAAATTTCACAGCACACCACAAAACCATAAAATAAAATTTAGACATGTCTTGATATCTCAACCTTGTTAGCATCAACCAGGAGTTAGCAGAATATGACAGTATGCAGTCAAAGGGTATCAGCTGCTTGGCTCTACAATCTAAACATTTCTTGTTGGTAGCAAACAATTGCACAAAACACATTCGCTGGTGTTGATATCTTCGTCTCCTGTATAATCTCTCTATTGATCCCACAGAAGGCTATGGCAACTGAACAGACTTCAGTGAAGCAATGCCTGACAGAATGTTTTGGAACAAAAGAAAAATGCACACACACACACACACACACACACACACACACACAAACACGCACACACACGCACACACACACACCACACCCACTTACATGCGCACATTGGCTAGCTCTGGACGCAAGATCTCGGAACGCATTGCCATATTTCCTGCCTCCTTTCAATGACTGTGCGACAGCTTGACAAGTCATGTTCCCGATGCACACACATACAAGATTAGCTTGCGAAATCCCTGATTAGCAAACTGCAGGTCTGTGCTGCGAGCTTAATCAAACTCCGCACCAGAGCAGGCTGACAGAGGCTGTGTTCTGTGTTCCACACATCTGTGCTTCATCACATCACTCTTTGCTGGCCTCTTTGGTGAAACTTGCCTGGAGAAGCTCCAGTTGACTGAGGAGGCTTGATTAGTGTTTGTTTTAAATTGCACTGCTTGCCGTGTCTTAACTTCTTAAAAGGATTAATTGTTATCCTGCAAAGTTTCAGTTCATTGCTTTCCCTGCAACTGCAGGCAGTCCCTCTTAGCTTGTACCCAACAGTAACACAATTACACAGAGCCAGTTACAGAATTACCTACGCAATATAAAATAAATTGATGTCAATAGAGCCTGCATTGATGGTGTAGGTGAACAAAGCAAGCTTGTTGCAGAAATATTTCATTAAGCATACAGCAGGTCTGAGGCATGGGTGAACAGCCACCACATATTAGAATACAGCAGATTAATCTAAACCGGCGTATAACCCGCATGCATGTACTGTATTGAGCACAGATTATAAAACAGTACTTATAATAAAGTACAATCAGATCATGAGATGATCATGATGGGAAAATAGACTGAGGAAGAGAACTGCATTCCCATGTACAGCCCTTCACCATGTACTAACCTTGTAGCTGAAGAAGCTGATTTTTGCTAAATCAATGTATTAACCTTAGTTAACAGTCAAGAGATTACAGAGAACTTTTCATGACCATTTTAACATCCGTAAATTGCATGGAATGTGTTAACTTTAGTGGACAGATATTAAAACACTATTTTAAAACACATTATTTGCAAAGCAGTACATGATCATTTTCTTTAATTTACACAGTTTTATTCTTTAAAAAAAAAATTCTGACTGGCTTAGTTATGAGGAATGATTAACCAAAGATAACAAAGAACATTTTCACTTTTTTTAGCGGAAGTTGTAGTGGACGCCATGCATGAAAGAATTCAAAAAAGGCAATTTTTTGAGTACTTTGCCCAGTTCATTAAATACACATCAAAACAATATTATGACATATTTATTGTCTACATACTTGAGTGCAAGTAAATCAATACTGTATTGTGGCAAATTTATTATATTTAAGAAAATAGTTATTTGATTCAATTTTGATTAGGTATTTGATTTAATACCCCTACAGTGTAGGTGTCCACTACAGGGGACATTTGCATGTCTTTGTCAAAAATATACATATAAAAAATAATAGTCTTGTTCTGGAGTTAATAAAAGCATAATTATAAAGAATAATAATAATTCATGCCATTTGAAGGCATTATTTATTGGAAATCTAACATGTAAAACAAGACACAGAGACATACCTACACCGTACATTAAAGGATTTCAGTCTGCTTTTTTCCACTGTCTTAAGCTTCCAAACAATCTGCATTAATTACAAGGGCCTCAGATATTGTGATGCTGAGGGAGAAAATGAGTTCTGAGTCTCCCACACAGCAAGGGAAATGAATTGAGCCTAATGAATTTCAATTGCCATTTCACTGTGGCTTTCTTCTGAGGTGTGTGTGTGAGTATGAATGTGTGTGTGTGTGTGTGTGTGTGTGTGTGTGTGTGTGTGTGTGTATACACATGTGCATGTTTATAAAAAAAAGGACAGAGGGACTCTGATATGTGGGTTTTTCTCTCAGGGACAGCCATGGAGGTTAACAAGTGCAAAACACTCTCCATATTCACGGCTGGCCCTGGGGGGGATAGGGATAGGAGTCTTCCATTGCGTTTTCCCCTAGCTCATTTCATTCGCCTAGCTCTGGGGTGTGTCCTCTCCATTGTGAGGATTATTGATGTCTGACCCACGATCCATGGCTGACACTATGAAGAAAGTTCTAACAATAAATGTGTATCATTGCAACTGCACCAAACCCTGACTACGACAATAAACACATATGTGACAAAACCGAGAGTAAAAAATGAAAAAAAAGAAATAAAGGATGGCAGAGAATTGTAATTGCATCCATTTTAAGATTTCATATGAATTTAATAATGTTGTAATGATTAATATTACTCCAGAGGACTGACTCCATTGATATGTCTGATACAAAACCCAACGATGCCGATTAGGTTTGTGGTAGTCAGTTAAGTCAAAATGCTGCACTGCCCCTGACTGAATGATTTTGGAAAAATGTGAGTCAATGTCTCTGGGATATGCGGACAGACCAATTTTGGAGTCACTTCCCTTTTTTATGTGATTGGCCACTTACCTCACATGGGATTCTGACTTGGTGACAGCAGAATGGAACTGCTCATTGGTGGCCTTGTAGCGCTCCAGATTCTGAAATGAACAACAAACATGGGACATGAAAACACTGCTTTGGAGACAAAATAACCCAGAGACATTAAAGCACACTGATGCATAATATGTGGTATTCAAACAACCCTTTCGGTTTCAGTCACTGGCAAAACAAACCACAACAGAAGAGGCAAACATACCACCACTTGCTGTTTTTCACTCATTTTGGACAGCAAATTTTAACATTTGATTGAAAAAAAATAAGGAGAACGCCGCTGCGTCCGAACCCACATTCCAGTGGAAGCAGTGGTTGAGTGGTGCTGCCTCGCTAAAATCGCCATAACTCCGTTCAGGTAGCATCGTTTCGGCTCATTTTTTTGTCAGCTGGTTGTACTCGACCACTGCTTCCACTGGAATGTAGGTTCGGACGCGCCGGCGTTCTCCTTTAAA
>JASCQY010000173.1:18222571-18235663 GCA_030264315.1 Sardinella tawilis
CCTCAGTTGCTTGTGTTGAGCACAGTTGGGGGGGGGGGGGGTAAATGCTTTGAGTTTACTGAAATCAAAATCATGGGAAAGACCAAAGTCAAGAATACTGCAGCTACGCTAACCTACCTGTGTTCTCTTTGTTGTCAAAAGTGGCTCTGGTTTGAGATTTGGGAATTTCTTTTGCATCCCTCATTCTCTGAAGAACATCCTGTGAAAGCTTCAAAAAGACAAGACAAAAATGATAAGCTTGCCCTACCTCTCACACGGCCCTCAAACATTACACATTTTGTAAGACTATTGTTAATTAGTTTTACCTTTGGACACTGGACTGGAATCTGGACCACACTCAGTACATCCGAAAACGTTCAATGTTACATTCAAATTCACATTCAGTATGGCCAGAGGTGAGAGGTGAGTGGGGATGCACTGTAAGCCTAAGCCTTTCTGGCCTGCAGCCTAAACACCATTGCAATGTTCTAGTTCCCATGAGATTGTGAGAAATTTGGGGGAGTTTGTTTGTCCCTAACTGTTACTGTTGGTTTAGGGCTGATTCATCCCTGGTGTTATTTAGCAATCAACCTGCAGAGGTCAGTACTGGGATAGGCTTCTTGATTAAGCATTTTTTAGTCCAAGAGCACACTAAGCAAACAGGACAATGTGGCGAAATGTGTTTATATAGACCTACACAATATGTAACATTGTTGGTATACTTGAATTAGATACAAAGAGCTATGAAAACACTGGGTTTTGAAGTTTAGTAAAATGTTGTATACTAGTAGAAACAGCACACAGGATCCACATCAGACAATCACAGACTGGCTGCAGACAGATGAGATTATGAGGATAAAGCTGACTGGGTTGCCTCTACATGGATCTAATGTATATTCTGGTTTAACAGGAGTTAGTAGTTTCTATAATCTCTCCTAAATAGGCCTAGTATAATCTAACTTTGCAGACTTCGGAGAACTATACTCTAATAATTTCACAGAATGTGTTCAAGGTCATTATCGCTCTTGCTATCCTTTGGGGACAGCTCTGGTAAACTTACTGTAGGGTGGTCTGGGTGATCCTAAGGTTAATGCATTTTACTTACGATAGGCTACGCTGTTCAGAACCAGAGCCCAGGTGGTTTGACCCATATTGGCTATCGTAGCAAAATCTTCTGTCTGGTTTAATAAACCTGACGTTACAGTATTTATTTACATCTCGCTTTTAGACCACCCACAATGAAGCAAACCATACAGTAATCCCTCCCTATTCCCATCAGATTAGCCAACAGACCATAGGAGGAGACTCATAACGTTATCCATGAACTCGCTGCTGTCAAATTTAGCACTCCGAGTGAAAATAAAACTCATATTTCTGGAATACTTTGGTTCGTTTCTTTAATTTCCTCTCACAGCTGATGCAAGACGCAACTTAGGCCTTATGACGAACGGACAGAAACAAACGCAGAAAATAGATGCAATGAGGACCAACCAAAACAGCTAAGCTAGCCTCAGACAACGTTGGGCACTGCTCATTTTCCATGACTGATGGATGTTGGCGTGGCTGCTGGTGAAGGTTAAGCCTCGCCCAGTTCATCCCAGGTCAACCACTCCGACTGCATTTCTAAGAAAACCTTAAACTACCTAACATTCCTGATATCGTCCACAACTTCTGTGGACATTTGTATCACTGAGTGCTAACGTGATGCTTAAGGTTAGCTTTGGATCCATACCTTTACTCCTCGCAAAATCCGAACCGTGTCCCCATCATCCAAGCCAAAGGACACTTTCCGTGTAGTACTCTCTGCAGACCCCATTGTCCACTCCGTTAACAGAAATAACCTCTATACCCACAATATGGTTGAGAAAGACACTAAAGTGTAGTGTTGTTTGATTTCGTAGTGGGAAGAAAACCACCGATGACAGCTTGGTCTCAGACGAGTCGGCTTGTCAGATCCAGACTTGTATCCTGTTACAGCATTGGTGGATTTGATTGTGAAGATCCAATGTCAATTGATGTTGTAGGCCCGCTGTACAGTACAATCTAGAATCATGGGAATTGTAGTATTGCATTTTAAGTAGCCTAACCATCCCTCATTCCCTCCCTGAGCCCAGGGCTCTAGGCTGTAGCATTTCACAAACAAGCATACAATTGAAAAAAAAAAACTTAAAACAAGCATGTTTTTGTTCAGTTGAAATATTAACACCGTTTTCCTGAATTCAAATGAATAATTTTCAGGCTAGCCTACAGAAATTTTGTCTTTTGTCCCATGCCCCTCATATTTCTATAGCCTAAATGTCCCTCTTTTTCTCCTGTCAGGGAAGCAATGATGTGAGGCATTTATTTTTACCATTTTGATATGGCAAGTAGCCTAATGTCTATTATCTAATGTCTAATTTTTAATTTCGAATAATATCCATTTTTTTAGAAAGGTTATGAATAAAATTGGACATGTATGGACACGGTCCAATGGCAAAATAAGCCTATGGTCAAAACAAAATGTACTTATTTGGGCTAGACAGAATAGGCCTACAGTGTTTGTCGTTTTGTTGGGATAAAAGTAGCAAATTGTGTGATGGTGTCCGTGCCACTTTGTCCCCACAAAAACGTGATTACTATTACACTTTTTGCCAAATTGGAAGTGGTCACCCAATTTTAAAGTTTAAAGAGTTAGGCTATAGCCTACACACACATACACACACACACACACTCACACACACACTTTGTGTAGGCCACGCATACTGCAGCAATGTAATGTATGGCTTACAGTGATTTAATTTTGGTAGTTTTAATAGTATGTTTACATACATAGCTTCATGTTATTTCTGTACAGATACAGTATTTCTTTTAGGCCCTACATATTTTTTCACTGTCTGTGGTGCATGACAAAAAGTATAAATGGATTCAAACAGCACTAAAGCAGCACTTTGTAGGCTACAGAATGTAAATGTCTACAACACAGACTGCTTAACACTGGATATTTCTCAGTTTTTGTTTATACTTTGGTGTAACATTTGAAAGCACCTCTTGACACTCAGCTAGCACACTGCATCCAGCGTTCTTTTTTGCTCAGAGGGTAGCCTTTGTCTATTGTGAGCCAAGGGTTTACACGCCAGTACTTATCCCCCTTGAACACATAGATGCGACCATTAGTCCAGGTGAGGGCAGCATCAGGATGGGAAGGAAGACCTTTGACTAAATGTGACAGAGCTTTCGGGTATGACTTGCGGTCAACAGGGCCAAACTCATCCCACTGCCAGTACTCTGAGCCCTGAAAAACATACATGTATGGTTATTCATTCTACATTTCTTTAAAAATCACAAAACTAGTAACAAATGTCAAAGAAAAACATCAGTCACCTTAATAAATACAAGTCTCTTGTTAAGGTTGAGGTAGAAAGCACACTCTATATCAGCGGGAATGCCAGTTAGCTGTCTAGGAAATCCCCTGTCAAGATGGAAGCCGGTGTATCTCCAGACTTTACCTCCTAGGAAACAAAATATGTTTCAATCTAATGTAGCGCATCAAATGGAAAAGGTCAGTGGTCTGTGGATGGAGATGCTCTAAGAAATATTGTCTCATCATAAGTTACATGTAAAACCTTTTAAGAAATAAGATTTGTTGGTCCTGGAAGAATGAACTGCTGCAGAGAGATCTCCTGGTAGATCCTTCCACAGAGAACTGCTGCGTATGGGTGTAGTGGAACCAAAGTCAGTGACTGTCCACACATACTGTCCACTGAATGCATATGTTCTGCCATAAGGCCCTGTCCCAGGAACCAGAGAGAGACAGATAGACAGACAACGTGAATACAGTCTGCATTCATTGAAATGTCCTCACACTTCACAGGAGAGAAACAGCCGACCTAGCATCATAGCATCCAGAGAAACCTTGCAGGGATCAGGTGAACTGGAACCCGGCTTAGACTGGGATGGCGTTGCTGGGTGCAAGTTGGGTTTACCTGAAATAAGGAATAATTGGCTTTCAAATATAACATTCAGTAACCGTACATGTACACCAAATGACACCAGAGACTTGCTGTTTTTATCCAAGAACAAGTAATTGATAATAATTCATTAATATTCAATTCATATCTTTGAAAATAATGTAACTGACCATAAAGAGCTTGGATGCCCAGCACATCATCTGGGTGCAGCTTGAAGTCCTCCTTATAGCCAGTGTACACAGGGCCCATGAGAGCACTGTGGTACTGAGAATGACCAAGCCCAAGAGCATGGCCTATCTCATGAGCTGCCACAATGCGGAGGTTAGGCCCACGTGATGATCCTTCGGTCCAGTACTCTGAGATATCAAAGTGCACTAGTCCCGACTCTGGGGCCTCAGCATGGGCCAAGACACCTCCTATATGACACAAACCAAATACAAGCTTGACACCACACAATGAATCATTAAAAACTGAACAAAGATGGACAAGCCAGCAGTGTGATACTTGACCACACCTAAAGTCACATCAGATGCACAAATAAGTGTTTAGTTGCACAACATCTTGAAAAAGATCATTAGTGGAAGTCACTGAAAAGTTAAGATCAGGACAAAATGGGTATACAGAGAGTATGGAATTATTGTAAGAACAAATATAAATTAATTTTATTCTAAGATTACTCAGCAAGAATGCAAAAACAGCAGAGGTGCCACTTAGTTTTCCAACTTTCTGTTTTAAATCAGGCCCATTCTCACCAGGCCCATCAAATGCTACTGGGCATGTGCTAATGGTCTTGTGGAAGGAGATTTTAATGTCTGCAGGTCCCTGCGTCATTTCCTGAAACGTAAGGGGTGTGACATCACTCCAGTAACGAAATGCCTTCTGGATGGCAATGCGGGTTTTGGCCACACCCAAGTTGGGTGTGTAGTTGTAGATGCGATAGGTCAGCCTTTTCTTCTTCCAGTGGCCTGCTGAATTCAGTGCCGTAAAAAAACTTCATTATTAACGTAATCATTTATGCAAAGACAATTCAAATGTATTATAAAGATCACTGACTTGATAAAACTTGTGGGATTGGTTGATTTTTCATAATCAAATGGCATTGAAAATAGATTCTTTGAAGCTAGATGTAAAACTGTAACTGTAAAGTTTTGTACATTGAGATTGTGAAAAATCAGTCCACATTCAATTAGGCACGAGATATAAGCTGAATCACAATACCCCCTAAACCCTAAGCTCTGAGTCCTTCAAATGTTAACTAACATGAATCATGATGAATCTTCATGATTGGCTAATTCATGCTATTTAAGCAATTGAGGACTCATCAGTGAGAAATATACAGTAGAAAAATAAATTCCCGATGGCAAGTTGCACTAGTGCGGTTTTTAATTGGGTTGTGGCTTTGTATCTTCTCTTTGTATATTGTTTTGAATAAAACCGTCTGCTGAATGCATAAATGAAAATATAAATTAAATGTCTTTCTTTAATACTACACTTCATATGGAGGACCATTTTGACTTGTATTTCAGACGTTAGGACTATTTTAAGCCCAGGGGGCAACTGCAGAGGGGAGCTCACCTAAAAGCCGATATTTAAGGGTCCTGTTGTTGAAAGGGTCCTGCACACCACAACGGGGCTGTCGCATCATTATCAGAGTGGCCTGGTCTATTTTGCCTGTGATGGGCAGTTCAGTGACCCTTTGAAAAGTCCTAGACCAAGATTTAAAATGAGCTTACATGGCAGATGTTCATATGCAAGAGTGCTACAACAAAATGATTCTTATTTTCAGGATTGTTAAGTTACCTCAAAGATTCACTCAGCTCCTCCAGTTGCTGTCTGGGTGATTCTGAGTTGAAAAGGGTGGTGTGAAGGTAGCCATACTGCTTTAGATATGTCTAAAGCAGGGAAAATAAAGACTGGATGAGACAGCAGGCAGTTGAATTTTCCTCATGCTTCAATGAGTGTGACATAACGCAAAATGTATATAGAATCCCACAAAATATTTAAGACATAAGACAAAAAAAACTTTTACTCTTTACACTAGTATAATGATAATACATAGATGTAATAAAGACTAAAAGTAGCCGCAAAAGCTGTAGCTGGAGAAAGCATGGAAAGGTGGATGTGCAGGGCTCACTCACCATGGCTTCTCCTAGGACACTGTGGTCCTGTGCCGAGGCTAGTCTCATCATCAGCAACAGCAGCAGCAGTGGCCATTCCATTCTCTTTGTGCAGATATAACAGCTCCCAGTGCAAACTATGTCCCGATAGCTCTTTACTGCTCAACTCAGTTTTGAACTGACTTAACCGTTATGTCATAACCACAATGTCTTGTTGTTTCTGTAGAGTCTGGTCTGTGGTGAGTCTGGGTTATTCTATGTATAAAACTGCTTCTCTGTCTCTGCTGTGAATTCAACATGCCTTGTTTTCCTCTCTGGCTTGCTTTTATATGGGGTGATGCCACCAAGGAGTGGGCACTAGTCTCCACCACAGTAGTCCCCTTGAGAAAGGAGTGTAGAGAGACTGGGAGGTTTAAGGGCCATCTGTTCAAGCCCACTCACAGTGTACTGGTCGACCTGTTATAACCGGAACAGTTTGGAAATGCAAACACATAATTATCAGTTGTTTATAAGTGTCAGGCTTCATAAATCCAATGACAGAATTGTACAGCGTCTGGAGATATGCCTTATTGTACAGTGTCCAATACACTTACTGTACTTCTATCCACCTCCAAATCAGTAACATACTACTACGCTGGGTTGAAATTATTCCCCCTGCTCTCCTTCTCAAATACTTTGCCCATGAGATGAAAAAGCACATCACCAGTTTGATGAAATGTGCATTCCATTTGAGTGCGCTATTCTTCAGCCAATGAAGTCAATTTATGCCAGTTACGCCTTTGAGGCCTTTAGAGGTTAGGGGGGTATGTGGGATTCAGCCATTGAATCAGTCCTCTCTCCTTTTGTATTTATTTCCAACGCATGATCAATCTAAAAATCCTTTTTGGTATTTCTTCACATGCAGTATTAACCATCCAGAGTATTTCTAATGGGGAACACTTTGTTTCGATCATTCAACATTTTGATCTATGACTACACAAATGAAATAATGTCACCACAATTTGACAACCTAAGGCACCGGTTCTGACACTTGATGAAGATGCCATATTTTGATGAGCTGAATTTCTTAGGTAGCCAGGTTTATTTTATTTACACGCAGCAGACACATTGTGTTTCTTGTTTTTACAACTTTCTGCTTTAATTTCCGTTTCAGTAAAACTTCAACTGCTATGGTGTGTGACGGATATGCTCATAAATGGCTAAATGTGGGCTGGTAGGTTACTTGTAGCCACAAACAGTAGGAGTTACCAAAATGGTTGCTGAGGTTAATAACCGTTTTATACTCGCCTAAGGCTCTATTTCATGACGTCAAGTGCCTGCCAAAGGTCTGGACTTTAATGTGTTTTCTGAGGGCATACGTCATTAGCCTGATGCATCAAACACTTTCACATATTTTCCACTTTGTGCAAAATATTGTTGACATACATTCGCTCAACGTTGGGCAGATAATTTCTGCTTCTACCAATTGCTACTGGTCGTGATATGTTACACGCTGGAATGCAGGCTGAAGCCCCTCCCCCTGTTCGCCGATTTGCCCGCCAAGATCAGAGATGGAGTGAACTGAGGCCTTTGGTTAGTTAAAGGAGTTCTCCGGAGTGAATCAAACCGAAGTCCTGTTGTCTGAGGGTGCCAAGTGCTTTCCATAGGTATCAGAGCGACAGCAGTAAGTACAACGTGGATCAAATTCACGAACTGGCCGCTACCGCTAACTGATTAGGGCATATGAAAATGAAACCATAGCAAAAAAGATATGCCCTAATCAGTTAGCGGTAGTGGCTACATGTAGTTCTGTCTACGTTGTAGCTACTGCTGTCGTCGTGATACCGATCGACAGTGCTCAGCAGCCTCAGACAACAGGGCTTTGGTTTGATTGACTCCAGATAACTCCTTTAAATGGAACAACTAGGGATCATCCCAGTACCTAACCTCGTGAACAGCTGACACCAACAACCAAGGACTCAGCCAGGGAGTCTTAAACAAGAAGCAATGTCTTTAGGGTCTGTCTCTCAACACCATGGGACCAACTAAATTGGCAACTACACAGATCGCAACCCTTTTGCCTCTCGTTTCTCTCTCATCATAGAGTGGCCACTCAACAGGGAGCACAGAAGCTGTCCAGGGCAGGTCCATCACCTAATTTGGTCACATGCATTCAAATGCAAACACCTGTGCAGATATTTAAGGAATATTAGCTTTCAGTATGCATTTGGCTTTACAGATATGTATGCTTAAAGTGAAAAGGTTTGGTTCCAGAAGACTTCCTTGTAGGACCAATAAAGTAGTTTCATTTATTTTCATATTGTTAACATTTGTGGTCATCATTGATGGCAGCTAGTAGGCAGTACTAGGCTTGCCACATACCATATAACAAGTGCTGCAGTTTGAAAGATAATTCCATTCAGACATCACAAAACTATTACCTATTGACTAATAATGTATTTTATCATTAAACGTCGGAAAAGGCTATTGCGATGCTTTAGCTCATTCACTTATAGATCAAACAATACAGATATTACAACAGCTGATGGCATGATGACACTGAGGAGAGCATGTCTATGGCCTATATCTCAGGGGATGATCCTGCTGGAGATCCATTTTCTTCTCTACATGTCAGAGTATATAAATGTACGAAACCTCATCTACAGCGTATGTGGCATCATACCTACGAAGGTTAAAAAAAAAGCACAATATGGAATAAGATAGTTTTCAGGAGAAAGTGTGTCACCTGGCACTGCCCAGTCCATCATCACGGCCACTTTTTCTACATTGTGAAAAGGTCTAAAGTGGTAAACATCTCTACAACCATTTAAAATGAGAACAGAAGTGTTCAGTGTCTATGGGACAGGGTGGAGGTCATCTGCATGAAAAAAGTCAGTCAGTAAGGTGACAGGTTCTGCCTAGCTCACATCCCCGAGCAAATGTTCAGACCAATGGGCAGACCTCCACCACCAGTGGGAGAGAGACATGTTGAGGAGATTTGTGTACACAGGTGTTGAGTTAAACAACGTGGTAAGAGGTCCATACTCCACTATCGATCCAGTCCCACCAGTGTCTCCCCAGCTCAAAAACCCAGCCCCACTGTACGCCTGCAAAAGCTTAGGAGTCTTCCAGCTGTTGGAGCTCCTTGCGCACAGCTTCTGCACGACCTAGCTTGTCCTTCTGCTCCTGGCTCAGGGTCTTGATCTCACCCGAATCTACTTTCTGTTGAAGTTCTTCTATCTGCCGCAGCTTCTTCTTTAGGTTCTTGATCTTTTTGGCCTTCTCCGTGGCTACAGCCTCAGCACTGCTGGTCTCTGTGGCAATCTGGAGCTTCTCTGTACCCTCAGTGACTTCCTCCACCTCATGGTCTTCTTGCTGGGATTGATCCTGCTGCTGCTTGCGCTTCTCCCGACGCTTCATGTTGCGTTTGGCTGCCTTAGACATACCGCCCGTCTCTGCATCCCTGTCCCCTTGTCCTTTGGCAACCTGTTGCTGCTGTTGCTTGGCCAGAGCTGCATCCTCTGGATTCATACCAGGAGGAAGGTCTGGTTTACTCTTAAAGAACTTCACATACTTATTTTCATACCTGTGAGCAAAAAACAGCGAGATTTGCATCAATTAATAAGATTGAAGTAAGTTATCTGTGAGTACACAATTTTTAACCCTATTCTAAAACGTATTATATACCAGATACTGTGGAAATTGAACAAACAGTAGTATGATAATTATAGGGTCACTTTAACTGTTTGGAATTTAGGATGCATTCTCCCAGTGCCTTCATTTGTTCCTGTGGAATAAACTCATGTGATGTACTCCACACAAAATGCCATCCACTGCAGCTCCTGTGTACATTTGCATCATTAAATAAAGCAAATAACTTGCTCTGATGTGTTTCTACAGAAACACTCACACTGGGACTTCTTCCTGAGGAACATAACCATCCTTCACTCGTCGGGGCTTTCGCCAGGTACCATCGGGCCTCTGAGTCGCCGCAATGTATTTGCCTAGAGCAGAGCACGATTAAAGGCACAACCGATTAGATGTAAAAATGCTTTATGTAGAAAAAGACTGAACATTATAATACACCTTTAACACTGACACAGTATGCCTACTGAGCGGTTAGTTTAACAAAATAAAACATATCAAATCATAAACAAACCATCTGACTTAGTCAAACTTTTAACAGAGAAGTTGAGCTACGAGAAACCCACTCTGTTTGGTCCTCCAAGTAATTTCAGACATATTTCACAGTTGCACGACAACTAGTTTATCAGTATGAAAGACTGATTTCAACACGAAGCGTATCAAGTTACAACTTTGCAAAAATAAAGATGTTTCGGTGACCCCATCTATGCATCGCTTGAGTTTTACTGCGGTGACGTTACAGCTAGCTGACTAGCAGATCTGCGGGGCACCACTTTGCAACGTTATGGAAGTTTCCTACTTCAAGTAAGGTTAGCATAGGAGTTTAGAACGCAACTAGGAATAGGATCGAGAACAAACTACCGGTATGCTATAAAACACAAGCAAGCAGGATGCCTCAGATGTAGGCTGAAAGGTATATCAAAATGTATTTAATGTTACTCTGAAGACTAGTCATATTACGGGGGAATAACGTTAATGTCGCTCTGTAGTCTCAGTTAACATTAGCAAACCAACTGCTCATGTGTGCGTTGTTAGCTCGCTAATCATACGCTGATGATATAAATTGGTCACTCAAAGTAAGCAATTTAAGACAATAATCTGGTCTGGATTTATATTCAAACTATATGGATATATAATCACACATGAAAACCAACGTTGCTTTCGGTAGCCTTACCCGATTCATCTGTCACATAGGGAGTCGCCATCTTGAAGAATAGATCTACCGCTTCTTCTTTTGTATTTAAGGATGACTGCCTACTGACATGTGGAACATTACTGCCACGCTCTGTAGCATGCGGGTACTACACCTTCTAACAGAGCCTGTAACAAGCAATAACTATAGTATGCCATCTACTGTACACTCACTGACCTGTGCACTGTCCCATGGGTTAGGTTCAGGGATAGGTTTGCAGCAAGTGGTGCGGGACAGCAGATGAGTGGTGCAGAAGTACAGTAGATGAATGTAGTGGGACAGCTTACAGGACAGGCATTGTCGCCAATGCTTTTCAAAGGACACGCTGATAACAAATTTGAATTAATTCTTTCTGTCTGGCGAAGAGCTAATAATTCGCTAACCCACAAACCAATCACAATCCTTATCAGCTCATCATAAACTAATTCTTAAATTTGCATGCATTGCATGGGGCAGGTATGTATGATTCATTGTCTATAGGTTATATTAAAGCTGGCCATAAGCTTCACTATACATCATCTTTGTTGAATTTTAGGGTTTTTGCATGTTTTCGGGTTAAATCCATGGTTAAAATGTGTAGTCTTAAAGTGTCATATTAATAATTAATAGCATACATCCCTGGAGTTATGTGTGTGTGTGACTAGCAACTTGTCTACTTCAGTATAAGTTTGGTCCTGTCTGTAGGCCTATTATGGCCTGTTTGCAGGCGCCGTTCTCTTGGAACATCAACAATATCCTGGGACATCTTATCTGTTTAGACTGTTGTTCTCCTTGGGTTTTACGTATTACAATGTTGTTTTCATGTGTCTGTTTTTTTCAGTATCCAGAGTCTGCAACTGCAGATTCTTGCTCTTACTATTCTGATTGCCAACTGAGAGACTCCTACTCTCATTGCTCCAACCGCCAACCAGGAGCTATGGCTATGGTAGGCCTATATTTTGAGACAAATGGGTTTGGTCAATCGTCTTGCTAATCTGACAATCGCTATTACTTTGTGCGCTATGGTGCTCGCAACTGTATTTTGGAATCATGAGCTACAATAAATCCAAGAACTATTGAACGTCAGCTCCTGTGACCTACAACTTCTATTTTGTCATCATTTGGTGCATTTTAAACACAACACAGAGGAAAACCAATATGACTTCACAGCTACAGAATCTATCCTTTAAATTCTTCATCTTTGATTTTACATCAGAATTAATGATACAGCTCTATACATCCATCTCGCCATTCTTTTACATGCAATATCTCTTTCCATACATGGCACTAGGGATGGGTATCGAGGACCGGTATTATGTCAATATTAATATTAAAAAATGGCAATACAACTTTGACAATTCAAATGGTGGTTATTCAAAGCTAGCAAAAAATGTGTGCATTCAAGAAGTTGTCACAAGCTTTCCCTGGCCTGACTGCTTTGGTTTGCCACCACCTAGGCCTAATATAAATGCAAAAATTGGGTCTTTCAGTCACCAATATCTAGTGACAAGAAAATGTGAATAGCAAAAATGTCATAAGATTTTCATAAGCTTTTATAAGATTTTGAGGTCACTGTAATTGATCCATGTATGAAACTTGGTTTGCTTACACTGTCCACATTTGCTGGTATCAGTTTTCATTAGGTCCTTAAATAAAATGGTAAATCAAAATTTAACTATTTAGTGCATAGCTGGTCATCATCATTAGGCGTATATTATTTAGCCTTGGACAAATTTTACGAAATTGCATCATTGAAGCTAGCTGCAACTGCCTTTTCACTCCAGACATAGGCTATGTCCCAATACAGTATCATGTGCATCACAAATAACTAACCTGCTGAGTCACTGCCACAATCTTTGGATGCATGCCTAATTTTAAGCAATCACATCCAGGGTGCTGCCACTGACAGGCTGTTATATTGTGATCACTTTTGGTTTGGGCATGTCTGTCTTTTCGGGAAGGCGTTTTGCAGTCATTTTACACACTCACACAAAGTATGCACATGCATATAGGCCTACACACATAGACAAAAGCCATGCAGAAGCCTTCACAGATGCCAGTGGCACTTGTAAAACTGTGCTTGAAAGGGGATTTTTAAAAAAATAAATAAATAGGATAAATAAGAGTAATAATAATTTATAGAACAGCCTATATTGGGGACATTCCAGGATATTGGTACATTTCATGTCCCACCACTTAAATTTCAAATGTACTCATCCAAAATATGTAAATGACCAGATGTTGTGAAAAATGT
>JASCQY010000173.1:18250371-18261240 GCA_030264315.1 Sardinella tawilis
CTTCCGTTGAAATTGAATTGGGTTTGCCGGTTTCCCAGATGGTATCGTAGATACCATATGGCGACAGTCAGGTTATGACCTTGGAGCCTTTCTGAGAAATGCATACGTGTCTGAACTGTCCGAAACCCATCCAGTCATGCAGGCTTTGCTAGCCTCATATAGACTGGGGAGAAGTGTGTAGTCTACACATGCCTCTGAGAGAGGTTTCACTCTGTCAGTGTGTCTGCTGATTTATTTCACTGTGTGTGTGTGTGTGTGTGTGTGTGTGTGTTTACTGACCTAAACACACACCGATTAGTGTATAGGTAATTACTTTAAATGCATTTCATCATTTTTGTTTGTTTGTGTTTTTTTTTTTTTAGCCCCCAACATTGACCGCTCAGTGAAGGACCTCCAGAGGTGCACGGCCTCTCTGACCCGCTACCGCGTGCTGGTGAAGGACGAGATGGACACGTCCATCAAGCGCATGAAACAGACCTTTGCGGAGCTCCAGAGCTGGTACCCACTCCCTCTTTCGCTCTCTTTCCTGCCTCCTTTCTTCCGGCAGCTCGCACAAATGTGGGACATGGATCATGTTTAAACCACGCCGCCAGTCAGGATGTGGTGTGTGTTCCCTAATTCGTCTTGAGTAACACCTCTCTCTCTCTCTCTCTCTCTCTCTCTCTTGCTCTCTCTCGCTCTAGTCTAATGGACAGAGAGGTGGCACTGTTGGCTGAAATGGATAAAGTGAAAGCTGAAGCCAGTGAGTATT
This sequence comes from Sardinella tawilis, assembly GCA_030264315.1. NCBI lineage: Eukaryota > Metazoa > Chordata > Actinopteri > Clupeiformes > Clupeidae > Sardinella > Sardinella tawilis. The sequence continues at coordinate 18,251,123 of JASCQY010000173.1, forward strand.
AATACCTGTGTGAATGCAGAGGCTCAGTTGTGTGTGCGTGTGTGTATGCTGACTCAAGGGTGTAAGTGTATCAAGTTTGTCCCATCCTTGAATGAGACCTTTGTTCTGCATTGGTGCATGTACTTGTGTGTACGGCGTGTTTGTAGAGGGCACAGAAGTAGAACATTGAGACCAAGAAATTCCAAAAATTCCTGCCGCCTTCTGAACAGAAGAAAAAATAAAAAATCAGCAAGTGGAACCATCTGCCTGTTTAGAGTGACATGCCTAGCTTTCCTATTTTATCAGTCCACTCATTTATGCTGATCATATTGGCTCCTGCCCAAAATGAAATCACTACAAAAGACTCATTTTGTGTTGCTTTTTTCGACCTAGGCTGAAAAACTAGTCTCAGTGATGAAACTACCCAGCTTGTGTAGTGTTCTGTCAGTGGTCTGCTTTGTTTGTTTGTTTTGTTTTGTTTGTTTGTTTAGATCAGCATAGTTAGTTAAAAGCAGATTCAGAACCTAAACTTCTTTCGCATTCATTTCTATTCATGTTTGTCTGGAAGCCTAGAGAAGCACATCAGTCTGTAAACTGATCACTAAATCAGTCTGTAAGTCTGTTAGCTGCGCTCTTTTCCGCCATTTGCGCCAATGGCAGAAAAGCGCACAACTAAGTGATTTTTGAACTTACGCACCCTGGAGAATTCCACCCTAAGTGACTAAACCAGTTGTAGAGTAATGAAGACGGGCCCCCGAAACAAGCTAACTTTGTACTGGTACTAGTCCAGTGTTCTTTCAAAGGACTGCTAGAAGGAATTGGGTGTTTTTGGTCGTCACGCGGCTTGCGTTGCGTTGCAGTGGCCATACTGGATGGGCGGCAGAAGCGGGCAGAAGAGCTCCGGCGTTTGACTGACCAGTCCGCCTCCATGTCTGAGGACCAGCTGAGTGAGCTGCGCGCAGACATCAAAGTAAGCCCGCACTGTCTCATTTCCCGTCATTCCATCACACTGCATCTGCATTCGTAACCCTCTCACTCTGACGACTTTGCTTGCGGTTGACAGCACTTTGTGAGCGAGCGCAAGTACGACGAGGATCTGGGCAAAGCTGTGAAGTTCACCTACGAGCTGGAGCCCCTCAAGGGCAAAATCACATCCTTTGGAGATGGTGAGTGGGGACGTGCTAGTGTGGCCGTGTTAACATTGAGACATGGGAGTCTCGTCTCTTTGATAGTCGGACTGGGTTTGATGGGCTGCAGAGTAACTTGTTGTTGTGTTGTAACTTGTCTGTTGCCAGTCTACCACCCCCAGACTGGCTACTCCAGCCGCTCTCGCTGTAGCTCCTCCTCCTCTTCCCTCATTGGCCCAGCTGCTGCGGCGGCGACGCCCTCAGCAGCACCAGCGCCACCTCCAGCTCCTGCTTCTGCTCCCGCCCCCCAGCCGCAGGGCCCTCCCTCCGGGGGTCGCCCCAACCAGCCACACAGACAGGTAAGTACCTGTAGGCTCACCTGGCAAGCCAGATCTAGGACAGGTGGGTGTTTATGTAACTTGTATATTGAGATGTTGTTTTGATTTGTTTGTTCTATGTAATCTATTTTCTCAGGTTTTCCAGGGTAATAGGCGGGGTGGTCAACGGTATAATGGCTCCTACCACGACAGGAACCCTGGGCGAGGTGGCTATCGAGGATACCAAGGAGACCGGTACCAGGGTGACCGCTACCATGGCGACCGGCATCACGGCGATGGCGCCAACTCGGCCCATAGCCGCGGCCCGTCCTACTCTTCCTCTTACAGTCGACATGACGGTCCTGCTCATAACGGCCTTCCCCAGAGGCCTCTCCGAAACCACTGCCCCTGACACACATACACACACAGCACATAGCCTCCCGCCTTACCCTCTCTCTCCCCCAAGCCTGGCCATCTGGTACACCTACACAAATACATACAAACAAAAACACACACACACACACACACACACACACGCTCGCTCGCTCGCACACCAGTGGTACAGAGAGTTTAACCAAGCTGAAGATCCTTAGAGCAGCAGAGCAGTAGAGCTGCCACAAATTAGAGGCGAACCATGTCGCTGGTGTGTGTCCTGATTGGCCAGGCGGGTCACCATCAGCACCCATTCCACCCGTAACCCGACCCCCCACCCCCCACCACCATTCTCCATGAAGAATTCAAGTCAAGTTTACATGTTCTTTGCTGAGCTCCAGTGCCACCTGTCCAGTCTCCCCTGGCCCTCTCATGAAGGAATGTGGATGTCTCTCTTTCTCTCTCTCTCTCTGTCACTGTAAATCTCCACCCCCCCCTCTGAGGCTCTGAGGCTTGCTCCAATTGCCTCCTTTTCATCTTTTTGTTTCTTTTAAATGTTTTGTTTTAATTCGTTTTTTTTTTTTTTTTTGTCAGTGTCATTCAGACACCTATACGTTCATTCCACAGACTATTAGCAAACCATCTAGTCTTAAACGTGTATCTAGTGCACTATGTAAGGGCATCAACAACATTTAAGCTTTAATTTGAGAATTTGTTTTTGATCTGTTTTTAAAAGAAAAAAAAAAAGAATCTGTTTTTATTTGTGTTACCCTTGACTGCTCTTTTTTTTTTTTTTTTTTTTTTTTTTTTTTTTTTAATTTAGCTGTTTAAAGTTGGTAAGCTGATGTAGTAGCGATGGGGGATGTGTGTCATCGAGCTTGAAGCCCTGAGAGCTGTGCAGCTCTGCAATGGTGGCTGGGGGAGGCTATAGAGGCTGAGCTGCCAAACCCTCACTCTTCCTGGCTCAGACACCCCCCACCCACCCCTCTCCCTCCTCCTCCTCCTCCTCCTCTTCCTCCTCCTCCTCCTCCTCTTCTGCCACGTGGATCCACAAGGGCCACTCATCTTTTTCTTTTGGGGTGTGTGTATGTGTGTGTGTATGTGTGTGTGTGCTCTCTTGCTCTCCTCTTTACACCGCTCAGCTGTCTGTGTGTGATTGCACAAAATATTCCTCTGACTTCTTCCTCTGTGTGTGTGTGTGTGTCTGTGTCTGTGTCTGTGTGTCCGAATATGTGGTTGTATATCCATGAGTCGGCATAAATGTGGAGGTAGAGATCAGATGTGTGCGTCAGCTGTGCGCTTCTCTGGTTTGTTCATTATTTTTGAATTGGCCGATCTTTCTTTATTGTCGAGGTGTAGCTACACCAGTGGTGTGAGTGGTCCCTATGCATGTAGAACTGGAAGGATGCATTGCTGTTTGGGAATCTGGAAATGTTGAGCACGTACATCACCGTGCATGGAGTGAGCAGTCTGTGTGTACATATGCAATTCATGTTGAACTCACCTCACGGAAACCCTATCATGGGTCAACATTCTTCCTCGATGTAGCCCCCCCCCTTTGGGTACAAGTTCTCAATCTCCACCTTTCTGAAGGGTTAACCTGACTAGATGTCTTTTCTATGTGTGTGTGTGTGTGTGTGTGTGTGTGTGTGTGTTCAGCATAGTGTCTGATGAGATTCTGATGATGGGTGTCCTCCACATTTTAATGCGCATCTTCAGTGTCTGAACAAACTCTAGGCCACATACCTCATTGTAGCTACCTTGCAGTGGTGGCTGCCCCAACCGCTGCCCAACCCAGGGCTGCTCACATGCCACAGAGGCATTGAGACTCTGTCACCTCGAGCCGTGTGACCACCCACAAAGGCCGAAAGTCAATCTCCTCAATGGTGTGGATCTCACCGAAGAGAGCCTGTCACCTTGAACACTAACATACAACAGTTTACGCCTGTGCAGATGTGTCACTACATGTTTACATGGCTTCTTCTGAAACAGTCCTGAAGCTCCAAACTCTTCTCTGACCATTTTTTTTTTTTTTATGATTGATTTTTTCCTCCATTAGATTCCACCCCAACCCAGTGTTTTGCTAAAAGCGGTCATTCTCATCCCCACTGTTGGAGGGGCAGTGGTGGGCCAGTCTTGGTCAGGGTTAGGTGTAGGATGGCCAGTTGAACCCAGCTGAAGGATTGGGCCCCACACGGTGCTCCTCTAAAGCAACGCAAGCGTTCAGTGAAGTGACTTAACTGGAACTGGAACCGCTTCCCACATGGCTCTCATGTCCAGCTGTGTGTGTGTGTGTGTGTGTGTGTGTGTGCGTGCGCAGCCAGGACTCCTTTAGCAGGTAGTCCCAATGGATTCACTCATGCCTCAACCCACATTTGCACTGCCAGTGTAGCCTTACACCCCACACCATCCTCCACACACACACACACACACACACGCACGCACACGCACGCACGCGCACACACACAGAGACAGACCACAGAACAACCCTTTCTCACTGGGCTGTAGACGATTACAGCTTGCCTCTTAGTTTGGACTTTTGTTCCTTCCTGTTTCTTCAGTGCTTTTGTCTGGTTGGTTGTCCTGGTTTTGGACATTTATTCTCTTTCTGAAAAGGTGTTCACCAAAGAGACTGTTATGTTCTATTTTTCATTGTATTGCCTTTTTTTTTTTTTTGGATGCTTTTAGTTCTAATCCTTTTTAAAGAGTTGTCCTGAGGGGGAAACCAGAACGAACAACAGGTTGATATTTACTGCTCACTGCTCTCAGCTTGTCTCCTCCTCCTCCTCCTTTGTGTACATTATGGAACTGTACGTGTGTGTGTGCCTGCCCTCTAGTGGGGGGACTTATGTATGAAGCCGTGTCATCAGGCCCATGACATCGAACGCATGGACCTTTCCAGAACTAGTGTAAATCCACTCTTCCCTTTCGTGCTTCAGATCATCTGCATTTTTTTTTCTTCCTTAGACAACTGTAAACTCAAGTGCCTTCTTGTTCCTTACTTCTTCACCCACCCTCTTTGATTTCCACAAAGTATGATGGACCAAAGACATTTACCCCATCCCTCATACCTCCACCTGACCACACCTGTACCTGGGGCCTCCTTCACCTTCATCGGCTCCAGGTCATCAGCACTTGGATCCCCCCTGTCAATGCCATCTCTTGACTGGCACACTTCTCATTTACTATCAAATAAAAACTTGTTAGCAAATGCACAAGGTCTCAAGTGTTGTTTCTTCCGGTTCTTTCTCACTCTGGTCCATTTGTGTGTGGTGTGATGCTTTTTGGACTCACTGCTACCTACTCTTAACTTCTATGGGGCGAAACCACAAAGATTAGGAGCGTCCTCACCGGGGGGGTGGTCAGGAAAGGTGCGGTGAAAGTCACTCAAAGTGAAAATCACTGAACTCATCAAGTGCTGTTGATTGTCTAGGAAGAGGAGCAAGAAAATTTTGTAAAGTGAGGACCGAATAGCGAAAAGGAAGCAATTAAGGAAAAAATTAACTCAACCTGAAACAGGGTTTCCTTTTCATTTGCCTCTTTCCGTGGGTATTAGTTGCCGGTTCACAATTTTCGACTTGACAGCACTCGGCGAGCTCGAGCAAGTGGGATATGGGTTGGAGACCAAACTTGCTAGAAGTTACAGTAGTGTCTCCAGAACAGACAAACCATGGACACACAGGCAACATTATAGCTAATTTATCAGCAGAAAGCTACTTAAAGTTCCACTCAAGTTCAGGATTTGCTAGACAACATTTTTGGAACAATCTTCTGATCCAAAACATTTATTCCCTCTGTGTTATAGAGATACAAAGCAGCCTACAAACACGCGTCTCTGTCCCTGTAGGTGAAGAGGAAGGAGAAGAAGTGTAGGTGATCAGGAGAGGACTGTGGATTAGGTTTAGCCCTAAGGCCACACACCTCAACACAACAGTGAATGAACACCAGGAATGGGATGGTCTGTGAAGGCACAGTAGGCTCCTTTGGAAAAAGGCTATTATTCTCAGTGTGGTGTTCACGGCAAGAATGGTTTGAAGTTTTAATAAAGATTTAAAGATTACAAGAAATGTTCAAGAAATGGATGGAAAAGATTGTTTTATGAGACATGCTGCTTGTTTGGTATTAGGCTTATGACAGGGGGGTCAAGGGCACTGTCTTGTTCCATCAAAGTAGACTTAACAGGCCTAATCTGTATACCACTCACACTTGGACAGGTGTTGCCAATTGAAATATCATAAACAATTGAAAATGAATTAAAGAATATTATAAAAGACAAAGTAAGCCTCCATCATGAAAAGAATATATCAATTAGTTAGTAAATTTGTAAAATTATTTTGTATATTCATGAAAGCCAAAGATGGTTAATGCTAAAATTCCATTTTGGAATTGGCCTCATAAAGTCCACTGTCTGTGGTGGTCTATTACTAAAGAGGCGGACTATTCAATGTAGAGTTAAGTGTATGTGTGTGTGTGTGATTTCAGAGATTAGGCTACAGTAATACACCAACTGGCCACATGATGGCAGTATCGGTGTGGACAAGCCAGAGCCGTATCTCGAGCTCTGGGACAGGCTACTGTAGCCACCTACTGACATCACAGGTTTCATACAAGAAACCTACGATGTAGGCTACTGCACCAAAATACAAGGCAAGAGACCCTGGCTGGTGATCTGAAATAAATATTCATAGCCTTGTATGTCAGTGACCGTCTATCATGGGGCTCTGCAGCAGATGACTTCATACATTCCGTAACCTCCCTTTTCCTCTCTGACTTTATGGAGCCCCATATTTCCTCCAACAACTTGTGTGTGGGCCACTTACCCTATTACAGCTTCGACCTCTTGATACTGGCTCAGATGAGGGGAAAAACAAAGCAGGTTGTTTCTGTTCACCTTTCCCTGATGGAACTGGAAGCCCTCTGTGGAGTCTGAATTAAGAACTCTGTCCACTCCCCTCATTTCCTCCTGGTTTATTTTCCCCGTAAGTCAGTGCATGTTGGGAGCCTTTATTCTCACACAATAAACAAGCCCCATTGTGTCCCACTGTCTGCTAACCCACCAAGAATTCATTTATCTCTACGGATAAAAAACCGAACAGTTGCACCCAGAGAGAAAGAGAGAGCGACAGAGGAGGCGGAAGGAGAGAAAGACTCATTCTGTGAAGAATAGAATACTGTGGGCTGGCTCTCTCCTGTCTCACACTGTTCCAGCCAGACTCTGCTGAGGTCAGTGTGATGTGGCCACCGGATGTGGGGTGAAGTCATTGTGTGTGTGTGTGTGTGTGTGTGCCTACTGTCCATCTCTTGGTGGGAAAGCTGGTAGAGATGACAGTGGCATCCTGTGGAGACATAGTAAGAGCACAAAGAAGCGTTGTTAAGGGTTACTGTATGGGTTTGACACTTGTCCATTTAGCGCCATTATGACCTGACCTTAGTGGTTAGGATCAGGTTGTGGTCCAAACAGATATGAGTTAGGCTTAGCATGTCTACTTGTGTGGGATGGTCTTTCTGGCATAGTGCCCCAACCTTATTTTATTCCTTTGTTGACAACCCTGCGCTGCCTCACTCTTAAATATAGTCACCTCAAAGAAAGCTGATTGGTTAGAACTTAATTATGGTCTACAAGGTCTAGGGAAGAATCAAAATAGTCCACCACACCCAAGGAATGGCCGTACAGTATTGTATAATATCTGGCCTCGGAGGAGGTAAGAGGGCTACAGTACCTCATCTCCCAGAAGGTTAGACTGAGCCACACCCCATAAGTCGTCCCTGAAGCCCCACACACGTCTCGGAGGAGTGCTATTGCACCAGTTTGACCTTTGAAGGATGGGCCACCCTAGAGACTGGTCAACGACTTTGGGCCTGTTTAAACATGACTGAAGGCATATCTCAGGCAAGACCATGCTGACAAAAGTTGCCGACGTGCTTCATAGAACATTCATGTCAGTGCACTGACATCAAAGGCATTGCTAGCATCTTATGGCTTTACATTTGGTTCGGAAATCCTCTGTGAATGTGCACTGATTGGTCTTTTTTTTGATGGTGGTGGTGGTGGGGCAGCAAATCCATCACTGTGTGTGTGCTGGGAGACGGGAGCTCCAAAGGGTGTGTTCTCTATGTGTGTTTTGTTCTGAGATGTGCCCTCTGTTCTTGTGTGCTGAATGATGAATTATGACTGAACACATTGGAAAACAGAAAGAGAGAGAGAGAGTGTGTGTGTGTGTGTGTGTGAACAAGGGGGATGACTCTGCTCAATGCCTTTCAATAAGGCTGCTGTTGTTCTTTGCTTTTGCTGTAGAAACAGGTGCATCTTTTAACCTTCAGAGAGACTGAGGGAGACAGAGGCTGTGGAGAAAAAGAGAGAGAGAGAGAAAGAGGGAGAGAGAGAGAGAGAGAGAGAGAGAGAGAGAGGAGTAAGCAGATGAAAGGAGGACAGGGTGAGGCTCCAGTTGAGTTGGAGTGCAGTGAAGGGCTTGTGTGCTCACTTTTGTCTCAGGCTGTGTGTGGTACGTTCATTTGATCTTCGGAGTCCTACGCAGTTCAAAGTTTACTTTTAAGCAAGAAAAGAGCACACACTTCTCAGGTCATCAATCTTAAATGAACGTAGACCTTAACTCAGTCTATACACATAAGCATCTGCCAAACGTCCACCACACATAGCCTAGGCCTACTTTGGAAAATGTAAATGTGAATTATGGTCAGCAGTTTTTTTCCTATTGCATGTTCAGCAAATTTAGGCTTTTTTGATCAAGTCAGTTATGAATATGTATGTTTTATTTCTGTGACTGCAGTACTTCAAGTTCAGTTGAGTGATATGTGCTTTTTGATGCTCCCACATCTATAATATCTGTAATAACCCAAAGGAGTCATTCTCAGCCTGCTGATACTGAAGTCTGTCATCTTTCACCAGGAATTTCTTTGAATCAATGAATAAGCTAGTCTGTGTGTGTGTGTCTGTGTGTGTGTCTGCGTGCGCGTGTGTGTGTGTGTGTGTGTGCTAGTGTGTGCTCTAAAGAGGGGACGCAGTGGCATGACAGGATCTTTGTGTTCATACAGAGAGTGTGGGAAGGCCCTTCTTATGAAATTCCTTCCTTGGTTTTCCCCCACCCTCGGTGTCACGCCTGTGAGGGAATCAGCATGGATGTCTCACGCCTGCATCATGCACATACAGTACAGAGACCTCTGGGTGCTGCTTTTTGCACAGTGTCCCGTTCCCTACTCTCAGTATACAGTACATACGTACACCAAAGCTGTTCACCTTGACATAAAAACGCATCAGCCCTCATTTATCAAACGAATGTAGAAACCAGCTTGAGGGTAAGTTTGAGGGCGAGAATCATCTTATGATAGCGCTCCCATGTGATATTCATATCACTTCAATTTTAGCAAAAGAAAGAGCTGGTGTTTATTTAGCCTGGCTAACGGGCAGACTAAATCACAAGTGAGATTTAGTCTGGGGACCAGCTATTCATTTTACCACAGGGGATGTGTAGTTCAGTTTGTCCAATAGTTTGTGTATAGGCTTGTCATCTATCCTAGCTCTGTGATTGGTTCCCAAATCCATGCGAAAATTTTGGCCATCGTTGCCTAGCAGTTTGGAACGAGCGTGCAAGGCAGCATGGGCATTCCCAGGCTACAGTAGCTGGTGTTGGTAAATGCAGAAAACAAGCATAATTTAAATATCATGCCCAAATATTTTCTCAATTTAGACATGAATTTTCTCAATTTATGTCATATATAATATACATAATAACCCAGAAAAAAAATCAATAATTTATAGATATGATCAGCCAGCACAAAACTGGACAGTGCTGCAAGCAACTAACTTGAAATTGTGCATTCACCATGTCAGATTTGAACTTGTTAATAATAATAATGCTCACACTCAGATTGCTAAGTTCCACGTTTTGCGTGGGAATTAGCGCATACACAGTGCTCTGTCGAACGATCGTTTCATAAATGAGTGCCATGATGTGGAATAGATTCACAGATATCACTAGGGAGGGTCCTCACTTCAGGTACTGCTTTACCTGCACAGCACACACAGTACTAATAGCGATAAGATTGATTTTTAAGATTACCTTGGTCAGTCATTAGAAGTTCCCTGGAGCCTTCCACCTGCCTAGACACACACAGGGCCTGTGGCTGTTCAGGAATAGAGGCCATGGAAAATGTGTAAACTGTGTGATATGTGTGCCAGGGTGAGTCTGATACATAAGTAACGAACCTAGTCACCTGGGCTAAGGGTAGGGTGGGTTTGTGTGTGTGTGTGTGTGTGTGTGTGTGTGTGTGTGTGTGTGTGTGTGTGTGTGTGTGTGTGTGTGTG
>JASCQY010000173.1:18344565-18355977 GCA_030264315.1 Sardinella tawilis
GCTTTGATTTGGAGAATTAAGTCATAGCGCTCTAATAAGAACAACTGAGTTGAGAATATTGAGCACATGTATATCCTAAGCAAGTCCTGAGGAGATTCACCACAGAGTCAGCTAACCAGCCTTGGCATACCACCAGGTATTAGAAATATCAAACCTTATGTGATAGGCTACAGATACAAAAGAGATCTTTGGTCCCGTTGTTCTTATCCATAACAAAATAAAAGACTAGTGGGGAAAGGGAGTAATTTACGACTTGCATCACCTCCATGTGCGGGAGACTGTGAGTGGCCCATTTTGGCATGGAATGAGTAAGACTTGAATGTTTTGGAAGTCTCATATTTGGCAACTCTGGCAGTTCTCAGGATGCTTTCACATACCAAGGCACTTTTAATACTACCCATTATTAAAGATTTATAAGCTGAAATGTAGATGAATATTCAGTGAAATCTTGACTGACTAATTTAAATATGTTGCCACTGGTTCACAGTTAAGCACTACTACTTGTGCATACTGCATCACAGCCACCTGGCGATCACAATTGTTTATCCTAATAGCGCTATGTAAATGGGCCTTGATTTTGGTTTGTTTTCTGATATACTGAATGTAAACAGAATATTACAGTATTTATACTTTGAGAAATTCTTCAGTCAAAAAAACAAACAAAAGAAAACTTGGCAATGCACAGTATGGGACAAAGCACATTAGATGGCAGACATTGATGTTATTAATCACAACATTAAATTACGATTATGTAAATTTCATCTACGAAGTAAGAGTGTAAGGTCACATTAAGGTAAGGAATGTTACTCTAGGTACTGGCTCAACCAATGATCAATGTGTTCACACATTCAGAGACATTTTTAAACTTAAACCAGCCATACAAAGTGTATGCACACGCACTTGCGCGCACACACCCACACACCCACGCACACACAAAGTAGTAGTACAGACAGTTATAAATCAGCAGTGCTAAGTTTTGGGGATCAACGGCCAATTTGTCACCCAGGCCACTGACCACAACTGGTCACTGTTTGAGATGAGACGTTCAGAGAGCCATGAGCCCTACTGACCAGTGTAATATTTTGTCGGTACGAATGGCATCTTGCTGACTACAGCAGGCACTGCTTTCTTCCTGACTTCCACCTGCACAGCTGTGCCCACCTTGCTAAAGCCGGCTTCCACATAGCCCATGGCCACGTTCTTTTTCAGGCAGGGGGAGGGGCATCCACTGGTGATTTCACCTGGAACACCACACAAATTATAGTGTTACATTGTAAACGTAATTTTGCATTTTTAAATCCATGGCATTCTATACACCATAAACCTTCTGCACTCTGCAGGCATAAAACATCACCACATACAGTAGGTCTATGCAGTCTCAGATGTGATGTTCTGTCCACATATGCTTAGATAATATAACACCATCGTCAAAGTGAACCGTGAACTGACCTATGACACGGCCATCTGGTGCAAGGATGGGAGTGTGTTGTCTAACAGGTGGTCCAGTAGAGACGACACCAACACGTTTCCTCTGAGTCTTTGCTTTGATCTGAGGAACCACTATTTCTGCCCCAGGGAAACCCTTCTGCTGACGACGACGCTTGCCTTGAACACAAACACACACACACACACACACACACACACACACACAAACAATGCAGTTACATTCAAGGATCTTTTATCAAATGTAAAAGCAGTGCGGAAACATTACATCTAACTAAATTCTGATGGATCATTTAAGACAGTGGAATATCCATGAGTGACAGGTAAGGTAAGGTAATAAGATAAGCTACAGGTACAGGTATAATTCTACATGCTGTCTAGTAATAGGTGAGGTCCAGAAAGAAGAGCAGTTGATAGTCGTGTACCAATAGTCCACACCAAGCTGGCCTCTACAGGCGTGGTGTTCTCATCTATGTCATTGCCATAGAGACAGAGGCCCGCCTCCAGTCTCAGGCTGTCTCGGGCTCCCAGGCCCGCTAGCTTGACCTCAGCATTGGCCAGCAGCTTCTCAGCCAAAGCCACAACACTCCCGCTGGGCACAGAGATCTGAGGAGAGTAAAAAGGGACGCTGTGATATGTAATAGGTTATCATTAGGTGTAGGACATTTTTTATTTTTATATTAGTGGTTTAAATTGTTTAAATTGAATAAGTATAGTACATATCATTTTGATTGCTATATTATTATATTCTCTTCTATTACTTCTATTAAAAGTTGTGTTTAATAAACTCTTGGTGGACTTTCAAATTTTCCAATGCAGCGTTTTGTGAGTACATACATGTAACCTATTTACGCAACTGTAGAAGTTTGGTAAGATCACTTGCATTTTTAGAGGTGTAATTTACGAGATACATGACATGTGCCAATAGCGGCTGTATCAAGGCATTTGTCAAGCTCGGCTATCTCCGTCAATGTTCGACCAAGGTAAACAAATCTTCGGATGGGGTATGTGAATGGACTTCATAGTGCATAGTGCTTTAGTAAAATTTACTCCAAACCTCAACTTTAACACACAAGAATGGGACATGACCATGTCCTGTACCTCTACACCATCCTCTCCTGTGTATCCACAACGCGTGACCCTGCAGCCCTGGATGCCAAACACTGGGGTCAGAACAGAGGTCATGAAGGTCAGCTTGCTCAGGTCATCGCTCACGCCCTGCTGCAGCACACGTGCCATGGAGGGACCTGCAGACAAGACACGTCCATTCATCTTAATATGAGCAGGGTCTATTTGCCCATATGCATTAATAATTAATGAATTAATAATTAATAAGTCCCAAAGCACAGGCTCACCCTGCAGAGCGATCAGACTCTCCTCCAGAAACTCCAAATCCACATCATGACCTGCAGCTTTGAACTCCTGCAGTCTGGCCTGAACACACACACACAGAACACCATTTTTACCACTTGAGTGACATCAGGCACTTCAGGCTGTACTAAATACAGCACATACACACTTTCCTTAAACACACATCAACGACCAGACTAAATGACACGGCAATATTACAACTCCAGATTATTTATGCTAGTTTCTCATTGTGACTAAAATAGTATTGATGAGAGTCACCAAATGAAAACACACCAACTGAAGTAGGAGCAAAGTGGTAGTAGTGTGCATGACTGAATGAGCTAAGCTAACCCTAAGCAAAGACTATGGCAGTCTGCAGAAGGTCTGTAAAAACCCCCAACACCATGCTGAGTTTCTGAACCCTCAGGTCGTAGATGTGTGCAGGGAGAGTGCAGTAGCCTGGGACAGTGATGGCACTCTACAGGTAAGCTTGTCTCACCTTCATGTGGGCAGAGTCTTTGTCCGCACAGCCAGCATTGGAGACAACATACAGATAACCCTGGTCTGTCTTAGTGACAATCAGGTCATCCATGATCCCACCCTTCTCATTGGTGAAGAGAGAGAGAGACCCCTGGGGAGAGACAGACCCACAGAGGGAGTCAATTAAGTGTTTATGTTTATGTTTACTTGACAGACGCTTTTATCCAAAGCAATATACAATACAAATATACTATGTTAAAAACAAAAGTGAGCCCTTGTGAGTAGAGAGGTGTGATTTATTATATTGCACCTGAGAGCATGTGTCTCAGTAGGTGTGTGAGCCATGCCAGACATGGCAGGTTCCATGTGCATGTTGTCTGTGTGTGTGTGTGTGTGTGTGTGTGTGTGTGTGTGTGGTTTTGCATGGGATTGCAATGGTATCTAGTATCATCTTACCTGGTTATCCTTTAGTTCAGCAACATCCCCAACAATCAAGGACTCCATGAACTTTATTCTGTCCTTCCCGTGGACTTTGGTCTGTGAAGAGAACCCAAATAAAAATGGTTGTGTCTGCAAAAACCCTAATCAGTGATACACTGAGAATAATCCATTACCAGAAGGCAGTAAGCCTTGTCCTGAGAGGACTATATAAGAGCAACTTGACACATAAACTCACAGACACATTCAGAGAATAAAAAATCTAGAATCGATATAAAATAAATCATGCATTGCATACGTGTATTCACACACACAAGCGCACACGCACACACACACACACACACACTTTCTCAATACCTGGAGCATGTGGCTGACATCGAACAGGGAGCAGTGTTCCCGTGTGTGGAAATGGGAGACAATATGGCTGTCTTTATACTGCACAGGCATACTCCATCCTGCAAAGCCCACCATCTTCCCACCATGCTCACGATGGAAGTCATACAGGACTGTCTGCTTCAGAGGGGCCTTTCCCAAAAACACAAGACAGAGGTGAGGTGAATTCCTTTTGGAACCTGTATCATGCAGTAACAAGGTCTTCCCAGCAGAGGGCGTTGTATTTCATAGCAATGCCAGAATTCACTTGAACCCACTGTGTGGGTGAATTGTGTGCAAGCATCTTTTGTATGTCAAATGAAAATGCATGTTATTGCAGATGTTGGAAGCTTATGTTATTAGGATCATTTTTAGGTTTAAAACTCTTTAGGTTAGGCTGTTTAGGTCTAAAGCTTTTAGTTCATTTTAGCGTTGGACTTGGACTACGAGTACAAGGCCACAATGCAATCCTCTTTGTTTTCTGGAACTGATCTTGTTTCAGCTTGGAGTAATCTTCTGTATCACACTGCTTTTGGTTACCTACTGTACGTCTGCAACATGAACATGTAACAAGTGAGGCTATTATTAGCGATCTGACCCACTCCGCTAGTTGTTATCTAGCAAAATGAAAAGACCAGAGTTCATATAATCATGTCTGTCTCAGAAACAATATGTTCCAAAAGCTTGATGTTAAAGGGTAAAGGTCCAGAGTGAAGGTTTGTCACCTTCATTGTAAAACACATTCATCAATCTTCATTCAACAGTCTTTGTTTCACGGCCAAACCATGGAAGAGATGTCCTGTCCTGACTTAAATTTTACTTTGAGGACAGCTATGTTCAGCTAATGTTCAACAATCATAATGCCGTGCCATTAAGGGGAGATGTGTAAACTATAAATTCTGCTTGGTTTAAGGTATGTCCTGCTTTTAGGGGTGTGGGCCTGTGGATTAGCCATTAATAGCATGCCAGCATCTTACACAAGGAAAGACAAGCTACTATGGACTTACTGATATGATCTCCGTAAAAATACACACTAATCAGATACAATGTAGCCAACTAATTGACCAATCAGTGCAGAGTTGTGTGAGGTTGACCTCTGACCTTTAGACTGGATGCTACCAGAGCTTATCAGTTTCCAAAGTCCAAAGTCACTGATGCTTTCACACAATGCACGGACAATTCTACTGTATGGAAAAAGACACAACACATAACCGTAGTTCTTCCCTTTTCAGTGACATTGCCACACAGGCATCTTGACAGAACAGCCCTCATTTTCACTGCTCTAGAACAGCGTTATTTTGAGCTTTCACTGTGAAGAACAAGCCATGCAGAAAGGACACGTCTGTGCTCTTGCTGCGTGTCTGCTCCCTGCTCCCGTGCTTCCTATTAAAAGCCATCTGCATCTGTAACATGTGGAACACGAGGGGAAAGGAGGGCAGAGACTGTAGCTCGCTTCACGACGCACTGTCGGGCAATTGCGCATCTGCTACCAAGTTGAATATGCATGGGTTATCGTTTATGTTCACACATGTATGGGAAAATAGTAGACTAACCCCCGATTTTATGCATGCTGAACTCAATAACAATAGCGAGCTCATAATTTATAAATGCCACAAAACTTACTATGCAAAAGATAATTTCCCTCAAAAGCAAAAGATATTCGGGCTCATCCAGCCTAGGCCTATAGGCGTTTTTTTATATAAATTAAACCGAGTAGGGATGGTAATGCACTATTCTGAGAGGTCAGGTAACATTATTTAAACATTAATGTGTGGGTGCAAACGCATCTAAATCCACACCCAAACAACCAGTGGATACCAGTGGTCTTTTCCAAGTTGCAACTTGATGGCAAGTGTAGCGTTAACCTACCTCCGAAGTTGAAGCATGTCTCTCCTGCAGAGCTGCTGTTCCAAGTTTCAATGTTCGCGATGATTTTCTCAGAGCCTGGTTACCTACAGCAATGCCCGAACGACAGCAACCTAACACCGGTAGAAACATTTTTACATTTACTTTTCTAACCGCAATCTCTGAGACCCCCAGCGAGAGGAGATTCGCTTAGATTCTTCTGCTGGACTCCGCTCTCTCAACTGCATAACAGCGATTTTTGGAGGTGGTGGCTTGTGGGAACTGTAGTTTGACACAGCCATACAGCGTACAGAATAGCAAAATATTTTCTCTGTATAGTTTTGTAAGCTGGCCGTCGAATCTTTAATAATGCCTGAGTTTCTTGAAGTGATAGCTTTGATTTCATTTTAAATGTAATGTGTTTTCACTCATAACACATTTTGTAGCCTAGTATCTCCTGAGCACTTTGAATAACCTCAAAATCTGTCAGCCTTAACCATGAAAGTTGGATAAACTGATTAGGAAGGCTCAAGGTCACAGGGTAGGAAGTCAAAGTCATATGGAGTCTCTCATTCCCTACTGTCCTATTTGATTGAAGTTATCATGCAATTAAAGGAGAAGTTTGGTGTGAATCAACCCATAGCCCTGTTGTTCAAGGTCACTAAATGCTGTTTATAGGAAAAAGAACGAAAAAAAAAGATAAAACTAACTAACTAACTAACTAACACTAAGTGAATGGGGCAGTGTGTCTTACTTTCAGTTTCATTTCGCTATTTTTCCCCATTCAGTTAACAATAGTTATTGTTTATAACTCGGCCTATGTTGCATCAATTTTTTCCGTTCTTTTTGCTACAGACAGCATTCAGTGACCTCTAACAACAGGGCTATGGATTGATTCTCACCGAAATTCTCCTTTAGGAGTGGTAGGTCTGATCTTTCAACTTGCTGTAAGGCACTCAACTTGCTTGGGAGATTGTTAGGTAGAATCGCCTGTTGAAATCTTCAAAAGTCTTTTTAAATGACTGAAAAATCACAAGGCTACCATATAGGTTAACTTGTTATCATACAAAGTTACACTCCAGGACCAGAAAATAGCGAGAACCCCATTCTGAGGCTGCTGGCTTTTATACATGTATGAGGGCATGGTTATAGACACTGTCACTATTACTATAAAACTATAAAACTATACTATGGTCTGTGTGTTATCTTTGAATCAGGATCTCAATGTTGTGTGTGGTCTCTCTGTCACAGCGACCCCACTGTAATAGAATCATGCCCTAACCCCATAGATACGCTATTAATAGCCTCTCCACCCTTGCACACTAGTGACTATTTTTGTCTGGTGACTATTGGGTCTGGAAGGGCAGTGACAATCAGCAGAGACACAGCAGTTTAGACTAGCCCAACCACTTCTAATCCAACACAACGTTTTTGATACAGACTAATGATGTTTGGATCTTCCATCTGAATACATAGGCCTACTTCTAATAGTAGGCTCAGGACCTCCACTGGCCTATCTGCATTTCAACCAAGGCAATAGTAAGCCGACAGCCACAGCGCAGCTCAAGATGAGTCTACTGAAGACCTATTCTGACGGTAAGAGACTGTGAGGAGATTTTGCGAACTAAAATGGTCTGTCCTTGGAAAGTCTGGCGCTATGTATGGTGTATTGATGATCATTGTTGTCCCTAAAAATGCTGTTTTGTCTTGTTTTCTTAGGCTACCCTCACAGTTCTTATGATAGTTTTGAATATTTATAAAATAGATAATTATGAGATTGGTTCTTGTTTTTGTCAATCACGCTTGGTTGGCTAATTTAAAATATTGAATTAGCTGGCACAATACACACATTTTTAACATTATGATCATTCTTTTTAGAGCTAGGACATAATGGGCACATAGATATGTATCAGGAAAGGAAACTTTTTTTCCTTTTTTCCTTTCCTAACATTTTAAAACAGTTCATGTAGGCAAGGCAAGGCAATTTTATTTATATAGCACATTTCATACACAGGGGCAGTTCAATATGATTTGCTCACTGGCACTGACAGGCAGCTACCATTTACGTGTAGTTACTGTAACATCACATCACATCACATCACGATTCCTTTTACATTTTCAGGGATGCTGAAACAGACTTCGTCTTCACATCCTGCGTTTGTCAGTGACGGAGAGCTGACAGAGATTCAGCTGCACTCAGTGGAATCCATAAATGACCTGCACAGACAGCACTCTGAACAGAAAGGTGTGTGGCACACTCCCTTACATACACATTACACACACACACTACACACACACACACCGAGCTCAGCCTTATAGTTGGGATGGGCTCACATCACCTGATGATTTTTCCACCTGTACTGCCATGTTCAGCTGTCAGCACACATCAGTTATCTGTCATCAGCCCAAATTGGCTTCGCTGTTTGTTGGTAGTTTAATCTGTCATTTGAACTGTAAACTTTCCAGCAGTGATATACTCTTTGGATAGGGCAGATCGACCAACTGTCACTGTATTCTGCTTTATGGATTAGTTTTAGTTAGTTCTATGATCTAATACTATATCCACAGTCCCCCCATAGGCACAAGAGAGCACTAGACCTTTTGTTTTATAAATGGACTGCTTAACCTTTGGTTTCTGTTCAAACCAGCAGCCCTCCATCTACAGTACATGCTACTTACTAAATCGTATTTGGTGTAAACATTAGAAGCATTGGGAAGTTGTTATTTTATCATTTTGACTTGAGACTCACAGTTATTTGAGAGGAGAGGCTGGGGCATGGCATGGGCTCAGACTGCATCTTTCTGATGTGTGCAGGAGCAGCTTATTTAACACTAAAGGATTTCAAGCAAAAGGATCAATCCTCTGTTTAGCAGGAGGCAGACCACCCCTTCGC
Source organism: Sardinella tawilis (assembly GCA_030264315.1). NCBI lineage: Eukaryota > Metazoa > Chordata > Actinopteri > Clupeiformes > Clupeidae > Sardinella > Sardinella tawilis. The sequence goes on from JASCQY010000173.1 coordinate 18,353,388, forward strand.
CCTTTCTCCCTTCCGTCCAATGGGAATGTGTCAACCCCAGTTCTCAGGACTACCGCTCGGCAGGTGCGTCGGCCGCCCCACGAGGCTCTGAAGTATTACCCCCACATTCTCATCGGCGCCAGCCTCAGCCTCCTCCTCATCACCCTGGCCGTCATCCTCTTTGTCGTAGGTAAGAAACAACCCCTCATCTTTTCATATGCTAGTGTTGTACTACTCAAGTCTGTTCTCAGATTTGAGTCTGGTCTAGAGACCATTATCTGCTTTCTTGGTCTCGTCTCAACCCTTCAAAGACTCAGTCTCTAAGCGAGCCCTTGAGTCCTCAACAGGTTATTTTTAGAGACCATTATCTGCTTTCTTGGTCTCGTCTCAACCCTTCAAAGACTCAGTCTCCAAGCGAGCCCTTGAGTCCTCAACAGGTTATTTTTACTTTCATGTTAACAAATACATACAATTATAGGAAATGTTATGAATAATTTTATTTTTTTGAAAATTACACCCCATGGTGATATGCAAAGATTCTGCATTCAGTGAGTGACCTCAGTTGCTGGTGGTGTGATCACTGCATAGAGACAAGATGGGCATTACACTGTTCAATAGTGTTTGTGTAATGGATGGAAATAAATTTGGACCAAAGGACGGAGGGGGGTTTGTCCTCTAGTTGTTAGAGTTAGTTGATCTGGGTCTCGAGTTGTAGCTGTCATCATTTTTTGTCATCATTTTCCAAGATTGCCCAGTTACATCGGTGCTGGTAGATCATGTTGAATTGGCAATGAGGATGTAGTATCAGGCCCTTGCAGTTAGTAGGCTAGAGGTTTTTTTCATGAAGGAATGTTGCAAAGCTGTTACAAAGTAATGGTGGTGGAGCCTATGTATTTCCATAGGATTCCTATTTTTGGAGAGTGGTTGAACTGTCTTCTGGGGTCACTGAACTTTGAGAAAACTAGGCCTATGTCCGGTCTTTTTCACCGGTTTCTTACCTTTTTCCCTCAAGTTTGATATTTTGCCTCATTTTGTCTTGACCCCTTTAAAGACTCAGTCTTGACTTGGACTCATCATAGGGCAGTCTCGTCCCCATCATTATCATATGCCCCTCTGGACATTATATACCCAGTGAAAAATGCAGGCCCTTGATAATTATAATGCCACTAGATGGGTCAAACATTGTATCCCTCTGTTAGCTTCACGTTGTAGGAATAGTAGATCATTATTGCCCCACCAGGTGGCAGCATTCTGAGAAGTTACAGATAATACAGATACTGTAACTATGCTAGCATACAATTTAAACTTTGAAAAAGATAATTTTTTGTGGATACATCTCCCTGCATTTTCACTCTTGTAGAAGGCACAGAGGTTGTCCCATTTGCAAGTACTTAATACACTAATTTTATACAACCATTTATTTATTCATACTTTAACAAATGTATGTCTCAGTGTTTTAATATACTGCCCAAGTTCCAGTCTTGTCTTGTTTCGTTGATGGTCCCCAAATAGTTGTAGGCCTACTTGGTGTTAATAATCCCTGAACTCTGTTAACTTGTAAATGGGTGAAAGAGCTGCATGTCATGTGATGTTAGTTACCCTCTCCAACTTTGCATTGCACTACATCCCATAATTGGTAGAAAGCTGCTGGCAGGGTGGCAGGCATAGCTTTCTTTCTTCATTCATTCATTCATTCTCTCTCTCTCTCTCTCTCTCTCTCTCTCTCGTGCAGTCAAGCAGGCCAGTACGGTGAGCTCCCTCTCTGAGCTGTTGTTGCAGCATCAGGGCCGTCTGCAAGAGGTGTCCGAGCTCAAACACAAGCTGCAGCTCTTGGAGCGGAACCTGAACAGCACGGGCCACTGACTGTGTGCTGCTGCTGCCCAGCCTTACCACACTATACCACACCACACCACACCACACCACACCACATAGTTTCATATGAAGTCTGTCAAGCACACAACCTCACCACACTCTTAAAATCCTGTGCAATAGCTGTCAGCTAGTGTGGAAATTTTGTACCAGTAAGTTTACAATGTCTTGTACATGTGTGTTCTCTGTCTAATATAGGACCATGCTCTTTGGGAGCAGCTTGTGTATTTCTGTCGTTTATTTAACGTGTCCCTTTGATAATAAACTGTAGAAACAATAAAAACACTGTGTGGGTGTGTGTCATGCTGCTTTCACATCAAGACACGTGCTACACTGCAAAAAAAGCATCTCTCTTCTAAGGGCATATTAACACAAAGCTGAAAAAAAACCCTGAAAAACTGGTGGCTGTAGTCTTTGCTATATGAACCAAGTGGGATACACTCCTGTGTTTTCTTTTAGTCATTTAACCCTCTCCTCTGCAGTCATGACATCTAGGTCTAGAAATGTCACAGGTACAGTACATCTTCCCCACCATTCCTGCTGTATTTTTAAACGTGCAAACTCCTATGACCCTTCTTCTTTAACCAACCCCCCCCCCAACCCAACCATCTTTTGAAATAAGCCACAGATTAGAAGATCTCGTTTTCCACTATCACGCCATCCTTCAGTTAGACACCAAACATGAATCTTGAGACCTGCAGTATCTGTCTGCATCAAAGTATGCTTCTTTTCATTGTAACCA
>JASCQY010000173.1:18361520-18377072 GCA_030264315.1 Sardinella tawilis
ACACACACACACACACACACATACACACACACACCGACACTCACAGAGAACACAAGTGGCCGGATCTCTGGTGATCCTCCCCCTGGCCTCTTCTCTGCCCCTTTGCCCCCTCCCCCAGAACTGCACTTGATCTTCCTAATCACACCCCCTGGCCTTCTCGTCTAGCCAGGTTAAGTCCAGAGGGGTGAGTGTGAGGGAGGGCTCCTTCCCCAATCAGCCCACTGGAGAGGAGAGAGACAGCTCCCCTCTCAAGGGCCAAAAGCCCTCTAATCAGCCATGCTAATCGTTGACGGTGCTCCACACAAGTCCATCTGACAGAGGGAGAGGAGGCAGAAGGGATTAGAGGGGCTTTTGTGCTTCACTCTAGTACGTCCTATTGCAAACAACTAGGCTTCCTTGGGGAAAACACGCTGAAATAGAGCATTCAGGAACAAAAGCGCCTTTTTGGCGCTCACAAGTGTGACCCGCAACCAGTCCAATCAGCGGAATTGAGTTAAGTGTGCTTTCATATCGTCAGACCCAGTTGTTGTGTATGAGTGCAGTAGAATACTATGCATAAGAGGCTGACTTTCCAAAACTGGCTGCTACATACAGTATGTAAAGGCCATGTTTATATATAATTTTATGCAGAGTATCTATAAATAATCTCCAAACACCACAGTCAATGACCTTCACAACACCTCACCAACACATCACCAAGTCAAACTCTTTGGCAGTTATGTAGACACGCTCGTATGTCCTTTGTCCATTGGCCTTTGTCCATTGGCCTGAGGGCTGGCAATTAGCGGTATCAAAAATAGTAGGCTATGTAGCACAGAATGAATGAATGAATGAATGAAAAAATGAAGGAAGGAAGGAACAATGAACAAGTGAATCAAGGAATGAATGATTGAACACTTTCTCAAAATCAAGAATTGCTTGCATAAAGTCTAAGCTATTCATTGTGTGTTTTCTTAAAAAGGTATGTTTATCATGCACAGTCCTGCAGCTGTCACCAACCTCAATTCCAGCCAATCCTTGCTACACTTCAAAACTCATTTTTTAGAGGGGATAATATCTGTTTGATTCTATAAGTTTCACCATTATGTTTGTGTCAGCACACTCTCTCTGACTGGCACTGTATTCAGTACAGGACTACCGTACATGAGGTTCAAAGTAAAGATTCTAGAGCTCCGCTCCGCTCTAGAATCTTTGATTCAAAGTAAGAGAATCAGCCCAGTGCTGTGTGGGTGCTGGTTTTTATTGGACATGCAGTCAACAGGGCACAGAGCAGGAGACACAGGCATTGCATCATGTGTGAGCTGCACCTATCAGTGTGAGGGTCATGTCCAGTAGAGCCCAAATGATTAGGGCTGGAATGATGCTTAAAGAGTAGTCCCAACATGAAAAGGGCTGGCACGATGCATACACAATAATCACAGAAAAGTTATTGTCTGCATGTTGTCTACTTGCTGTAGCAATGTCTGTTTATGGTTGACAGATGATTTTGAATGTACTCAAAAGTCACACTACTAGGCCACATTGTAACGTCAAAAATACAGCTTTAGTAGCATGTCATAGCTTGTTACTGTAAGTAGCTAGCCTGGGAATACCCATGCTGCCTTGCACGCTCGTTCCGAACTGCACAACAGCCTGGAGACCATGGCTGAAAATTTCGCATTAATTTGGGAACCAATCACACAACGGGGAGGGATGGCAAGACGATGCGCAAACTTTTGGACAAACGAAACCTGAAATCCCCTACGAGAAAATGTATAGGTGGTCCCCACACTAAATCTCACTTGAGATTTAGGCTGGTGTTAGCCAGGATGGTAAGTAGCCTAGCCCTACAGTAAGTTACAGAAAGTTGAGGCTACATCATACACATACATGCCTATTTTAGACTGTACCTCTGGCTATACACAAAGATAACATGAAGGCCTAGCCTATTTCAAACTACCATATAGCGCCTACTGTAGCACGGATGCCCTCAGTGGCAAGGGAGGTGTGGGCCACCTTTGGAAACTAATGCCCAAACAAAATATCTTTTCTTACATTTGGCATGTCATAGCAAGACTGGGATCCGGATTTCTATTTTTAGGCATATTCACATCAAGCACAGACAGTGAGATGACAAAGTGATGCAGCATAGAGATGCCATTCAGTACAGGACTAAGCTAAGATCTTGCCTGAGGTCAGCCTCCCCTCTCACCCCCCAAGTCCCCCCCAATTAATTCTTCTGAGTGAAACTAGAATGAACTAGAAACTTCCCTACCTAGTTATATGATATTCTCTGACTCCAAATGTCCCTCCATAAGCCCAAAACCTTGAACCCTTGAAGACTTAACTGGTGATAATTGGGTCCATGATTGGCTGATTTGTTCCAAACAAGTCTGAGAGTTTACAGCTTTAGAGTTTAGAGGGTTAGGGGCATTGGGACTCATTGGGCCTTTATCCATGTGGTGTGCAAATGAGCAACAGAAATCAGACAATGTGACAACTGTGATTCTGTGATGCAACCGAGAGCCACCTTAGTACAGTCACACCTTTTCGCTCAGACCTGGATCAGTCTCTTTTGTTTAGGTCAATTCACAATAGGCTATATCACAGATTTCTGTTGCTATTTCAGAAAGCTGTCAAACATGGTTTATGAGATAAGCAAATATACAAAAGATCAAACAACATTCGGTTATAATCTGCCATTAAAACATCATGACCAGAGCTTGTGGCTATACAGAGAAAGAGCCCTTTGGATATCCTTCATTTTAAAAACGGTGACATATAAGATAAGGCAAACACCTGAACTAGCTAGAATGAAAACTCCTTTCCCACTAGAAACATTCCTTACAATGTGTGTTAGAACACGTTTCTCAGGTATTTTGCCAACACACGCTCATGTGCAGGCACATGCACACACTCACGCACGCAAGCAAGCATATACACACACCTGGTAGTGTCCATCCTAATTTAAATGAGTAAGAAACGTCATTCTGTTACCTTCTACCCTTTCATTAGCAAAGCCATGTTAATATATTTCTATAGCAACAAAACAAATCTTTTTAAATTTAAATCCACATTTTGTAGCAAATGAAAGACATCATAGCTACTACTAAGCCCACACCAATTTTGCATGTGTGTTCTTGTATGTGGGTGTGACAACTTTTAATGCACCTTCATACGCCAGACCATTTTACAAGAGAGTACACTAATTGTGGTCCCCTAGGTCATTGGTGTGGTCATTAAACCATACAGTACAATATAATGCACAAGAATGGCTACACCACAGATAGGCCTAACACATCTAGTGTTCTATACAAGACTATGTTGTCAGTAATACAAGTTCAAAAACACCTTTAAATCTTAAGCATATGATAATAACATTTTTATAGACATCTAAATTTATTGACAGAAACCAGCGGGCATCAACTAAAATAAGGAGTTTTACACAAACTGTAGTCAATAACACAACTTCAGCTCTCACATGAAGCTGTTCTCACCAGTCCTCTGTTCTGGTTCATTTCTGTCCTACAGTGTGCTCTGTCAACCACTTTCAACAAGTGGGCCGCTTCTTAGAGCTGTCTCAGACAAGCCTCAACCATGACGCAACTCAGCTATCCATAGCTTCAGGGAAGGCAAAGAGCAATGAGACAGAGAGAGACAGAAAACGAACGAAGGAGGAAGTGAAAGAAGATCTGAACAGAGAAAAGGGCACTGACTCTTAAACAGTATCCTAAACAGCCTCAAAGATAATTATTTGGGCAAAGCGTTCACATCTCTGGAGATGATCACAGAGATCAAAGCAAAGTTGACGGTCTGTTTTCTGTTTGTCATTACACAAGAGTCAACGACCACAAGATGGAGAAATCAATTTAGAAAAATAAATGAAAATCACATTTAGAAGGCTATGTAAACTTATAATTAGAAGAAGCAATTGTTTTCCTAAAAAAAGAGAAAGAATCCACTAGGATACTGACACAGTAACCAATAGAGTACAGAGACTCTGAAATGTACACTTTTACAGTTGCTTACATACTAAAAGAGCCATACACCAATATATCCCAAAACAAGTGATTTTTAGGTCAATAAATGCAACAAGTTGAAGTTTATATACTACTATGTGACAGACATACACAGACATGGAAAAAGTGAAGTATCTAGCTACACCAAGATGAGCAAAAGGCAAAATTTCCTCTTTCCCATGTCCAAAGAGAGAGAGAGAGAGAGAGAGAGAGAGAGAGTTGTGTAACTCACCTGCTGTTGGCAGGTGCCCTCAGCGACACGCACACACAGGCAGCGAGGAGCCCGGAGAGACAGACCTAATCCCTTCCCTGCTCTTAGTCACAGCAAGAGTCACTAGAAAAACTTGACACAAAAGCAGTCTTCTTTAGCCCACCAGTTCCAACATTTTGCCCTTCTGTCTGTTGAATGAACCAGTTTGTATTTCCTTTCCAAGTCAGATGTGCTCAGAATGGCGTTGTCCAAGTTACCCAGACTAGAGACTGATGACTCTGATGCAAACACGAGGCTATGTTTACCACTCCTCCTCAACACACACGCAATCTCTCCACCCTCTCTTCCTCACCACTCCCTCTTTTCCCGCTCTCTCATGCACTTATTTTTCTGACTCACTCCTTTACTCATCAAGTTCAGTTTCAGTCATTTTTGTCTTTTTGAACTTTCCTTTTGTTTACTGTCCTGTACATTACTGTCCTGATCTCTTACAAGATATCAATTTAAACCTAAATTATTACCAGTACACTGCCAGTTCCCTGACTTTTATAAATCATGTCTGATGGACAGAAGCACAATGTCATGTCATGTCTATGTCATAGTGCTGCAAAATAAACACAAAAAACTTCAGTAATTTCTATTACTCCATCAAACCTTTGTTGACACATCAAAGCACTCTAGAATTTGGAAGCGGCACTTCAGTCACTGTTATAACCACTTTCATTGTAGTGAACACCAAATGTAAATGCTGAAAATAGACGGTAACTTAATCTACATCTCATGCCTGAACTAAAAATATACTTCCATGCCATTTGTTTGCACCAGGTGACGTCACATGAGAATTTGTGTTCATAGCAACTTGTATTTCTTGAACATGACAATAATTTTCATTTCACAGGAAAAATCTCTTGCAGTAGGTTTTGTTAGCTGTGGTCAAAACGTGCCCCAGAATCTCTGTATTTCACTAACTTGTGGGGCAGACCCTACCTGTTGTCCTTTGTCTTTTTCTTTCAGTCTAAGTCTGCCTGAGCTCAACTTAAGCTTTAAGCCATCCCCCACCATTCCCCTTCATTGCTCAAGAGCTGAGGGGAATGCTTTGGTGTTTGTGTACTTGGCTATGGGTGTGTATGTGACCAAATGTGTGTATATACAATTGTGTGTTCCACAGTCGCTAAGCCCCCTACTGAGGCTATATTTAAAGGGGCTAACAGCATGGCAATACCGAGGGATTACCTCCTTATAGAAGACCTCGGAGAGGCACTCGCACACTGACCGGGGGCATTGCTGGCTACACATTTGAACTACTGCTCAAGTTTGCAAACCTAACCTGCAAACCTAAACCTGCATGCAGTGACTAGCTATATTCCTTTTCAGGCCAGGTTGCGCTACAGTGTGGTCATCTTAACCTGCATGTCAATACTAGTCAAAATGCTGTGAAAAAGAAAAAAAATGACACTATGGGAGCTCAAAAAAATTTTGGATATTTTTTTCTTATCTTGCTCTGATGTATCCAGCACCCGTTACAATTTTTTAGATTTTTTTTTTTTGCATTTTGACAGATCAGTAGTAACAGTATGAGGGATAGCCCATTCCCAACGTATTACAGATCACATTGACTACTTCCCTTACCAACTATAATTATCAACAGATCATGTTTGTGTCAGAAAGGTTGAGCTTGAAGCAGATAATACAGATGCTTGAGAGCTGTTTGATATCTGAATTTATTTTTGTGTTTCTTACAGTACATAAGGTTGGAATAAATTTCTTTTTTTACTGTACATATTTCCAGGCTTTAAACTGGCAAGCTACTGCAAATGTAATGTACACTGCCTAAATGATGGAGACTTCTGAAATACCAGTGATACACTACAAAAGGGGGATGTTATGGTTGAAAACACATTAAATGAGAAACCTGCCCAGTGACAGTACACAGCACAACACACACAGACACTCGCTTTCCCAGTTGAAAGGGTTCCTTTTAGCTCAATGTTTGTATTGGTCTTAATGTAAGCAGAGCTCAACTGAAGAGTCATCACACACACAAAATAGTGCCTTATAAGGACATCAGCTCGGAAATCAGGTAGGCCCCTACAATTTGTCTAACTGTGTGTTCACTGTCACACCAAGAACGACTAATGCTGTAAAATGGCAACAAGGCCAAACTGCATTATGCACCAACTAACTGGTCTATAGCAGAGAGTTGGGAATCTTTGTCAGGGTTTGCTTCCCCTAATAGATCACACTAAACTAACCCCCACTGGATAGCACTAGCTACTGTTTTCTATTTTTTTTATCTTTTTTCTACCGACAGCACTTGATGACTTACAGTATGCTGTTGAAATGCTGCTTTTTCAAAAGCAGCATTTACTTTCATTCAAAAGAAAAATTACGTTGGTAGCTGAGGTTTTAAGTTTGATTGTTGTTTGCTGTTGAGAACACCATTGGTGTGGGCCGACTACACAGAGCTTGTCAAAAACTAGGTACTGTAAGAGTGCTGTTCACAGACTAATAGATTTCTAAATGTCATGATGAAAAAACGGCAATATGGCAAAACTGAATTTTTTAGCTAATAAATTACAACTGCACTTGGTAGCCATATTGTAATAATCTAAATTTGAAGAATTACAGCCATGAACGTAAGGCTGAATTACAGCCTAAATATAAGACTGCCAGTGGACATTTCCCTGAACTTTGCTTTGGGAGCCATTTTTATTTCTACAGTCAATATCATTAAAACAAGTTAGGTGTTATAGCTTAAAAAAAATAAATAATAATTATCCGGGACTGACCATCAAAATTGAGGACTGTCCCTGGAAATTGGGGTCATCTGGTCACCTCATGTTAACAACAATCTCTGTAAGAAAAGAAAGCATCACAAAATCTTGGGTTAATGAATGGGTTAGTGTAGTGTAGTGTTAAAGCCATGCCCTCTGACTTTCTGCAGGGGAGATGATAATAGAGTAGAAGGTAATCTAAATTTGAGGAATTATGGAAGGCTGTGGCCAGGCTAGGGTTAGTGCGAAAACATGCTTACTAAACATCCGCACAGACGGCCTACATTAGATTGATTGAACTATTGCGGTGGATAGCCTAAAGGGCCAGGCTAGGGTTAGTGCTCGTGTACAGAGGGCCTACAGTACGTTAGGGGGGTTATGACCCCTGCAAAAATAGAAAAGAAACAGCCTGCCCAAAATTAAGTAATTATTTGAATAGTCAAGTTAGCTGGTAATTTTTAACAGAATTAATCTAGGCTATAGCAAGGGGAGGATACAAGAAAATAATTGGACTAAAATTAAATTAACATGTTTAGAATTTGATTGATTAACAACAATAGAATATGTTAAGAAACATTTAGGTTATTCATGGGTCTGGAATGAAAGACGCAAAAACAGTGGCTCATGGTTCATGGTCTGAGGGAGAGACAACACAAGAGACACGCATGCACACACATAGCCTGCCACAAAGTTGAAATTTGTGAATAGGAAACATAGCTAATCAGTGAGACATGCAGCTCTCCTTAGAGAGGATTACATGACACCACCTCCTTCATTTGCACTGTTCTTGCATCTTTTAATTTGTTGTGCATATCACAAATGCTATAACTTCTATAAAAAGTGACTTTTTAAATTAAAAAAAAGTTTGAAGAACACATCCATCATTTTGGAAAAATCATGAATTGTATCTCTAGCAAGGACTCCATTCCTTATTCACAATGGCAAATTCTATGGAGCAAAAGTGTACCCAGAGAGCATGAAGCTGCCAGTCCAACAGCAGGCTGCCAGTGGTGATCCGTTGGTATTTTGCTTGTTGGTTTTCTGGCGGTTTGCCTCTATTTCACCATATGTGGTGTTTTTCGCTATCTGGGAAATACCATACATGGCAAACCAACAAGCAAAAACACTGATGGTCCGCTGGCATTTAAAATGTATTGGCCTATAGACAGAGATTTTGACCCCCTGAATGAGGTAGTATCAATGCAACAGACAACTAATTCACTGCTGCAATCAGAATATTCTACATCCAATATATATCCACACCCACCATAAGCACAAGAAGGAAACTATGTTAATATGTTAGACAGCAAGAAGAAAAGAAAAAGAAAAAGAAGAAGAAGAAAAATGAAAGCAACTCAACCATCATGAACCAGACTTAAAGAAACAAGGGCTCTTGGCCCTCTCCCATTTCTCTCTAAACAGCTATTTGTAATGGGTGTGGTGCGTTGTCATGACACCCCACACCCTCAAGGCCCTGTCTGATCCTGTCATGGCAAGGGAAGAAGGGGGGAGACCGCTAGTTGAAGAGGAGTGAGCTCTGATTGATCTCAATGATATTATACACCCAAAAAATTGCTGTCCACTCAGTTTTCATAGACTGAAAGAGTAAAACATCAGTAATGTGTTGTACACATGATTTTGGTATGTGGAATTTACTGCAGTCATAAAATTGAAGTGCGTAAAATGAGACATTTTTTGTTTTCCACATACAGTACAAAAGAAATGTGAACCATCTATATTTCTCTACAAATAGGGTACTGCAGTATTCCTTGCATCAACAATGTATTAATGATTAGCCTACAAATTTTGATGTATGACAAAGATCATGATAATAACAATGCAATCATGATGATAATCTCGAAACCTATGGGCCGTATAGCCAGTCTTTTGACATTAAAGACTATACTCAGCTGGTACCACAATCCACATTATGGATATGTTGCCTACTTCTGCTCAGTTTCAGATGTGCATTAGTGTTCCTTTTGCTTTGGCCAGACATGCACTGGTTTGTGCTAAGACAACGTAGGTCCTATAAATAGGACTGGAGACATAACAAGTTAGTTTGTTACAACAAGCAAAAGTGAATTATCATGAGGTGTCAACTTAAATCAGCTGCACCAACCCATCCTCAAAAAGCCTTTGCCCCTCAACAAGTTTTAAGTGTGGACATGTTTCTCCTTCAGGATCATTCTGGCAGCTAAAAGACATTTTCACAAGATTGCAGGCAGGGATCTGTTTAGGCTATAAAAATGAGTTACCTAACTGTTGCTCATACAGAAGGCCCATCCTGAAACTGTGCTAACAGCTAACAACAAAACTATAACACACTTATCATTGCTATCAGTTAACTCACCGCCAGCTTGACTGACTGATACAACAAAATATATCCTTTGAACTATGGATGTTTTATTTTTTTCTTCCTTTTTCTGTTTTGTATACCTCCACTTTTAACTCCTACTTTTAACATGCCCACAAACGCATCTAGACACGGATTTTCAAGCAGCCTTCAAATTTCTTCCTATCATGCATTGCATTTTGGGCAATTTACGCAAACTTTTTTTAATCATTAAATATAAAGGGAACAATAATTTTCCAATATTTTAGCTTGATTTGTATTACAATAGCCTACAGAATTTTGCTGGCGCAAGGATTTTTTTTTTTAGTATTTGCTTAGTAGCCTAGTTGCTATACAATATAATCAATCAATCACCTAACTGAAATTTTTAAAATTACATTGTAGCCTAATTGCCTGTACTGTTAATGTGAATGTTAAAAGACTATCTGTTGCCCGCACTTAAAAATGCTACTGAGATTATTAAAAGCAAAAACTTGAGCGTTAATGAATCCTTTATAACCCCTAGGATACCTTAAAATTAGTTAGAGAGTAGCATTAGGACAATAAATACAAGCTAGAGGAATAGCCATCATAAAGCCCTATTTCATTTCAATAGTAAACTTATCTGCTGCCCTGAAAAGCATGTAGGCTACACAAGTAGCCTACTGTAGGCCTAAAATCCAAGTCCAGTTAAACCAGTTCTTTCAAAGGTATTGGGCCAAAATGTCAGCAAACTTTGCCTGTGGAAGTATAGTCCAAACTTTGGGCTCATTTGGAGCTGATTCAAGGCCATTCTACAAATTATTAAGGCAGTGAATGTAAACATTTGACCGATGGGAGTAATACAAAAAAATCTCCGTAAAATTATTTCTCTTATTTCTGACATTAAACAAATGCAAAAATATGATCATATCTACTGCCCTAAAATCAGAAAAGCTTATTTCCATTTAGTGTCTGACAGTAAAGGGGGGAAAAGTTTGCATGTTTTTCTGAAGTGTAGGCTATGTAAATAACTGGTTTTGACTGTAGGCCTACTTATCATTCCAACTGAAGAACCAAAATTTCAAAAGTTTCCAACTTAAATTACAACTTGTTATTTTTTTTTTTTGCTTTAAAGCGAACACAGATTGGATTTTGCTCACCAGCAGCAGTAGCTCTGATCGACCAAACAACACAAAGTTAGATTAGTTTGATTGCAAATGTGTTCTTTATTTCAAGACAAAAAAAAAAAATAGAAAACACATATAAACAATGTCAGCTGGTATTTATCAACATAACTGGGAAAACAAAGTACTTGAAACTGCTTACACAGAAATGATCACATAACTGCTTAAAAAGAAATTATGAAGAGAAAACTCAATAGTGTGGATTTTTGTTGTGTACAAGCTGTGTAATTTGAAAAAGCAAAATGTAAGGTTAGAAATTTGGCCTATATCAAAAGGTAATATAAACAAACAAACAAAAAAAAACACTCCATGTGAGGAAAATCCACATAAACTTCCACAGCTGAGTGGCAAGTCATAATTAAGCCATCCAGAGGTCCAGTCCCAAAACTCAGAACCAACTGACTGAACAGACGAGCATTAAGCAATACACCGTTTCAGTTCTAGTTCCATTGCTGGTCCCCCAGAACTTCCTGTTTAACATTCCATATGTTATGTTAATGTAACAGGAAGTAGTTGGGGACCAAGATAGAATGTTCAAGCATTGTTTTCTCCAGCTATGGAATTAGAACCTGAAACGGTCTATAGGATAAAACTCAATGAGCCATTTCTGATGGTGGTAGCATTACTGCGATTTCACTGCAATGCAATGACACTGTAATAGGGAACTGCAGGTAAAAATTCATGACATTCACATTTAGACCAGATGAAAATAAAAGGCCTAATGCTTTTTTTCCAGATACGTCACACCCTATTTTTTCAACTTGACTAGTTCGGCCAACTTGTTCGCTATCTGGCTATAAAATAAAAAAAAGATACCCAATTTCTCCAGGTTCCGATGTTAATTGAATCATCTACATTGCATTACAAAATTCTACAGTATGTGGTTCTGAACAATTCAGGTACATTTTGCCAAACTGTTCATTGAACCTTTGTGGATGCAGGACCGAGGTAAGCTAAGAATAGCCTGTACAAAGTTTGCAAGAATGAAACATGTTGAACCTTTTCACCAAGAAAAGCTGCTTGAAGCCATAAGATGACAATGTAGAGTATGTGACATGACATGCTCCGACCCAATATAAATAGTGCTGTAGGGAGACAAAAATCTTTCAGGAAAGCATCAGAATGTGACCCTTTTGGCTGTAACGGGTCTGACCAGCTCATGTAAAAACAAAACAAATATACTCATATTATAAACAGATAACCCATCTGAATCCCACCAGATGACCATTTGGTTCAGTCTTGTATCCTGGGGCAGCAATGCCCTGGTCAAATAAAGTCCCACCAACCCTTGCAGAGTCATCTACACCTTATTTGCTTTGGATTTGACAAAGCTGGGCCTGGCCAGTCCCTTAAAAACATGAAGTTTCCCAGCACCAGTAAGCTCAAAACTGTAGTCTGTGGTGACATATGGTAGGTCTCCTTCCACTCCAGACTGCAAGGCAAAAGAAGAAGGCAGGGCTGAGTAGTGGTCACTCAATATTACATTACATCAGTTTCATTCTTACAATGAGTCTCTATGATTGCAACTACAACAATAACAACTAAAACAAAGAACTTCAGGAGATGATATAAACTAGGATGATGACCATGTTATCAAAATGAAAATGAATAAATGATTTAAAACAAACACTGAAGATATAGCACTTAGATAAAACTCTTGTAGTGTTCATATTTGTCTATGGACCGTTTCAGCAATGTAAACAAAAACAATGCCTGAACGTTCTATTTCGTTCTCAGACAACTTTCTCTATGTAAGGGATAACAGCCGACGGGGTGTGCTGTTATAGGGAAATAATGAACAAAGCAGGGGCAGATAATTTCAAGATGGCGTTACTTGTTCCAGAGGGAACAGCTATGGAACTAGAACTTGAAATGGTCAATAGTTTACCTGTGTGGTAAGCAGAGCTTTAGGCAGGGAGATCTCGCCAAGCAGCAGGCAGTTGACTCGACTGAGAAGGGTGGGAGGCACAGGGGTCACGAGGAGATAGAGACCCCTTATCATATCCACACCCCTCAAAACACCTGCAACATTAGATTTATTAGACTTCATGCACTCATCCAGAGAGTTTATGTCAATTTCATTCTGAGATCTTATGATGAGAGATTATGATAATCTATTAGCATATCTCTAGCAAGATAGGGTAATACTGTATATGCTTATACTTAGTAGGCTTTACATTACACAAGTGTGAAACTATTTTATTTTATTTAGGGTACTTGGCGTGGGGACACACTGATATATATGTTGCATTCTTCTGCTTTAAATTTAGCTTTAGTTATGGAATAGTATAGACTGTGTTATAACTAGAGTGGAGATGGTGCAACTAGCAGAGATGCAGTTAATCTAAACAAGTCGGAGCCGATAAAGTATGCACAAACACACACGTACGCACAAACACACACACATTTATAATAAAATATTTCTAGGTCTATCACTTACCCAGGCCAACACATGGGCAGATGGGAGTCCGGGACAGGAGCATTGGCCCACCTCGACCGACCACCTTCTCGTCCAAACAGCACAGCCCAACTAGGCTGGCATTGGCAGCATACAGGATGTGTGTGGGGGCCACTTCGCAGTGAGTAACACCAATAGCCACAGCTGAGAGAGACACCTGGGAAAGATGTGAAGATAAGGACAGAATGAATGTCAATTGAACTCCAACACAAATAACAACCACATCTGCTGTGTCGGCACGCTCAAAGTTAAGGTTGTATATCTGGGGAAGTGCACCTGGTAAGGGGTGAAGCAGTGTAGAGGCCGTACAAGGCTTGAGTCTCGTGCCTGGAGCTGACTGAAGTATCCCATGAGAGCCAGATCTCGCAGTTCATTACTGCGCTGGTGTCGCCTTTGAACGACAAAACAAATTAAAGGAACAGACCACCTTTATTAAATATTGACATATTTGCATTATGCCCAAGTATTATTCAAGAAAGCACATATAATTTTCTTCTCAGTGTGTTCAGTACTGAGATTGACATTATTAGCCCATCTTAGCACAATCACTGAAAGTAAATGGTTCCATTAGCATCAAACTCCACTTGAGGGAATTAAATATCATTGTAACACTGGTGAATTGTAGGTTACTTTTTAAGAGCTTTATATGCAACATTTGATGATATTTTGTTTGGCACTATAGCCTTCCATTACTATGTTTAATTAGCCTACACTGTGAAACTAGACATTGCAAACATAACACATAGAGAAGAATGCTATGCATTTTCATGTTTAACTAGGGGTTGACTACAGAGAAGCAATTTCCCGAAATAAGGTGGTGGAGTATCCCTTTAAGAACATGTTCAGAAATAAGAATATCTTATCAAATTTCAGATTTCCAGTGTCTTCCTCACAAGTGTTGGACTGATTTCGGGTTTTTTTTTAATTATTTTTTTTTAGTTAATAGGAGTCTGATAGGCTATTCTGTACCATACTGATGGAGCTTATTGCTTAAACAGAAAAGAGTAGTTTGCTCCTTACATTTCCCCAGAGGCACCAGCACCCTGGAACTCTGACTGAATGCTGAGGAACACATGGCTGTGTGGAGCCTCTTGGCACTCAGCTTGACCCAAAGCAGGCGATGCAGGTGGGTGTGTCTGCCAGCCGTGAGCTGTTCTCAGGAACTCAGGAGTGAGAGCTGGACACTGAGAAGTTTCTCCAAAACTGAGCTGAACCACATGAGTTGCGGCGAAGAAACGGACAAGATCAACCAATAGCTGAAAACCAAGTCCTAAACACACACATACACAGAGAGAGAGAAAGAGAGGGAGAGAGAGAGAGAGAGAGAGAGAGAGCGAGAGAGAGAGGGAGAAAGTGAAAGAGAGAGAGAGAAATATATATATTTATAAAAGAAATCTGGTTGAGTGTTTGAAAACAAATAATTGTTCAACAAAGTAGAGAGCTCAGGCAACCAACAAGCCTTAACCAGAAGAAAAGCACATTGCTGTGTGTCAGAACCCTCACCTCTAACCCAGCCCATGGTGTTTATGATGACTGGCATATCACCACTGCTGTGTCGCCATAATGACTTCAGGGATTCCAGGTAGCGGTCAAGATCAGACTGGCAGTCAGCCTGGCCATAGTAGACCATGTGTCTGGGCTCTTGCTGATGGGTGAAAGGAGGTCCTACAAGGCAGATTTCAAGGATCATGTACAAACAGTTCAAGAGGTACTCAAGAATAGCAACCTAAAAATTAAACACTTGTAACATTCCAACATAATAATAATAATAATATCACAGTATATCACATAGGGCTGCTCTACTATGGAAAAAATATCCATCACTATTATTTTGGTCAGTACTGAAATCATGATTATACAAATGATTATTGATCAGTCTGAATGCATTGATTCAGCATTTCTCTGCTAAAAATGCTTTCCAACTAAGAAGACAAAATTTTCAAATACAAAATAGGGTGCATATTGTTAATGTTGTCACAAATAGTAGCGATTGGTTGAAGTCATGACCAAACAGTAGCAATTGGTTTTAAGCAGAAAGTATCTGCCCACCATTAAACAAATAAATCCAAATGGATAGGGATCAGACGCTATATGAAACGGAGTGAAATAAGCGGCTGATGCATCAAGCTAACAGTTATATGCTACCACCAGAAATACAATCATAAACTAGGAAAGCACTTAGGAGAGCGCAGATCTCCACAAAAGGCATGGGCAATACAGGGTCACAGGGAAATTCCAGCCGCTGTTATGGATCACCACCAAAATGTAATGGTCTAAAACTTTTTGGTAGTAGTAGGAACCACAACAGGCAGAAGAGACGCTTAGTCTCAATGGGACAATCCTGGCTAAATAAAGGATAAATGAAAAAATTATTCTGATCCCAGCTGAGGTGGGTTTCAAAAGAAAACAACTAATATTTAGGAAAACTAGTACATTTCATGTACTGCATCATGTATTCACTAAACTGTGTAGCCTGTTACGTTGGGACAGAGATGTTTTTTAATTGTTTTACATGTTGTTTTCTGATCTTCGGATTTTAAAGGAACACACCACCGATTTTTGATATTTATGTATTTGCATTGTGCCCAAGTATTATTCAAGAAAACGCAT
>JASCQY010000173.1:18441908-18457758 GCA_030264315.1 Sardinella tawilis
GCTAACGTTATTGTTTGCGAATTTTTGTTATTTTGCCCAGCTTGTCTGCCGAACTTTAGCCAGTGATTGAGCTTGGATCCGCCTTGGTCAGTTTGACTTGACCTGTCTGGCGGGCGGTCTTGCTGTAATTCTGTAACCAGAGCATTTTTAATAGGAAAGAAAAAGGCCTCTCCAACGTTATCAGTCTGTAGCAGCAACAACATTTTGCAGTAACTTAACCAACAGAGCTGTCAATAGTTCACATTCATTAGCCTACTCAAGTAGAAATAGCATAGGCCTATAGATTCCATCTTTCACATCATCTGATATCAGACACTAGAGTCTGAGGGATGTTGAAATATATATAAAAAAAAAGGGGGGGGGCTCATTTACACCAATGTTGGGAACAATATTTCCCATGAACGACACCAGGTGTGAACTTTTTTTTTTTTTTTTGAACGAGCATATTATGATTGAGAAAATATAAATAAATCTGGTGGGGAACTTTCCCAAATGGAATGACCCTATTTATTTATTTTACATTTTCCCTCTCTCTAGGTCTGAATCATCTATATGCACAGCATGTCCCCTGAAAATGGCTCAAATAGACAGCCCCAACATTGCCTTTGCTTTCCTTCGGCCAAGCTGTGTGATCTTGACCCGCGAACCCACAATTACAAATGTGGAGACTTTAAATAAAAGTCTGCACACCGTCAGTGATGGAGCTTTGCAACAGCTTCAGGATTATGTCCTTTTCCCACTACGTTTTGTCCTTAAAATTCCTGGACCTAAACAAGAAGGACTTATCCTGGCTGTGGTGGACACAATGCATTATGTCCTTGAGAAGACGGCTATGATGAGCTGGGAGTCACTTTACAACATCTTCTCAGAGTTATGCTTGTGTATTTCTTGCCCAAAGGATCCAGGAAAGCCAGGATTTGCTTCAGAAGAATTGAAGTTATCAGTTTTAAAGTGTCTAAATGCCCTCTTGCATGCTGCCTATGGAGATGTAGTTTTTAAACTGTATGAGCCCTCCATGTTGCCTAATCTTGGTGCAGCCATTTCCTTGACTTTGGCTTTAATTGAGAAAGAGCGGGCTCGTGAAGTGCAGTTAGCTGCACTGAATTGGCTACAGGCTTTGGCTTTCCAATGTGACTGTCCTCATGATCACGTGATTCCAAAACTGGAGGAGAGTTATGCAGTTGGGAATGCTTTGGCCTCATTTTTGCCGGGAATCACACAGAGTTTGAGTCAGGTTATTTGCCACAATGTGGCACAGGGACATACTGTTGTGGTAAGGACTCTTAGGGTGCTGTACAAAACTGTGAGTGTTGTGATGGATGATGAGCAGCTTCTCAACCAGGATGGAATTGAAGTAGCGCCAAGCCACCATGAAAAATTTAGGGGATTGGCTATTCAGAGAAGTTCTGACTGGATAAAGAATACCTCTCAAAGGCTTTCAATGGTTCTACAAAAGATTATCTCTTGCATTTCAGCCCATCAGCATTGGAAAGTGAGGTTAGAATTGATGAGCTTGTCAGACTGTCTACTAACCAAGTGCTCAAAGTCCCTTGAACCATGTGCAGGATCTCTTATTGGGTCTTTAGTTGGGGCTGTTAATGATGAAAATGTTTCTGTTAGGGAAAAATCCAGTAGGGTCTTGAAAGCTTTAAGTAACCAAGCCACTTGCTGCCATGCTTTTACTGATGTTCTCTCTGAAAATCTTCATGCGTTGTCCTCTTCTTTGCCGCAGCTAATGAACACTTCAGATGATCAACGGAAGTATTTTATCCTCAGTATGTATTTGGGATATTTGAAAGTCCTGGGGTCACATGTACAGGTCATGTTGAATTCAGCTGTTCACTTGAAGCGCATTTCTAGAGCCATGATGAGTGTTTTAGAAATGGATATGACCGATGTGAGGATTGTGGAAGAAAGAAGTGTTCCAATATTGGGTCAAGATTGGTCAGAAACTGGAAATTCAGGCATCTTGAAGAAATACTTCCTGAACTTCACTGATGACAGGATTTATTCAGTGCTCAGAGAAATCTGTCAGATTTTAGGACATCATGGAAACCTTCATCTCCTTGTGGACCACTTTATGGATCTTTACAGAGAGTCCTCAACATACAGGAAGCAGTCAGTTTTGGTGCTCAATGAGATCCTTGTTGGTGCTGCAGATGCTGAGCTAGAGGATGTTCAGAAACCAAGGCCTACTGTGAGCCATTTGGACTTAATATCAGTTATATCTCCTGTGATCGAAGAGTACATCAGCGCAGACAACTGGCATTTGCCCACCAGCTATGAGCAGTCGTTACACTCAGACCAAGAAATCCATGGTCAGGCCCTCTTAACCATATCCAAGAATCCTAATGGGCTTTCTATGTCACCTATTGGAGAGGTGAAAGAGTTGAACAGTAATATATGGCAGATCTCCCTTCAGCTGGAGGGGATTGGAAAATTTTCAAGAATACTTGGCCCAGACTTCGAACCACTGTTGATGATGGTTCTCTATTCTGTTCTGGAGAAGGTAGGGGACAAGTCATCACTTGTCAGCCAATCAGCAGTCGGCACCATGTCGGATATATGTCAAGCTTGTGGGTATGCTTCATATAGTGAACTGATCAACAGAAATGCTGATTATCTGCTGAATGACATCTCACTGAACCTTGGGAGGTCCGGTGCCCAATCACATGCCCCTAGGGTATTTGCTGCCATGGTAGCTCATTCAGATGCAACCCTGTTACCTTTAGCACAGGATGTTGTGCAAGATGTGTTGACTTCTCTGGATCTCAACCATGATCAGAGGACTTCGGAGATCTGTGAGATACTCCACTCAGTCATGAAGGCAATAGGTGAGTTCATTATAATAATTAAAATTAACTGCACACAATTTTTAAAGGTTTGATGAATAGTGGGATTAATGGCAGGCTTTGTGTCTTCCTTCCTCCACTTCAGCAAGATTGAGCCTCAGCAGCAAGAAGGAAACACATTCACGGGAGACGGATACTAAGGATCTCTTAGATGCAAGAAAGTTTCTGTTGGATTACTGTAGACAGGTGGAGCTGGCTGCAGGGACTGTAATTGGTCAGAATGATCAAGATGATCAAGGTTAGAAATGCCACTTGTTCTTTATTTAGGAGTTCTTAGCCTATTTCACTCAGAATTACTCTTTGGCCCTTATAGTTTGAGCGCAGGATTCGTCTTACATCTATGCTAGTTTGTTAATTGTAAATCTGTCCATCATTCATATTTTAAGAAAGAACAGGTGTTGGTAAAGGCACCCAAAATGTTTCAAATATTCTTAATCCATGGCATAAAGGTATGATTCCTAACTACTTTCTAAACCAGAAATAATCCTGTGACATGCATCCTAAGCTAAAATCCTGCTGACGTCTCTCCCCCTTTTGCCTCTATCAAGAGATTTCATCAATGGCTGAAGAACATGAGGAGACTGTAGACTCAGATGATGCATTGCCCCCTAATGTCAGTATGGCCCGAGATGTGATGGAGCGCTGCATCCATCTTCTTTCCATGTCCAGCCCCAGACTCAGGCTTAAGGTACCATGCTTCATTGGTTATAATCATCATTGCAGCGTTCAGGGGCACTGATGGGTTATATAATTGAAACTAGATGTTTACATAGGCTTCACTTCTGAAAAAGACACAAACAGGTGCCCTGCCACACATTACCGTTTTACCTGTTGTTTTTGAAATATGATAGGTCTATATGAGTTTGAGTTATAGTACATATGATACTGTAATACCAAAATAGCATTTTCACTTTATTTACAACACACCTGTCTACTATTTGTTGGATGTGTGCACATACCTTGACGCTGCCTTTAACGTCACTGCTGTGAATGAAAGTATGTCATCAAGTTAATTAATCTTCTAGATAAATTTGTCTCACTTTAACAGAATGAATAGTACCATGTGAATGACAATGTGTCCATGGAAGTGCAAACAATACACTGTAGGCTATATAACTGGTAGAGAACCATATGCATTAGCTGTAGAGATCTGACTGTATGACTTCTTGATCGTCAAAGGGGGGAATTGCCACGACTGCATTGCAAGCACAGCTGTAACTAATTCAGTTAATTAAGGCTCCAGTCCCAGAGTCCAGCCTACAGTTTGATGTCAAAATGGCCCGTTACTGACCTGAAACTCAATTCCACATTAGTCACATCATCACTCTCACCGTCATCTCTGCAATGACTCAAAAGCCAAAGACCAAATTTTCAGGAGATCTTAATGACCTTACAGGCTAGCTTCAGGAAAATAATGACTAATTTTAAAATAAAGCTTTTTTTGCTATTTAATTTTTTATATTTTAATTACTGATTACCTGGTCTGAATCTCCCTTGATATTGATGCAAAAAACGTGCAAATTCAGTTCTGTGGGTTTCTCATATGACTAAATCAGCATGCCAAGCTTCGTGAAAATCCATTACGATGAGGTCTGAAAGTGTCCAGATATCACCCAGATCAGACCAGTCACCCAGATATACAGTATGTTAATTAGAGGAAGACTTACAGTAAGTTATTTCTGATCAATTTGGCAGGTCCTGGACATCCTGAACCTATGTTTACATGTGATGAGTGAATTTAAGGACCACTTATTTCCCATGGTTCATCGTTGCTGGCCAGTACTACAGCAACGTCTCAATGATGAAGATCCTCTTGTTGTACCCCAAGCATTTAAGGTATCTCACCTGTTGCTGCAGTTACCTACCTGTAAAAATGTACTCACAGGGTTCCCACGGTCATGGAAATCCTGGAAAATGTAATTCTCCAGGCCTGGAAAAGTTATGGAATTTGGTAAATTCACTGAAAGTTTTGGAAAATTCATGGAATTTCAGTTTGCCTTTCGCACAACTATAGCATTCTGTTAAGGTATCATTTGCTATTACGATTACCGCATCTTTGAACGTGTGCACCACGAGCCACTCCAGCATGAAGGGAAGTTGTCTCTACCGCCACTGATAGTATTTTGAATGTTTAAAAATCTGATACCATACCATTAGGAGAGTGAAAAGGGTTAACGCCTCACATTTAGCCCTAAAAGTACGCTAAATTCTACACATTTAGGGTGCCGTAAAGTCATGGAAAATTCACTTCAGGTCATGAAAAAGTCATGGGAAAGTTTTGAAATTTTGTCAGTGAAAAAAAGTGGGAAGCCTGTATTCAGTATAGCCATTTTCAGACAACCTCCAGTAATTAACTGGACCTTTACTGACATTTATTACATGACACAGATGATTCAGACGCACATGCCCCTCAAACTCCTTGTAACACAGAAGAGTTGCACAGGCTCGCCAGCAGAGGGAGCTCTGCAGAGCTGTATAGAAAAGCCGCATAAAGGAATAAAGGCCTAACGCCACATTCACACCAAAATCTCTGCGTGCACGGGGTGGGGGCGGTTTTGGTCTGATGTCGTTCAGAATACATGTTAACAGATTAGACTTTTCATACCACACCCGCCCTGCCCGCTTGAAATAGAAAAGAGTTTTATTTTTCTTAGCGTGCACCGCGCCGTGTCTGCGTGGGTTCATAGACTTTAAACGAGCACTCGGGCAGGCGATTTACATAGGAGATAGTTTCTGGTATGAATACAAATACACACACAGACCGCACCACTCACGGGCCGTGAACGCGCTGATTGCCATGTTAATGTGGCGTAATGGTAGCCTGCCTAACACCAGCCTAAATCTCAAGTGAGATTTAGTCTGGGTACCACCTATACATTTTCTCGTAGGGGACTTCAGGTTCCGTTTGTCCAAAAGTTTGCACATCGTCGTGCCGTCTCTCCGCGTTCTGTGACGTGGAGAGACGTGTTCTGTGCAGTTGCACCGTACAGCTCCCGTGCTGCTTCAGTGCTATCTGCTTGAAATTTATTTTCTATGCATGCCAACATGGTATAACAAGAGAACACACAGACGCACGCACCATAAACAGACAGGACCGCTTATGGACCGCGATCATGCTGATTGCTGTGTAATTACTTGTGTAGAAATAACAACATAATATTCCCTAACAGTAATATCATCAGCTATCTCCCTGATGACAGAAAAAGTCAAGCCGAGTGGTTAGTCATCCAGCCCGCCAAATTATATTTTTGATGTCTTTAAATTCAAATTTTAGAAGTAACTTGTAAGGAATGTACCTGTAACATTGTAACAGTGTAGAATGGTGTTAGCATACTATTAGTGAAGCTAGCTAGTTACACAGACATTAACCACAACGTTTCACACAAACACGCGAACATTTATTACCCAGACATAATACTAGGGGGTAGGTAGCGTCATGTAGGGGTAACAACATACCCAAGCTTTGCAGCCTACTGTTTAATTCCCATTAGATACCCGAGTTTCATTTCATAGCTTATACAATCATTGTTTGTGTTAGCAATGTTTTTACATTTAATGTGACATGAAGTGCTGACCATGCTAGTGTTTTTGTTTCCCAGCTTCTTTACACTATGGGAGAAGTATGTACAGATTTCCTGAGGAAGAGAGTATCCAAATCAGTGATGCCAAAAATAGCTGCTTACCTGGTAAAGCAAGCAGAGACTAGTGCTAAGGCTGGGCCTAATTACACTCAAAGCCTCAACTTCAAGCTCCAGTTGGCTTACCTCCAAGGGCTAGGTCCTTTGTGTGTTTCCGTGGATCTGGGTATGTAACGTGTTACATTTCCTGTCTTCACTTCTGTCATATTGTTCCTTTTTTTGCTATTGATGTCATCCTTCCATAGATTGGGTTGTACATTTAAGAAAATACATAATATGTAGCAAAAGTAGGTTTACAAACAAGCTTCCTTTAAAAACGTTCTGATGTGATGTCTTTTATAATAGTTCATGGTACTTTTATTCCTAAACACTAGTGAAAGTAGTGTCTTTTCTTGACCCCATGATGATCTTATGCGTTTATGTATTTACAATTTGTCCATTTGAATAGCTGAATCAGACATAGAGATGATGTCGGAAGCCTGTTTACCCTACCTCAGTAGTAAACAGCCACTCAAACTACAAGAGGCCTGCTGCAGGTAAGTTTGTGTAACTTGGTGTATGAGAAATTTGTCTTTTGCATTACTGTACTGCCTCAAGATAGCCTACAGCGTTTGCACTTTCATGGAAAATAATAATTCAAATGGTAGCTTACTATTCATTCAATTTGTATCAACACTATGGTAGCCTACTGTTCTTTCAAATGTTTCCACATTACTTAACTTGATCTCATGCTTTAGTTTGTAATAATTATGTTCAAAAAATCTTTAAAAAATCGTAACTTTAAAAATGTTTTCCAGTGAGTTTTCACCAGCATGGTTTACTGTATTTAAAATTTGATCTTCAAAAAAAGTTGTCCTTTTTTCCCTATTATTGAAGACGTCATTCATAAATCTGTTTCAAAGGTGGCTATCGTTAGACTGCAAGGGAGGCTCAGCCTCCTCTAAAGCTTTATTTATATGCAGTCCAACGTCGTTTTTTTTTGTTTTTTTTTTGTGGCCTGACAAGCCAGTCTAGGGTTGCACCATCAACCGGACTCACCTAGCGGTAAAAAAAAGCTCAAGTCTAACTTCTCCAAAGTCGATGCAAAACGCCTATTCAGACGATCACTATTCCTTTTGATAGCCCTAGGGTCATCTTGCAAAGCCCGCCCAACAATTCTCCACAAAGATAGTGTGTCCAGCTGTTGGACGGAGCCTGCCTATGGTGCGATGCTAGACCAACCCGCTAGGCAAAAAATATTTGCTGCCGTTATGGTGTGTCTAGGTTTCAAGACTATTTTTTTTGCATATCTGATCAAAATTTACAGACTGACTGACCGTATTGCAAGTGATCCCATCTGATCTTGGAAAATGAAGCTCTCTTTCAATATTTATTAGTCAAACAATAAAGCTTTTCATTTTGGTCGGGAATTTTTCGTTACCAAGGTTGCCATTGTAGCTGTAGAGGAAGCTGTAATATATCAATGAAGAGAAATGAATTGGAAGAGGAAATACTCTTTTGAGGTCCCCATGGATTAGTTACTAATTGTCATGTTTCTGCTCTCTCTTTCAGTGTCTTCCAATGTTTGATCAACAAGGACCCGGATGTAATTTGGTTTACACTTTGTGAACGGTATTGTCCATACACATACCAGTCTGTCCATACAGATTTATTGCCCATTAAACTTTGTGGAATGGGTCGGGTGGAAAATGAATACACACACAATATTATGAAGTTACTGAAAGAGTAGAGATGGAGCCAAACAAAAGTTAATATGTTGCATTGTATATAAAATTCTGAAGTGTAAGGAAACAAATAAGTACATCTGTTGTAATATAATTTCATTTCATTTACGCATGTACAGTATGTTAAGACTTTTTGTAAAAAATAATCCTCAGAAATGCAGAGCCAGAGATTTGATTTTCTTACAGGTAATGACTGTGACTGTAGTGAGCTGGTTAATTCTGTTAACCTGAATAAGTTCAAAACTAGTTCAAATAATTGTGATTATTAAGTGTTTATTTTGAATCAGTTGATATTTCCTACATATAGTTCTCTTTAATAAAGAGGGAACATTTTCATTACATTTAGAATCATTGTTGTGTACTGTATACTACAGACATCACAAAATACACGGGAATGAAAACCTTTGCTCATGAAATTCTGTGAAATGTTTGCACATAAATGGTTTACATTTTGGGCTATTTTTTGGGTCAAGTAGCATCTTTGTCTTTTGGCCTGTCAAGGCAAAGTTAGATTAACATTATATCTTAATCTTAAAGTGATATAATCTGTAACATTGTCCCACTTAAAATTGCTACTTGTCCCACATTTTGTCTGTTTGGAGGTGGTCACCTCACATAGAATGGGAATCCATTTTACTTTGGCATTGTTGAATCGGGTTGTACATAGAGCTGTCATGAAAATGCCCTTTTTCATTATTTAAATCTTGAACTTAGAAATAGCCACAATGGGAATGGATGTTAACGGTAGGGAAATCAACTTTCATTTGCCTGTTGTTGCTAAAGAGGGCGCCATTTTACCAAAAGGGATAATTTCAGTTCATATAAGATTGTAATTGGGCTTATAACATTGCACCTAAAGGTGCACTATGAGATCCTGCATGATGTCACTTCTGTTGACATTCCACGTAAACACAGAACACAAGACACAAAACGCTCTCAAATTCACGCTACTAAATCAACTTTGTTCACTGGCCCCCCACCCATGTGCATGCATTGCTCACTAACCCCCACGCCTTCCCTAACCATCTTGTTGGTGTTTGGTTGAACAGTGGGTTGTTACGTTTTGGTGCACAGCCTGTGCCCCTAGTGTTTGTTTGACATTTACTGCCCCTGTGTTGTCTCCAGGGACGGGACTTTTTCACAAAATGTTCAGGGGGCAGGCAGCAAGCTGATCAAGGAGAGATGCCTAAGCTTTGAGACAATAATGAAATGGCGCTAAAAACCTCATAGGGCACCTTTACTACATTATTTTAAAATTTTATGTCATCTTTAATCATATGCTTTCCCAGATGATTGAGACACTCGGGTAAATGGGTTGTATTTATGCAGCGCTTTCAAACTCAAAACACTTTACATTCCTTTGGCTCACATTCGACCATTCTCACACTGGTGGCAGCTGCCACTAAGCCGTTAATGAGGATCTACATTAGCCACTACATCATCATCAGTAAAGAGAAATGGCACATGATGGTGCTGTATGTGTATGTAACTGTAGTGTAGTGAAATGTTTTTATGATGCTAACACCTGGAATCCCAAAGTCTGACGGAACACTCACAAGAAAGTATGGTAAATATCCTCGTGCAACCGAGAGTCACTAGCCATCACTGAATTTGTGTCGTCACTCTTAGCATTGTCACACATCTTACAAGCCAGTAACTTGACACAGGAGTTAATGGATACAATTCTGAGCATCCAATCAGCATCAATATTAGTTTTGAGTATTATCTTCAATCTTGAATCTGAGTATGGTATAAAAAAACTATGTAAAGACTACATTTATATTTTTACCCTTTACCTGTTTTGTCAAAAATACAAGTGCTTAATTAGATTTTGGCTGCAGCAGTGGCCATATTGGATTTCTCCATTTTAAGGCATTACGTGACATTTTTGAGCCTGGCATGAAGCAGATTTGAATTCACCACCCTTGAAAACCCTTACAAATGTATATGGCAAAAAATCAACATGAACTATACAGTTTCTTGAGAAAAGAGCACATTGTAATGAATCACTTGTGATATACTGTAGGTGAGTCACTGGAGGCATTTGTCCTCAGTTATCTTTTGAATGTGTGTCCTCTCAATGTCAAGTCAAACTAACATTTCAAACAAACTCTCATACACACCCAAGTGGGTCAACATGAACTCATTTGCACAAAAAATATTGTGTTTATTAAGTGGGAGGTTACTCAGAAGTCTTTATCTCTAAGGGTAAATATGGATGTGGTCAAAATTACTATACCAAAGCCATTCTCAAATTTGCATGTGTTTACTGTTCGAAGTAAAACAAGCCTTTCCTTCCCCTGCTCTGAAAATCATATTCATACAGTACAATTTATGCACTAATGTATACCTTTAGAAAAGGTTGATTTCTCAGAGAGGAGTCTCCTTAACTTTCAAAATTCTAGTACTGTTGTTATAAATGTGTAGAAATTTTACCAAAGCTGTTTCTCTTAAGGAAAAAAAAATAGTCACCATAATTGACAAAAATATCTCTGTTAGCCTTGCAATATTTGCCAAGCCACTATAGCAATTATAGTGATCCAGTTACAGTATTTGCTTTAGTCAGAAGATGTACATGTAATAAGAAACATCAAACAGCTTTGCAGTAACCATATATGGTGCTCGAATAGGACCTTCAATATGGAGGAGACCTGGAAAATCCTGGCTTCAGACATGCTTCCTTGATAGACCCTCTGTATAAACAAGACAGACACCATTTATGGTTATGGCAGCAATTCTACCAGAAGTGCTCCGTTATGGGTCAATGTAGCTTATCCTTTGTGAGCATAAGATTAGGGCACTAGGTAAGCTCTCATTATCTGTGATGCATGTCAAGGTTTGAAAGATATTTATTTAAAAAAATATATTGTGATGATAAAATAATTAGAGGTGATCTGAAGAGGTAGATGTGTACTCTTGGGTTGTGACTACAAACTCATGAATTGTAGATGCAACTGCAGTAGCATGCAATGTAATGTCAACATGCAGAAAAGACTGAACCTGTCTGTTCAGTATGACTGCCTCTCTGCCTAGTCTGATGAATGTGCTCTGTAGTCGATGTCAGACTAGTCCATGATTGACGGCAGCAGTGTAGGGACTTTTCTCTGTTACTAATGCTCTGTGCTAACAACAGTAATCTTTTTTTCACCAGTCTGGATGTCCCACACCATGTAATCCCCCCTCTCTATTTTTCTATAGGGCAGTAAAGAGAGAGAAAGGTAACATCCTGGTGCATCTCTTTCAAAAGAGGAAAGTGTATTGATGCTGATGTTCTACCTGTTGGTTTAATTCAAACATATTTCCAGGTCTTGTTCCATCTTCACAATACATAATCCTTGTTGTGCCTTGTGTGGATAATCAGCACGGAAAACACTCATTTCCTATAAAAAAAAAACAGAAAAAAATACACCTCGCACTGCAAAATCCATGTTGTGTGTGTTTGCGGCCTTATGAACTAGATGGAACTGGATTTTGAACTGAATTGTTACCATGGTAATCATGGAACATGGGCACAGAAACAATTCAGAACACAATGCCAGAGAGGGTAAAAGCAGAGGTTAGTATTCAGTGATCGTTGTCCAAACTGTATCAGCACAGCTTTTATTTTCTTACCTCTGTATTCGAAGAAATGGGAAAAAACACATGGTTCACACATGGTATACACGTTAAAAAAAAAAAATTACCTTGTAGGGGTTCTCTCCATAGAGTCTTAGGGTAAAGCGGACATAAAGTTTGGTGAGTATAAAAAATTACTGTTAAGAAAAAAAACTTATATGTATGACAGGAAATGACTAGGGGGAGAGATGGGGAAAGATCAGGAAATGACCTTTGGCTGAAATCTTGGCTTCCTGCACCACGGTGCCTCCCAGGGCCTTTGTTCTTGGGCTTTAAGAACAACTCAGAAGGCCTCAATCTTAACTTACTAAAATGCAATGGGTACCAACAGAGAGCATTTACAGACTCTTAATATACTGCTTGAATCATTTACAGTATATTTGCAGAATACTTAGAATAAGCATACACAGTCCAAGTCTGCTGTACTGTATGTCAGTACCCAGGCTGCTGTGGCCAAACAGGTCTTTACAAGTGGGAGATGGGATCCCTGTTCTAAAGTGGTCGCTAAATTAGTGATAATAAACTCATTACTCAGTAGTAGATCTTATTCTGAAGTTTTAGTTTTCATCATTAAAAAATGACATGATGAGAACATTTAATTACAAGCACTACAACTGACATTAAGCTAGTTCACAAGAGGGTTACTGGATCTCTGTGGAGTCTGAATTTACCTATCCCAAACTATGCTGATTTGCATTTCTAGCCTTCTCACCAACTGCTTTCATCTCTACTTGAGATCAAAATTGCCTGATTAATATAATTTTCAGTTAACTCGGTTTAAGTCACAGACATTGTGTGAAAAGAACTGTACCTGAACTGGCATTCCAATTAATTGATTCACAATGCCAGGACCACATTAATGCACATTAATTCTACAATGTATCTGGTGTGATATAGCTCATTCTCCTGTTAAACAGAGTAGAATAAGTGTGTCAGCTCTTAGGGCTGCCCCGAGCTATAAAATGTCATGGTAAATAATCCCCTGGGAGAGCTTGCAAGGAAATATTTGCACCTGGGCTAGTGTGTGTATAATGGCTCTGGGCCTACATTAGCCTGGCTTTCGTGACCATCAAAGCTCATACGAGCTTATCTGGCCAATCTCACATAGCAGCCGCCTTCTCAAAGGCAGAATCAGTGTTAAACTTGCTTAGCCCACCTCCTTCACCTTGGAGTAAAAGCTCGCCTCTCATTGGTGCCTGAAATTCTGGGACAGGAAATGCAGTAAATAGGCAGCTTGGCCATACTGACTTGAACACGAAATTTTGTGCAGTGTCACAGGAAGTATGGGCAAGCCCAGGCTAGGCCTACATATATTTTTACCAGCTTAAAGCGATGGTTTGGAGTAATTCCAATCATTGCACTGTTACACAAGCTTGGTGAGTGTTGTTGATAGCAAGGAAGGCAAAAGAATTTAGAACAATACCGATCGAGTGGCAAACGCACTCAATGGAACAAGTAAGCTCACTTTCACTTTCATTTTCTGTGTTCCATTTAGTTGGGAAAGTTGCGGATTCGCTATTTGGTCTATGTTGTTCCAAATTCTTTCGCTTTCCTTGCAGACAGCACTCACCCAACTCGTATATCAAAGCTGGATTTTCTGCAGGGAGTTAGCATCAGAAAGTGAAGAAACAGCTGTCATGTCAAAAATATCTAACCACATGTTGACCAAATATCCACAAAGTTAGCAGGCAAACCAACTACTGCCAGGCCAGCTTTCACATTCAGTGCAGATGTAGGCCTAATAAATACGGTACAACTATGCAAAAGCAGCCTTTCTTGAAACCAAAAGAATTCCATGAAAACTCTACCTTTAGGAGATACAGTAACTTACAACCTCTCATAGGTGTATTGCTCTTTCCTTTTTTTCTAACGTCTGCAGGCTTCAAGTTCTGCGTTAGTAAACCATGAACTTTGAATCCACTTTACATATTGATGAGCAGAGCCAGCTGCTGTGCGGTTAGACTGATATATGCCATGTCTAAGAGTCTGCATGATTCTCTTTTGGCTACATAAAGCGCACAAGCGTTGAACCAGGATAATGGAGCATGGATGGCTTCCAAACCCATCCATCGGCAAAATGTGCTGTATTTGTATTTGTCCTATATTTTAAAACTAACAACATGATAAGGGAACAGAAAAAAGAAGATGCCATGGTCAATGATTTAAGCTGCGCAAACTCAATTATTGTTGTTGGGTGGATCACAGAGGCAATTACAATTTAGATGTATCCTAACAAAGTGGACATAAAATAAATTCTGTGAGTACAGGAATCTACCATAAACAGTATCATTTAGCAAGAGGTGTTTGGCGAGTTTTGTGTGACGGCAAGGGGAAGTGATTTTTTTCACACAGTGAATAATGCTAGCCTGACGCATCAGACGCTTATTTCATTCCATTTCATATAGCATCTGATCTCTATCCATTTGGATTCATTTGCTACCTGGTAGGCAGATACTTTCTGCTTCAAAGCAATTGCTATTTTGGTCGTGGCTTCAACCAATCACTACTGTTTGGCCATGACGCATGTTACCCGCTGGAATGCATCGTTTGAAATCTCTGTTCAGTAATTGGGCCGTCATGATTTCAAAACGAAGCAAACGGAAGCGAATTGTTAGTTTCCTGACTACTGTATATGTGGAGGCAAATGAAATTGGCTAGAAGCATTAGGCAGCGCTCGCCTGGCTAGAATAATGCAGCAGTGTAATTATGTAACTTCAAGTTTCTGTTGTTACAGTTTGGTTCTGAACCATGACAAAATGGAGGCCACATGAGGGGTAACACTAATAATAAGTAATTTATTTAACAAAAGATAATAGATATACAGAACTTAAAAAATGATAAAAAAAAAAAGCAAAACCCCTCAGCCATCTTTTGGCCTGCTGCAGCGCAAGGCACCCAGACAGCTCTCTCTTTCCCTGCTCACCTTGCCTGTGAGAGCCGTCTGAGTCGCTTAGCTGCAGCAGGCAAGATGATGGCCGAGGCATTTTTGCTTTTCTTTATCATTATTATTATTATTATTATTATTATTATTATTATTATTGTTACCCCTAGCATGGTATCCATTTTTGACCATTTTGTCATGGTCCTGAGCCAAACTGTGACACTGTACAAATGCATCCTTAGCCAACCAAGCATTTGTTTATTTAAGAGGAGAACCTCATCCTCACTTTGGTGACAAGAGCCATATCTATCAGGAAGTGACTAACAAGTAGGCATAAGCATATTATCTGAGGCTATACAAGCTTCCTGTGGCATCACAGAACAGTTTATTTAGACAGTTGTTCATTGTACATCAGTGATAGGATTGCTCCCTATTTACTTCATTTTGTATTCTCATCATCCAGCAAGTTAAAGAAGTGCTTTCTGAATTTATTGAAAATTAATTAAAATAATTTAGTGATCAGCTGCAAAATGACTGCTCTTTTCTCAGCCCAAGTCTAATTAATAAGTTATATTGACATCTGTAAATACTGTTTTAAGTAAATAATACTGTAGGTCTAGCCTATATGAGAAAGGGGTGAGATGTCAGGTTTTTGAGTTGTGTCGCTGATCTTTCTCTTGACCATAGGCCTACTTAAGTTTCAGGAACTTCAGGTCAGGTCAAATTTCAGGAGTTTCAGGTCAGGTAAGATTGCTGGCCAGTCAAGCACAGATGTCATACATCCAGCAGGACTCGGCACCTGCCCACACTGCCTATGTGTGTTTCACTTTTTACCTGGCCATAGCAATTCCTGCGCAATTACGCTCGATTCTCATCTCCCTCTGTGGCTCTGTCTGGGATTTCAGTCAATTGGCTGGATTCCTTCAGGAGAATTCATCACCTGGCAAATCGGCTAACAGAGTGAGGCAGCGGAGGAATACTACAGGCTATCAGTCAAGGGCTGATCCAATCTTTTTGAACGTAAACACCTTCAGCAAGAAATCTTTCTCCATACATGAAAGTCCATAGCCTAGGCGAAAGCCGACTATTGACTCCGTCATATAGTCTAGCTAAAGCCAAGAGGATTTCGTCTCCGAGGAG
>JASCQY010000173.1:18468745-18482272 GCA_030264315.1 Sardinella tawilis
CTCTCCCAGCAAGTGCAGAGTGCTCATAGTGCACTGTTATGAAGTGCACTCACGATTTAGAGAATTGGAACACACTGCTTGTCTAACTATGATATTATTCTTTACTCAGGTACAACAATGAACCGGATTCGTATTCACGTCCTACCCTCTAGCAGGGGGAGAATGGTGCAGCCAGTTCGTCCTATGGAGTCCCAGACCTGCTCATATAGTCACCGACCTTGCTCTCAACCATGCCTTGAAAACCTTGAGTTCTGCATCAAGCATATTCTTGAGGATAAGAGTGCACCTTACAAGCAATGCAGCTATGTTTCCAACAAGAATGGAAAACGTTGCCCTAATGCTGCCCCCAAGCCAGAAAAGAAAGAAGGGTAAGTTAACTCTGCCACCGTTCCGAGGTGAGAGGCTGAACTAAATGAGGATATCTACTCTTGAAAAATTAGCATAGTGTTGCTTTAAAGGGACACAGTGCTGGAATCAAGGAAAAACATGTCTGTATATGGAAAGAACAGGTGATGTAATGATGCCTAGACTCGAGATCACTCACAGTATGTTTTACATTCCTGTAACATTCGTTTTACATTCCTGTTTTTAATCCGGAATTAAGTTTGCATTGGTACTGAGGAGGGCTGTGTATTCATGTTAGTTTACGTGAAATCCCTCCTCCTCACTTCCTTCTCATGTTTATGCTGATTGCACCACACCTCCTCTCTAATGAAAGGCTGCTGGACGGGGGCAGTCAGGACATGCATTCTGATTTTGTGAGATGGCATAATCCAAATTCAGATGGCTAAGGCCTCTATACCATAATTCTGGGGACCTGGGTTTTATTCCATCTTGAAGTCAAAATACGTACAAGACAAGATATCTATGACCCATAAAGTGAAAACAAAATATAAACATGTTGTTCCCATGCTCCCAGGATACTTACTTTCTTCTCACTGGTACTGTGCGGATACCTGTGTTATCTAGCAGTAGGATAAGCCTAATGCAAGCCAAGCCTGCGTAAAATAATACAATTAAAGATTTACAGCTCTACTGCAGGTCGCTGTAATACTGCATACCTTGGGGAAATGTGGAGGCGGTTGGTTTAACGGTATCAAAATTTGGATACCGCCCAACCCTAGTGTGGGATTTACCAGTCCCCAATTCCCTTTGAGCTTTTGTCTTGTTAGACGCTAAATTCTTACTTGCCTGTCTGTCTGCTTTAGGGTGGCATTTTGTGCGGAGCACACGCATAGAAATGCATTGGCCCTGCAGGCACACCTGAGGAAAACTACTTCTGGTCCATCCCCGGAGTTGCTTCTATCCCAGCTGAGTAATTACGGTGGGAGCAATACTGAAGTTTATAGTCTGGAGTGCACAGGTGAGTTCTTCTGATGTTTGAAGAGTAGTAATCTAATTCAAATGCACCTTACAGGAATTATTTGCAGTCCTGTATTTTTGTTGAGGATATCTGAGTTTTTGCTAAAATGTATTCAGTGCAGTGTATGTGAGTGTGTATGAAAACTGAATTTACCATCTGACTGATGCTATGCAGATGAAGACAGCTGGAGTGAAGAGGAACAGGACCCTGTGGTTCTAGATCAAACATGGAGGGGTGACCCAGATAGTGAAGCAGATAGCATCGACAGTGATCAAGATGACCCTCTAAAGTAAGTGGGAGGTGGTAATGCATAAATCTTCCACCTGTCAATTATGGTGTCCCCCATGGCTGTGTGAGAGCATCTTAACCAGAATAACCAGAATCAACCCATCTCTTTATTTGTTTCCATAGACATGCTGGTGTTTATACAGCTGAGGAAGTGGCTCTGATCACACGAGAGAAACTGATCCGGTTGCAGTCCCTCTATATTGACCAGTTCAAGCGTTTGCAGCATTTGCTAAAAGAAAAGAAGAGACGATACTTGCATAGCCGTAAGCTGGAGCATGAGACTATTAGTGAGTATGCCTCTGGCAGTCATTTCTAAAGACAATGGGATAGGCATTTGCAATCTAATTGAGACTCAGAGTACATGTCCAAAGCCCATTTTTGTACAAGCTCAGGCCTGAAGATTTGATGCTATTAAAACACATACTGTATGTATTTGTTGAATGTGATAAAGCGATAGCTTGGAGTAATAGCCCTGTTTTAATAGCAGACTAAATCTCAGAAGCGCAGCTTAACACACACTGAATGGAATCATAAGTTCCTTTCACTTTCCTAAACCATAGTACCATGCAGGTGGCGTTAGCTGCCGGTTTGACCAGTTTTATGGTCTGGTTTTCATCTCCTTCCTGCTGACAGCACTCAGCAAGCTTGTACAATAGGTGTCATTGGAATTACAACTAACCAACGCTTTAATACCAACCAGTTTGCTTTCCTTTACCTAAAGTTGTCCTCCAAGCCTAGGCCAATTGCTCAGTTACACTCACAATTCCCAATCAGATTTTGTAAGGTTCTGAAGTATGACAACAACTCTGTTCAATTTCTTTCATTTGTTCAGCTAGTTTTACAGTGAGAAAAGTGTCTTCTGTATGGTTACGGCCTAAATTCTGAAATGTTGTCCCAAAGAGCCAACGGCAGTTATGCAGACACCAGTGACAGTCTCCCCTGATTTTAAAGGAACCATATGTAAGCAATAAATGTAAATTAATCATAAAATGGCCCTGATATATCACTAGCTATTAATGATGATCATTTCAAATACTTTTATCACTGACAACAGTAATCCAGCCTGGATATTCCTATTACAAAAGTGAAGTTGCAGTCCTCAACTAATGTTGATGTCATTATGTGTATATTATGCGTTTTGGCCTGCTGCGCCACCCTCTACCTATCTGATTTCGGCAACCTAGCTGGCAACCTCTTGTCTGGGAGGAGGGGGACAGGATATTATGCTCTGCAGTATTTTGAACGTGATCGCAGTTCCAGTTTAGGCCACAAACTTGTACTGTTCCTTTAAATTTCATTTATTTCATTTGAGCTAACTATTAGGTAGTCTCACCACTTACTGCATTCAGAATCCAAGGAAATAAACGTTAGCCTACCCCCTCCTGGTATAACAATAAAAAATCCTTGCTACTTTTGTGGCCCTGAATCAAGGTCAGCAGCTTGTTGTAGCTACTGGCTTCAAACAGTGGCCCACAGCAAACTCTTCCAGTAGTCTGTTGACTTTTCCATTAAGCCTAAAAGGGGGAAATCAATGTACTTGGAAGTTACAATTTCTCTTAGCCTGTGAACAAGTCCTACTGTATATCAGTCAAGATGAAAGCAATATTTTGGAGATATTCCAAGTATAGCCCTGTTGCGCAAGCTTGTTGAGTGCTGTCGATGGGAAGGAGAAGGAAAGACCAAATGGTCATCTGTCACATATCGCATTGGGCCATTCCGAAATTTTACCGTTGCCAGAATATTTGAGCTTGGTAATAAATGGTCGTATTTCTCATTTTAGCATAATTTGACAGAATAACATCTGAACTTCCACATTGTAAATGAACCGTGTTGAAATTTAAATCTTAAGTGGTTTAAAATGCGTTTGTTGAGAAGGTGTATATATTGGTGTGGAACTAGCTGTGATTTCATAGTTTTCTGAACGTTATTCAGGGTTTATGATGGTTTTAGATGGTATCAAAAACTAGAAAAGGTCCAATTTCACCATGTGAAGGGTTTTCCCAGATCCCATCACATACAGTGATTTAGGTCTGGTATTGCAGCTGGAAGCAAGCTTGTGGTGGTGGACATCATTTTTGTATCTCTCTGTTTGTCTGTATACTATACATAGGTAGCAGTTTGTTAACTGGGCCTGAGGGTCTGTCTCTGAAGGAGCGTGAGAACCTGCGGAAACTGAAGGCTCTACGTAGATACCGGTATCGTTATGGTGTTGAAGCACTGCTCCATCGCCAGCTAAGAGAGCGACGGCAAGCGGTCACTGATGGAGCATCTCAGGTTTAACCTTTTTCTGGTTGGTTATTGGGATGGTTATTTTCTGGATGGTTATTGGGATTTCCTTTGTGACTGTGTGTGTGTATGATTGACCTTTCTCACTTAGGCTCACTGTCTTCGCCTCAGCCAGAGGTGCATCTCCTTTGTGGAGGGAACACGCTGCTCTAATCAGTGCCTCCCCATGACTAGACACTGTGTGTCTCGTATCCTTTTGGTTAAAACACTTTCAGCTATTCATTTATAAGTTGTATTAAAACACAATACTTGTGAAACACAGTACTTATGAATGTACTAAATTTTCTTTGCATCATATTAAATTTCCTTTGCAGAAGTGATGCAAGTATCTGCATCATTTCTTTGTAGGTTCAAACATGCTTAGTGCTCCTTGACCCCCTATCTGTAGATATCTATCAAGATAGCAGCCAGGTTCTTTTTAAGGTGTGCCCTGGTCTTAAAGATATGCCCTGCGATCGCCCAGTTCATATGGGTCAGTCAGAGGAGCCCCACTGCCCACTGCATATGTCTCTTCCACCACCCATGTACCGGCCTGAAGAGGCTCCACAGACACAGTCACCATTGCGCCCCACACCTTCTGAGCTGTATCTGAGCACAGCGGAGTTGCAGCCAACAGAAAATCTGCCCCTGGAGTTCAGTGATGTATGTACACACAACTTTATACTTTTGACTTGGGCTGTCACAATTGTTTTTATCATGATTACTTTAATAAAATTATGTTGTTGATTCTTTAAACATCTGTTTAAACTGTACCCAAATACAGTTAACCAGCTCTCCGTAAACAGACTAGACTCCTGCATTTTGCAGTGGGTACACAAACCACACCGAACCAAACAGAAATGTTCTGTGCCAAATGGTTACACTCCAAACCCAACTGTACCATACAGGCTGGTGGAAGCAAATCTTAATTCACCAATTTCCCTGAAAGGATTAAATTATTTTACTTGAATTATAATATTATATGATTATGTATGCATTTCTAATGGCAGGTTCCAATATCCTTTAACCTCTCAAACACTGAGCTGCTTGTTACCCTGGTAGTCTTTCAATTCAACAGAACACTAACACCCCCATCCCCATGCATTGTAGGATCTGGATGTGGTTGGAGATGGCCTCCAGTGTCCTCCCTCTCCGCTGCTCTTTGACACCGCGCTGGCTCTGGAGGACCAGACCATACGCGCCATTGCAGAAGCTCCAATGGATATCCTCACAGAGGTGGAGTCATCAGAATTGGACGGGCGTGATCCAGGAGCAGATCTCTTGGAGAGAGAACAGGGCTCTTCCAATGACCAGGTAGATTTGTTTGGTAGAGATTTAGATATTTGATTGTTAGCTCAAGTTATGTGTTGAAATGCAACAAAAACAAATACAACAATTTTATATTAAGGTAGGTTATGTAATTCTATTTTGTGGCCATTTTTGCAAAATCACTTGAAATCCTCATCATCACCTACTCACAGCCATTGAATTGTAAGCACTGATGTGAAA
This sequence comes from Sardinella tawilis, assembly GCA_030264315.1. Lineage (NCBI taxonomy): Eukaryota > Metazoa > Chordata > Actinopteri > Clupeiformes > Clupeidae > Sardinella > Sardinella tawilis. Next base: position 18,474,171 of record JASCQY010000173.1, read on the forward strand.
ATTAAACATGTCAGTCATCTGTGGAACGCACAGGGCTTGAAATACTATAACCTATCATTTGACAGACCAGCATTCCCTACTGGAAAGTTGTATGTCAATCAAATGGTCGGAGTCTACCATTGGAGGAAAGGGGCAGGTCCGTGGATAGAACCTTTGTCAAAATCCGACAGTGTTTTGAGAATTCCGTACCCTACCTTTAAGTGAACATTATAAATTCAGGTGTCAAAGTTGGGGCATTGAATAAATCCAACTGAATAAAGCGAACAGTTTCCCAACACAGGCTTTACATGGGCGTCCCATACAGGCAACCCGGTAGTCTTCAATGCATTGTCTGTGCATTAATGAAAATAATGTTGGAGTAGATTTTTAAATAAAAAGAAATAGATCGGTATATTTTAATGCAAGGATTGTTATTCATACTACGTTAAGGAACTGTTCCTCAAACTTTCAGCACTGGTTTGCAGGAACCAGACTGGCACTGGCTTCCCAGACTTGAGCACACAGAGGCTATTGTCTGACGAGCACAAAACAATCCCTGGAATACCTAAGCCTTGTGTTAAATCCAGAGCACCCCCTACCAGACGTTGTATGTCAGCGGGCATACTTTACCCGTCAAATTGTGACACCCCGTGTCTCTTGGGAAACCACCTTTTTCGCTTGTGCAACCATCCGCTGCTTTCTATTCTTGCCTCGTACAGTATAGACTGTTTGTTGTCATGATTTTTAAATTATTTACATCACCCAGTATTTTTCCGATTTTTTGGAGTGTGCAATATTATTTTTGTCTGTTACAGACTTTTTCTGGAAGGAAGGAGACAAGAGAGCCAACAGGAACAGCCCAGGAAAACTCAACATAAACCTTTCAGGACAATGGAAAAATGACAAAGGTGTAGCCTGTAAAGAATTAAGCACTAAAGGACCTGGCTCTCACACACTGTGATGTCTGTCTCATTAGCCTCAACCGTCAAGATGCCTCCAATTCACTGTCAGGATTGAGAGGTTTCAGCTTACTTGTTCTTGCGTTGCGCTGGATTTCTGTTTGATTGAAGTGTTACTGTTTGCATTGCCTTAACAGCTCAACAACAGAAGGATGTTCATGTGCGTTTTAGCATTAATAGCGATTTAATGCAATCTAAGCAGAACAATTTGAGGTATTTCTGTAAAGACCATCAACACAAGCTAATTTAAGTTTGAATTTATTGACTCGTTGTTGTGGAATAGAGGGATATTTGCAGGTACCTAAATGTTCGAAGTGTTACTCCAGTTTCTCAGAGTCTGTGTTTGTGTAGGCATCCCAATACATTTAGAATAACAATGTCCCTTTATGGTAAAAACAGTCAAAAGCTCGGCCTAAAGTATGGTAGAAATTTTGATTGTATGAAAAATTCATGCTTCCTTTTCCCCCAATAAATAATGCCATAAACATCATTAAGTGTGATTAATGTGTATAGTTGGGCAAGTTTACTGTTATGAACATAGGTAGAGGTGAGCACGCAGTTTTATTTGACAAGCTCTGCGAATGTGCATTGTTTATCTTGCATGAACCGAACCGTTACTGGGTGTCTGAACCATGTCCAAATGTAATGTACCCATTGTCTGTGGCATCATGCTATACCAAAATGTTAAACCAAAGCCACATATCATCATAGTATCAAAACATGGAGCAGTTCTCAGAGGAACGCTTTGGCACCATATGTAATCAGAAGTGTTTTATGGTTTATGGCACAAATGTTCATTTGACGTGAACATCTGTACTGTGCTGATTTTCAAAATAACAGCGGAAAGTGTGCTGCGGTGTTGGATCTTAGTGGAGGGTGATTCTACTCCACATTCTGAATTGTGGATTTTGTTATTTTTACACCTGGACTATAACCTGGGAATACCCATGCTGCCTTGTGCGCTCGTTCCGAACTGCACGGCAGCCTGGAGACCATGGCGGAAATTTTCGCATGAATTTGGGAACCAATCACACTACGGGGAGAGATGGCAAGACGATGCGCAAACTTTTGGACAAACGAAACTTGAAATCCTGTACGAGAAAATGTATGGTGGGAGATTTAGGCTGGTGTTAGCCAGGCTACCTGGACTATGAAAATTCATCACATTCCACAGTAAAACCATAAAGCAATACCATCGGCTTGTTGTGATGACTGTAGACAAACGATTTTGACCTGGAAGTGAGTACCACTTGAAGTTGAAAGCAAAATTTTTTGATTCCCAAAAGATTTAAAGGTGAAAAGACTTAAAAAATAACTTTTTATAAAACAAAATATTTCAGCATGAAAGCAGAGGTTTTAGATTTGAAATAAAAGAAAATGAGAAACCATTTGGAATAATAGACATACAAATATAAACCATACCATACAACTCGCAGCTGTAGAAACATCATCTGCACGCAAGATACTGTTGAGATACAATGGTCCTTTCAAGTGCCAACTTGAAGTGATCCACATTAAATAGACTAGCATGTCAAACACGGAGATAATGTCAAGTGACATCACAGCATAATAGTCAGAAGTGGTCAAGTCAGACGTTTTACCACAACACGAATCAATGCCAATGCAGTAAGCCTTCTCTGCAGCGCCAGTGTTCCAATGCCATACTACCAGGAGCAAAAATGGCCTGTGTCCAAACACCTAGATGTAATATGTTGACATCGCTATTATTAACTTAAAGGAAAAGACATTGCTTGTTGATGAATATAAAAGTGGGAAGGGATCAGAGGAATTCTCAAAGTGCTAGACTAAGAAGACGGGATTACATTTCAAGTTTATTTGTGTTCAGAACAAAACTTTCAATGTGATCTTGTCATGAAATTTTAATGTGTATTACATTAACACTCTGAACATAAAAACAATATCTGAGAGCATTTAATGATAAATAAATAAATAAATAAAACACTGCTTTTCAGCGGTGTACAGTGACCGCTACTTCTTGTTTATTCACCTCTTCCCAAATGTTGATTAGATCAGTCAAGAATGTCTGAATCTGAAATAAATAAGCAAATAAATACATGAGATTTAAGGCCCACTATAACTTTGACTTCTTATCACCAGATCAAGGTAAAGTTACTGTTGCTTCTAATTAAATTAAACTAGTGCAGTTCCTGTACAAACCATGTTTTTCAAGAATTTGTTTCAGTTACATTGGCGCTAGCCTGGCTTTCATGACAAAAGCTCATATGACCTTAGTCTGGCCAATCTCAAGTACATGCTTGAGTTGCAGCTAATAAAGCAGTTTGTGGCATTATTTGGCGCATTGCATACCTGTATGTTTTGCTGTTGATGCGAAATTATAAAATGCAAGCTGTGTCTGAGTCTTGAGGCTATGTTAGTGTTGCAGTGGTATGTCAGTGTTACCTTGGAAGTGATTTTTGAATTAATGTTTTAAATGCACATTTTAACAGACCGCTTACCCACATGGGTGTGCATGTGTGAGCATGTTGCACTACCTCCTAAGTCCTTTGAATGGCCAGAGATGTGACACTGCAACAATCTCCCAATTTCCATTCATTCCTATGTGACTCTCCATCAGCTCTTGTGTGCAAGCCTTACTTTGTTTATGCTCCTTAACATTGACCGAACTGAAGGCCAGTTCACGTGTTTCACCCAGAATTCCACACATCTGGTGGAAAAGTAGCCTAATATACAAAAAGCTGTTTTGGACAACCTGGCTAGAAAGCTAGACCTAATACAAATGCAATTTTGTGTATTTAAAGGCACACCAGGCAACATTTTAGGCTGTTTCAAGGTTAACTACTTTGTTTTTACATCAATGGCAACAGTAACAACCGGAAAAATTTCACTCCTATTTCATAATAAGGAATGGCCTTAAACTTATTACAATTAGATTAACACGCCTATTCTACAGTATACATTCTATACCATTTTCAACCTACATTACAATACAATACAAAGTATAGTGAAGGCAAATACCTTGTCCAATTGTCTTGGCGTGTCTTCAGGAGTAACCTGCAGTTCGCTTGTGTCTCTTGAGTGCTTGCACACACTTTGGTACAAGTTCAGTGTGGCCATCTTGATGGTACCCAACAGTAGAGTTTTTTTGGCAGCTGTGTTTTGAATGTGGGCCCATCTTGATTCCTGGAGACATACAAAAAAAGTGGAAAGTAAAGATTGCCATGAGGTAAAAATAACAGAAACTTAAAAGGTGCAGTTGTGTTGTGGAGCAAATCCCAGTGTGTTAAAAGCAGCAGATTAAGTGGAAATATGCACTATCATGTTTTTTCTTTTCTTAAGTATAGTTTTTTTATCTTTTTCAAATTTAATTGGACAGGACAGTTGGCCCAGCTGTAAAACCAAATGCATCATCCTTTCAAGGTCTGTCTGGCTACGGGGCATTGGTGCTCATAAGCTATGCCTCTAAATCTCAGGCACCAACCACATCAGTCTCAGAGCCATGTAGCGAGTTTTGGGGTGAGATTCAAGTGAGATTTAGTCTGGGGACCACCTATACATTTTCTCATAGGGGACTTCAGGTTCCATTTGTCCAAAAGTTTGTGCATCGTCTTGCCGTCTCTCCCTGATCTGTGATTGGTTCCCAAATCTATGCGAAAATTTCGTCCATGGTCTCCAGGCTGCTGTGCAGTTCGGAACAAGCGTGCAAGGCAGCATGGGTATTCCCAGGCTAAGTTGAGTGTGGATTCTGCAGCACTCTTCCAAGTTTATCAGCGCCTTACATCTCTGCCCCTCTTCAAACCCTCCCTTCAAAATTTCTCTAACATCCCCACCCATTTTGAAATCCATTTTCAGAAATGTGACGTGGGTGGAATTATGGGGTAGCCTGGGCTTGCCCTTACTTCCTGTGACACTGCACAAAATTTTGTGTTCAAGTCAGTATGCCCAAGCTGCCTATTTACTGCATTTCCTGTCCCAGAATTTCAGGCACCAATGAGAAGCGAGCTTTTAATCCAAGGTGAAGGAGGCGGGCTAAACAAGTTTAACATTGATTCTGCCTTAGAGACGGCGGCTAGTATGTGAGATTGGCCAGACTAAGCTTGTATGAGCTTTGATGGTCGCGAAAGCCAGGCTAGTTATGGGGTGCAGTAACACTTTAAAGGTGAAGCCCCACCCCCCTGAGGGACTGTCACCGAAATTTGAGAATTGGTCCTGTCTTGACTGGCTCATTTAGAATCGTTTTTTCCAGCTTCAGAATGGCTACCAATGGGCATTCACAATCCTGTCCTTAAAACAATCCTTAACATTCGTTTTAAAACATGTGCAACTGACAGGGTGGTTAGCAGTGTTCACAGATGTTCCTAAACAAGTATTGTAACAAAATACCATTGTTCTCTATTGGATTTACAAAATGCCAAATAACAGACGACAGAAACGGTATTTCGCTCAGATACTTGCTATGGAACATCAGTGAACACTACTAACCACTCTGCGAAATACTTGTGGAGGTGTGGTAAATTCAACTCATACCCAGATCATGCCCTCTTCCTGGGCATGGTCTAGCTGGCTTTGCAGCTGAGCAAGGTTGTTGTTGTAGTGAAGCAGTGTATCATTCCTCTGTTCTATGAATCGGGTCAGCTGTGTACGGGCATTCTCTGTGCTGTCCTGATTCTGTTGGGTGGTGCGTACCAGATCCTCTCTGGTTGACATCAGGGTGTCATACCGTGACATCACTTGACGTGCCTCCTGAAACTGACACACCCTGAATAGCTTAATGGATGCAACTTAAGTTAAACTAACAAAATGATTTTTATGTCCCAGTATATATACTTAGAAGTGCACTATGAGATCCTGAATGATGTCACTTCTGTTGACGTTCCATGTAAACAAAGCAAAATGTTACTCTCAAATTCACATATAAAATCAACTTTTCTCACCGCCCCCACCCATATGTGCATGTCACTAACCACCACCCCCTCAACCAACCATCTTGTTGGTGTTTGGCTGAAATGTGGATTTTTATGTTTTGGTGCACAGCCTGTGCCCCAGAGTTTGTTTGATGCTTTACTGACCCTGTGTTGTCTCCAGAGACAGGACTTTTTCACAATGTATTCAGGGGGCAGGCAGCAAGCTGATCAAAGGGAGATGCGTACGATTTGAAACAAAAATGAAATTGTGCTAAAAACCATGCAAGATCTCATAGTGCACCTTTAAATGATGAACTGTGTCACATCTGTAACATTCACATTTCAGTCTACTATTGCATCCACAAAACTTCTACAAAACAGCTGAAATTAATCATTACATGTTGCAAGTGTACTGTATATGATGGCTATTTTAAAGCAACACCAGAGATTTTTATATATTAAAGGTATAGTATGGAATTCTGGAACACCCATGGTCCTGCCCATTTTCTCCAACATAGAGTGTTTAGGTCAGTTTAGGAATGCTGTAATATGCAGTGATTTATTAACCACTCAGGAAATTTGTACTGTACTTTGTGATTAGTTTCACAGATTCAATTATTAGGAAGCTGTGGTCAAGACAATATCAAGTGAGACTGAACTTTATTCCCGTGTCTGGCTCATCATTCCACCTGCAGTTATTGACTTTTTAGCTATCTGTCAACTCGTGCACAGTAGACATGCATGCTGGAGGACAGAATACAAGTTGTTTCATCGATGTGAATCATTTAGTTTTTAGAAAGAACGTTTCAGCAAGTTGCTGGTTTTTAGAATTTTGCAACTTGTCTCGTTGTGACCCCAGGAGTCAAATTTCAAGTGCCTACGGTCCTACTGATCAGGCCTTCACACCAAATGTGATACTTTCATACTTTCACAGAGGTGCCGTGGAGTGAACAAAATTTTTGATAAGGGTGCCCTGAGCTCAAAAACTTTGAGAACCACAGTGTTTTAATGTCCCAGTAAAGGTTGACCAAAATGTTTACAAAAAAGTGAGACCTGGTTTGAATCAATTCCAAAGCCCTGCTATTTGTGGCCACCCAGTGCTGTTGGTGAGAGAAATAAACTCACTTTCAGTGTAATTTTCCTATCCCCCTACTCACGTATTATATCTTAAGGGCCATTCACATCTACAACGATAACTACCGTATTTACCTCTGCTTGCGCGTCAGGGTCTCATCACTCTTGTCGGGAGAATATTCCAAGATAATGACCGCCTGACAGAATGTTATCCCTAACACACACACATAATATGCTACACAAACTATAACGACAACAACATGCGCACTGACACCGCTGGGATCACTTTCAGAGCGATTTTTTAACTATAAAAGGCTTTCAGCCAATCACAAGCATGGAATTTTAGACATTACTTTATTCTCATGCAGGCAGACTTATGTTATCGTTGGCCAGTGTGAACAGAAATATCGTTACAGTTGTCTTCATAGTTATTGTTGTAGAAATGAACGGCCCTTTATTCTCTTTCCTCCAGACAGCATTTTGTGACATCAATCAATTGATCGTATTTGTCCTTTAAGTGATGTTACACCACAAATGGGTGGTTGAGAACATATTCAAGATGTCTGCCTCAAACAAGTGTCCTACCTGCTCACTGGCCTGCACCACCTTCTCAAGGTAATTTGGATAAATAGCATTTTTCTTTACACACGTCTCCAAAGAATCTCTCTTTTGTAGCAGAGCCTTCATCTCCTTTTGTAGAATGCAGAGGTCCTCCTTCTTCTGATTTGTCAGTAGCTTTTCCTGGCCTGCTTTTCGAATGGCACGGCAACGTTTCATTTCATTATCCTGTAAGATGGTTGAAGGTATAGTAGTATTCTTTGTTATTGAACAGTAATAATATAATACGCCGGACTGCGAGGGATGTGCACCCAAATGCGACTTGAGGGTGTAATCATAGTGGGCAAGTACAACTTCATTCACAACAGTCAATACAGCAGTCCTCAGCTGCTGCAAAAGCATTTTTTTTAGTTCACCATTTCTGTTTACAGTTTAAAATGGGTATTTTAGAACCTTATACAAAATCGTGGTAACACTTTATTTTAGCACACACTGTTCCACCATTAACAAGCTGCTTATTAACATACAGATTAGTAACATATTAGCCATTTGTTAGTCACTACAAACAACTTATTGATACCTTATTCTGCATGACCTTATTCAACAAAATAGACCATTAACTTAGAATTTCTCCTCTATTACCTCCTAA
>JASCQY010000173.1:18517574-18534699 GCA_030264315.1 Sardinella tawilis
AGAATGTACAATCTTGTTGCTATATTTTAAATAAATCGCTGCCTGTAGGGGGGAGGCTTGCATAGTGCACCTTTAAAGGAAAAGTTCGCTATTTTACACTTATAGGTCCAATGTGTGAGAATTTCTGCCATCTAGTGTTAAGATAATATATTGCAGTCTTAACAGCTACGGCACCGTTTGTGTCTAAAAAGGCAACTTCATCCAGTTTGCCCTACAGCAATAATTTCCGTTCATGTTTAATCCATGAAAACAGACTAGTGACAATAAAAATAAGAAGACAAAATTGTAACATATGGGAAGTGAACAAGATTACAGCACAGGATATTGTAGGTCTGTATCTCACGAGAAGCAAACAAGTCAGACCAACGACATCGCAGCCCACCACACCCCCATCTCCAGCTAACTTGCTCACATTCTCAAGTGCAGGATGCAATATGTGATTTCGTTGATAAAATTATAACATTGAGCTTGCCAATTCGTGAAATTACGGGTTGGCCTTGTGAGGGGATGCACTATTATTTTTACCAATTTGTTACAAACACAAACAAGTATGAAAGTAGCCAAGCTTCTGAGTAGCAAGTCAAACTATAATGCAGACTATGTAAATAAGTAGCTCAAACGAAGCAAAATAAATATATGAATAAATATATAATTTCTGGTACTTTTACTAATTAAAAAGCAAGAGGATGCAACATATTGCAAACACTCTAAACGAGCCAGTTTGCTAGCTTCAGCGTGCTCGTTATCTAGCCAGTAGCCACCTAGCCAAACCTATGTGACGAGTGATTTGCTTCAGTATCGCAGTGTAAAGCATAGATGATCGTGCAATGAAATAAACATTTTGACAGTTCTATTTATCTACCTGTCCAGAAGAAAGCAAACAAACTCGCCATCTCTTTAGATCTCCTTTCCTTCCTTCACCTGTTCTTTCAATCTTGGGAAAGTAGCTCCAATTAATGTTCACTCTTTTCTGATGTCGCCGGACCCTTTTCATGATCATGTTTCTATTTCTGAACAAAGGCGACTATTTATGTTACTGAACTGTGTATTTCGAATACGTGTGATGCTCAATGTTTCCTTCTCAAACTTGCTGGGTCTGAAAAGCAGCTATAACTATTAGCAGCGTCTGAGTGTATCATCTGACAGCGAAAAACGTGAAAGCAAAAGTCGTTTCATCTATTATGTCCTAATCTCACTACGTATCTATGATGGCGCAGGATTGATGGAGAGCCGACCCCAGTTTATGAATACGCAAATGTAAGATTTCAAGTCAGTAGAAATACTAAGAATTAATTGTGGTGGTAAATATTCATTAAAAAGGACACGTTTGTGAACAGGCATCACAGATTTGGATTATAAACAACGTTTGATACTGTACAAAACGTTACATACTGTACCTTTAAAGCCATGTTTTCAGATTGTTTCTGATGGAATACAGTAGTTAACATTTGAATTTTGACACATGCTGCTATTGTGAGAATTTTCTTTTTTTGCTATAGGCTTTAGAATGGAGTATAGGTGGTCCTAAAAACGCATTAAACATTTGTTTGTAAAGTTTAATCAACTTTTCCTTTAAGTAATGAAAACCATTTTGGTGTACAATTTTTTTTGTCCACATTTTAAGACCCATGGCTTCCATTTTATGAAACAGCTTTGCAACTTTGTGACTAAATCTTATTTTCTGTACAATTTAAAAATTAAATCAAGTCAGGTATATGATCTTATGTACTTTCTCTCTTAAATGACTCTGAATATGAACACAATTTCCAAATCTGAAGAAAATAGAGAAGGTGAAAAAAAACTTTTCTTGATCAAGGCAGTCCATTTAGTTAAATGTCTTTATTACAACTTGGACATGTCCAGAAAAGGACGTAAAATTGCCAATGCACGGCGGCTTGGGCCTTCTTCAGGTCAAGACATTTTAATTAAATGGAATGCCTTGATCTACCATTCTACCATTTAACATTCAGATAATTTATTTCACGTGACAGACTTTCTCATTTTCTCATTTTCCCAGTGATGTGAGTTGCCAGTTGCCAGATAGGGTCATAGTTTTCAGAGAAGATGGCCTGTGAGCCTTTGGGGGGATTTGGCATTACGCAAAAGAACATGGGTGCCGATAAATGTGGAGAATGTTTAGGTGTGCCAATATCCCACAAGTCTGAGGGTGTGAATATGGGAGTGGTATTGGTAAAGGTAATTCAGCCATTACTGAAAGCCAACTGCTACAGGTAATAGGAGAAAACACAGTAGACTCACCATGACAGGCCTGAGATGCTAGTACATTATGTACTGTTAATGGTAGTGTGGCCTGCAGTCTTCTCGTTGAGTGCAGCAACTAATGGATAACAGTATACTTCAGCAATATTATCCACACACCACTACACCTTACTGAAAATTGATGTACAGTAGACATTGAGGATATGATTGAAAGAAACACTGTTAATTTTCACTCTTATTTGAGGTACCCTTTTTATCTCACAATTAATTTTGGTACCATCTCCCAATTAATTTGGATAGCATATTCGTTATACAAAGAGTGGATAAACACAACTGTCACATTAGCACATTCTAACAGGCTGTTAACAAATGGTTATGTGGCTAGTTTTAGTAGTAGCCTTTTAGGTGGCTAATACACTAGTTTTACACCCACAGCTCTATAGTGTGTATTGGATGTTCTAATAATAAGGGAGTTGGCTCACCTTAATCTGCTCTTGGAGATACTCCTTATTGTGGCGTAGGTAAGAAATAGAGGAGAGAGAAAACATTTGAGAGCCTCAACTGGTTTGACAGCAATAACGTCAACAACTACCTGTAGATGTATTGCATCACACTACATAAAATGACCATGGCACATTGCAGCATGTGCCATACTAAGTACTACTAAGTACATCACTACTTCTGAAGTCTTGCAGGTTTGCTTCCATGAGCTGGGCCTATACATACATGTCAACAACACACAACTAACAAACATCACATTATTTATTCTGTGTGCATGTGCATGTATGTTGGGTAGTAAATGTGTGTTTGTCCCTACGTCTACAGTAGGATAAGTTGTTTTGCTAACAATGTACACATTTTGATAGCTAACACAGGCTCATTTACAGAACTACTTCTTTCCTTCACACTTTGTCTCAATCAAAACTTACCAGCATAAACTGCCGTTACTAGTTCTAAATGGATGATTGCTATGATCAAAAGCGGGTCGAGAGTTCCATCTGTCATTGTCAAGCGCTGCATCCAAAGATTCTATTCCGTATTGGCTTTTGCAAAATCACTGTTTCCCGTAATCCCAAACGCATTGTAACATACTCAAAATCTTAAAAAAAGATTGGTCACACACATCTAAATTTTCTTAGAATGCTTTGTTCTAAATTTAAGTAGATGTTTTATGGATGAGTGGGATGGATCTATTTACATACATGCATAATAATTCTGCCAATTTTTCAACTGGTATGTTCAATAATAGTTGTAACGTGGAAGAGCCTACTGATGCTGCTTGGCCCCCAATAAGAAACAATAATTTCTACTCATCTCTCTCAAATTAAAATGCAGTGTCATACCTCCACCAGAGACTTGACCACTGAGAGTCTACCACGGCGTGACTGGGTGCTCTCCCTTTCCAGAAAACATGCAGGAACTTTCCGAAGTAGCACACATGCCTTGTCACTGCAAGGAAATTCCACATCCAGTCCGAGAGAGCTGAGAAGAGGCTGGCAGGATCTGTAAGTGTATCAATATCATATATACAGTATATGCTGTGCATACTGTGTATACATATATCTAAAACTAGTAATTCCAACAGTTGATTGTGATTGGTTGAATCGCGTTCCATGGTGTTGTAAAATCCACGATAGACCATTTCGTTCCAAGTTGTTTAGCCATACGGAAGTGAATGGTGGTTGCACTTGTGCATTACTTGGCAACCATTTATCTAGAGGAAATACATTTGTTGGAGGACGAATTGTTGTGGATGAATAATGCTCTACATTTACTTTTTTCCTCTGAGAGCTTCTTTGACAAGATCAACATGTCCGAGAGCTACTCTACTACTATTTTACATATTACATGTTTTACGGTATTAGTGATAAGCCTGATGTATCAGCTGCTTATTTCATTCCATTTCATATAGCATCTGTTCTCTATCCATTTGGATTTGTTTGCTTCCTGGTAGGTACTGGTAGGTAGAATGCAATAACGTGCTAATCCCAATCATGTGATAACTGCCATAGTGATATACGCTATAATTTATTATTACATTAATGGGGTGTTTTTTACATGATCAGCGTTACCTTCAATTTGCAGAGCCTGATAATGTAATAATTTACTGATACTACTGCAGTGCCTGTTCAAACAATGAAATCAAGGAAAATGCAGGAATTTGTGTAGGACCCTATGGGTCCATGTTGAATCAGTGATGATATGGGCTGGACCTTGAAGGGTAGAAAGTAGCGAGAGTTGAAATGCAGGTGAGGGAAGATGCACTGCATTGGCTACTAGAGTGTTTCAGGGTTGAGGAATTATTATGCACATTAAGCGCAGAGGAGGCAGAGCACATGTCCGTGTGATTTACTCACTGTACTAAAAAGCTGCAAGCGTCAGTGAAACACTGGTGCTAAAGCTATGTAGGCAGTTTCCCTGCATGGGAGCGACACAAAACATCTGAAAGCAAAATTACGCCGGTAGCTATTTTTTTTTTTGTTTTGTTTTTCCAGTTTTACCGTTGCTTGCGTATGTAGCTAAATGTCTTTCAATGAGTGTGCCTTCTGATATGTGCAAGGAAGAGGATTCAGCCCATGCCAAATGCATTTACCTGAGAAGTCTGAGGTCTTCCTGCCTGATGTCCACTTCCAGGGGTGGTGACACAATAGAGGAACAAAGCTTCTTTTGACCTTTTTCAAGTGGATCGTCTTCATATGACTCTACAGTGGAGCAGACACATCTACATCAAGGAGGCTATTGTACAGAGCTCAAATGAGATCAGAATTATATCCAGTAAACTTTGACTAAATCCATATAAATATTAAATATTTGTTTGGTTATTTGTTTACAATATTCAATTAATTCAACATAATTCAGTTAACAAATTATAACAACAGAAGGCAAGAATGAACAAGAAAAACTTGACAGCAGAGGGAAAAAAGGAAGGGTCGCTTAATGCTTATGAGTGAAAATTATTGACCACTCGGTGAGTTTCACATCCACTTCACTTCTCGATGCATTCAGCACTTTTCCCCCTTGCCATTTTACTTTATTGCGCCTGATGCTATTTTGGGGGTTGAACATTCGGATTTCTTTACACGTGTGGCTTTCTTAAAGAAACATAACGGAATCATTTTCTTCTCAGTGTGTTCAGTACTTAGATTGACATTATTAGCATAGCTTAGCACAATTACTGGAACTAAATGGTTCCATTAGCATACAAGTGTCCTCTTGAGGGAATTAAATATCAGTTTTGCACTTCATTTTTAGGTGCTTTATAAGTAAATTTAATGATGCTTTATTTGGCACCATATACTTTAATTGTTATGTTAAACAGGCCTACAGAACACTGTCAAACTAGGCATTGCAAACACGACATGAAAAAATGCATTTATTTTCATGTTTAACTAGGTGTTGACTACAAATAATAAGCAATTTCCGAAAATACAGTAAGGTGAAGTATCCCTTTACCAATGTCTGGTCAAAATTTCATGTCAGTAGTCCAATCAGAAATACCTTTACTGAAAACAATGTTGGCATATTCAATACTTATTTTCAATGCTGTATTTGGCAAAACTTTACATTCTTAAAACTTAACATGCATGGGATTACCTGCCACAAGACCCTCTAATCGAACTCTCTCATGCGCTGCATGCTGGTCCACCAACACCAGAAGACTTGCTCCACTAACTGAAAAACAGGCAAATATGAGACACACATCAATGTATATATAGGATTCAACTTCACAAAATTTTTTGCATTTTTCTAATTATATACAGTATATGTCTACTTACTCTCTGAATTATTGTTGAAAGCAATATTTTGGTTTCCTCTGTCAACGAGACAAGCTAGGAATTTTTTGTCCACCTGATGAATGACCTTGAAAGGTTTTAAAACAAATGTAAGAGTTTTTCATGTAGTGTTCTATTTGTCAAAGCTTCAATTTCCATATCTCCACATCTCAAGAACCGTTAGCTTCTTAGATACTTGCCTTCATAGAAGAAATCATATCCTTAGTAAAACGATAGGGTAACATTGCATTGTATACTTGTGCTGGTTGCTGGTCTGCCACTCCACTGGTAACATCCAAAGCCACCTAAATTGTATATAAGCAAGTTATCATGTAAAATCAGGACAGATCTTTGAAGGAGAAATACGGTGTGAATCAATCATAGCTCTGTTGTTCAAGGTTATGAGTGCTGTCGGTCAGAAAAAATAACATGAAAGTTTGACACAACATAGACCAAATAGTGAATCAGCAGCTAACACTAACCATCATTTTCCTTTTTCTATGCCCCATGTTAGCTGCTGCTGGTTCGCTATTCAGACTGTGTTGTATCAAATGTTCATACAACATTGTTTTAGGAATGATTGAACTTCTTGTGCATGACAGGTCCCCCAATACTTTTGTTTACAGGCAATTCCATATCAATTCAACACCAAAATCTTGATTTCAATATCATAGTCCACATTTTTTTCTGAAAATTTTCACCCAAACTTTCCTCCATGTGTTATTACCATATAAGCCCAAATATCTAGATGATCCTGAATATAAGACGACCCCTCTTTTCCAGACTCATTTTTTGGGGAAAAGAAAAAAAAACACATTCTGCATTTATAGAAAATAACATTATTTGGAAATGCTGGTGAAAACATTTTATAAGTTAGCCTATTGTTTTTAACATTATTAAAGCATAAGATCATGAGCATTAGATTCATCATGTGGATACATTTGTCACATTTAGATTGAATAAACAGCACCATAGGAATAATTTTCCATGAGTGCGCAAACAATACACTGTAGGCTAGCTACCCTGCAGAAAATCCATGTGCATTAACCATAGAAGTCTGTTTGTCTGATGACTTTGTAGGCTACAGTGTTGTGTGTCAAAAGGGGGAGTTGCCTGACTGCGAAACACTCAAAAATAACGGTAATTTGCCTCTCTCATTTCCACCACACAGTAACTGATTTTCAATCTTTCTTTGCAAAAGTAAAAGATACTGGCATGTCGAAATAACACGTTTGATTAGCAGTTTTCCTCAGTTTGATCATAGACTACCACTGAAAAGACAGCTTCTCCCCAAAGTCTGTGCAGGCACTGGGCAAGACTCATTCAGTCATGCAGTGACAGTCCACTGCGCTGCATTGGAGATGCACTTCTGTCCAAATATGTTTGAATATAAAGTGTCCCAGCTTGTGCATATAAGCATAGTATCCCAAATACTACCAACATCAGGTTCAAAGGATACTGAAATGTATGAAAACCCAGTCACTTTTTCACCACTTGGGGGTCATTTTGAATTTGTTCAAGACAATCTCAAATCTCTTCATCATGTGTGACAGTAGGTGTAGGCCTATGAGACACTGGTGATTCATTTAACGCGAAAAGTCTTTTTTGTTTTGTTTTTTATGCGGCCCAGTTTTTTCCCCTATTTTTGTCTAGACCACCCCCTCTTTTGGCTTAGTGTGGTATATTATTTCATTTTTCTCCTTCCATAAAAGCAGCAAAATTGGCATATTTACAGAAAAACACAATTTAGAAGAACTTGAATGGCTTTTAACATTTGAACAAGCCATTGGGACAGACTGCAATTATATGATCTTAGACATCTACACATAATACTACCCATCTGTGCAAATTTAGAAATGAGAGGAGGAGAAAGAATACAGTATAAAAAAGTGAAATGTGCCATGATTTTCTTGGCCATACCGTATTTGAAGAGGTACAGTATATCTCAGAAAGTGAAATTGGATTTTGCTTTTTTGAACTGATATGGAATTGCCCTTACTGTACATAACCAAGTGTGCATAAGGAATCTTACATCTAGTGGCTGTATGAAGACGGGATTCTTCCAAGCAGAGAACAGTCGTGAAAGAGTATCTGTCATTTCAGGATCAACTTAAAATACACAGAGATGGAAAGAAATTAACGTTGTGATCAGAAAGTGTCAATTTCTATGTTCAATCATAACTTTTAGGGCGGTGAAATGATTTGCGAAATCAGGAAAAACAAACTTATTTAAAAATCTGCTTAAATAATAACCAAACAAGAAGTCCCACCTAGTGGCACATTGCTGCATGTTCCATCCAGAGAAAATGTACGTCCACTCATAGTCTCGACACATCTTTTGAATCACAAATCTTACAGATTTTCCCTTATACACATATTACTGTAGGTTAATAATAGGTTGCATAGAGCCCTGTTAGGGTCTCTTCAGACCAACTAGTTGTCATACCAACTTTCCAGACCACACAGAACAATTTGAAATACCATATACAGTAGATGTATGGCAGGACACTTTTAAAGTACCCTGTGATAATCGCAATGAAGTGAGATGACATTGACATACTATTAACGTGTTAACTGCCCCAATAACTATAAATACAGTAACTAGTAGCAATTGTACCTTTGTCATGTATTCCTGTGCTCAACACCCGTTCAGCTCTGCGCTTGAACACAAATGGCGTGACCTCCTTTGTCTGGAAGGGGTAACTCCTTGACGTAAACCCTGATACAGAAGACAAACCTAAAGGTCACTCAAAAGAGGCAGAACTTCATTTTGCTGTCATGTTGTTTCAGTGGATACCTAATTAGATACAGTGGCACAACCTGTGTAACAATAATAATATGAACTAGTTTTGTACTCACGTAATGTATTTTTGTGTACCAATATTTGTTGCAGTGTAATATTAAGTGCTTTTTATAATTCTTTGTCAAAGTGCTAAATTCTTCAACGGGCTGAACTGAGACCCAAAGCACTCTAATACTGGAGTGGGTAAACCAATGCTGAGGGTGCTTTGAGCCGCAGTTCAGCCCATTGCCACTGTCAAATAATTCAGCACTTAACAAAGTAGGGTACTATAACATGCACTTCATATTACACTGTAACAACAGTATGCACACAGTATTCTAGCCAATTTGGTGAGAATGAAAGTACCATAACTTCCCGACTATGAATCAAGGTTAATACATTGATTTTGCTAAATATTTTCAGCTATGAGGTTAAAGGAAAAATCCATACAGTATCCCTGTTCTTTATGGCAACAGAGTGTCGTCGGTACTGTACAGTAGGTATAAGAATGACAGCATTTTGTACAAAGAAGACTAAATTTATGAACTGACAGCTTATGCTAACAGGTGGTGGTGTAACAAACATTTCCTTGCCCTTGGCTGCTGTTTTGCTAGTTGGTCTATGTGGCACAAAATTCTGCCCTACACATACCTACCAACAGCTGGAGTTTAGTTCAAGGGCACAAATAGCATACAGCTAAACAGAGACAGGCACAGACACGTGTACATCACCTCTTTTTGTGATGCCCTCGATATCAACGTCGGCCATATCAGACACACAGGACGCATCTGTCTCCTCCTCTGATGAAGCATCACATCTGCTTAGTCCAGTAACTCTGTTGATGTAAACCTTTCTTCCAGCCAAGCAATCATCGCGTACCAGCCAGTTTCCCTGCGGTGATTCATCTGTGTGATTTCCTTTTAGGCAGGCAGATTGTGGATGAAGGAGCTCCTCATAATTCTCAAATTTATCAGTCGGGGAATTCATCGAGGGAAAGCATGTATTTATGGGGTTCAGATCCACAGTGGCTGTGGGTCGGGATGTTGTTAGAAAGGTAGAGTTTTCAGATATTTTTGAATCATGTGTAGAAGTGGCGAGGGAATCTTCCACACAATTTAGGGAACTGGGGAGTAGAGGGGTTTTATCCAAAACTTGCCCTCCGTTGACATTTTCGACAGAGGAATGTGGCCATCTTTTCCTGTTGTAGGTGTCATTTCTGATGACATTAAGAATGCTGTCTGTAGTAGAGTTACAGTGTTCTATCTTTGTCTGTTTCAAATAAGATAGTTTGTTGGCCACAGACACTTTTCTTCTCTTGTTTGCTATACAGTCTGTGTGTTTTACCCCCCTACCTACAAAAGGCAGGGCATCATTTTTAATTGCCAAGGCTGTGTCACTGCAAATTGCAGTGTGGTGGCTACAATCTCGTGACTGATTTTCTACTTCAGACATTCTTCTAAATTTACCAAGAGGGCTAGCTACATGTGACAAAGTCAATTTATTACAAGAAACATTTTCATTAAGTTCCTTGTATTCAGGTTCACTAGTTATCATGCATTCATTGAACGTATCCTCACAGTTAACAGACACTGAATTTGATAAGTCATGTTGTTTATGTTCCAAATCTGGATGACTGACTAGTAGAGGACTCAAGGAGGTCTCAGAAGTCAGTTCAAGTTTTGTCCCTGTTGTAGCCTCAACTTTGTTTTCAATTTCATCTTCTGTGGTGTCTTTGTCACAGATGTGAGAGCCTTCGTTCGTTGATGTTAAATCTACAGAAGCACACCGGAGAACAGCCTTTGAAGCCAGTGTCTTCCCCCCGACAAACTCACTGCAGATAGTTTGACTGACATTTCCTGTGTCAGAAGAAGGCGCCTGTTGACCATGCTGAGGAAGGATCAAACAACCCTGGGTGTCATCAGGTGTAATGTCCAGCAGACTTTCCCTTGTCAAAAACATTCTAACACACTCTTCCACACAATACAGGAGACTGTCCCAGTCTTTAAATTCAACAAGTGTTTTAGCCGGCTCCAAACACACATCATACTCTGAATAACTGCAGAGTATGTTGATTACATACATTCCATAAGGTTCTGCACGCTCTTTGGGGCTGGATGCAACCTGGGAGACACAGGGGCTGCCACATTGCTTATTGAAGGTTGTACATTTAGAGAATATGCACTTGAGTAGATTGTGTATGCGTGTCTTTAGGAGAAGCCTTCCATTTAGAAACAGGTATTGTAAATTACTGGTATGGTGACCCTCACGGCCAATGTGTCCTGTAATTTCAAACTGTCCATACAAATGTTTGACTTCACAAAGTTTCTGGGCCTTCCCTAGACCATGTATCTGAGCAAACCGATAGTATGTACTTCTCACTTTAGGCAACTGTACTAGCATGGCTCCTGTGCATTCCTTTTTTACTGTGAAGGAGACAGATGGATGCATGAGAGAGATGGCTTCAACTCTCTGTCGGATTCTCTCCATCTCCAACACGGGGTCACAATGTTTCTTCCTTACAGGCATGTTGTAAAAGAAGTTGCAAACTGTAACTGTAGTACCTGCAGATGGTCTGACTGCCTCCGCCTCAAATATACCCACACTTTGCCCATTGTTGAAGACTTTAACAAATGTCTTGCTTGAAAGTTTTGTTCTGGATGATATTTCTGTCATACCAGAAAGAGAGATGATGCTTGCCACAGCCTCTCCTCGATACCCATGAAATCTAAGACTCTCCAAGTCTTCCAAACAGCTGCATTTGCTTGTGTTATATCTGTTCCCCACTCTATCAAGATCTTGTCTTTCTATCCCTGAGCCATTGTCGACTACCTGCAACTTGCAAGCCTCTATGTCCACTTTCACTGCCACACACGTTGCGCCAGCATCAATACTATTGAGCACAAGTTCCTCGACACATTGCTGAAGTGAACAAATAGCAATGCCTGAACGAAGCTGCGCCTTCACAGCCTGTGGCAAGAATTTAATCATGGCCGAACCTGTCAAAACACTGATTAACGTGAGAGAATGATATCAAAGACTGCCTACATGTAAGATTAACCTAACATTAACATTGATACAGCCTGCCTCTTAACTGTTAACAATGCTAGAACAAAAATGTTACCGTCGGTGACAAACAACACCCCAGTGGTGATGTCTTAAAAACTTATCTCACTATGTTAGACTGAAAAATGCAAAGAAGTTTATCAGGCTGAAGGTTAAGAGACGAACGTAAACCTCAACTGATAATAGCTAGCTGCTAGCTAATGCTGTTATTATATGCAAAGATAGATTCTTTTGACCTGCCTTTCAGAGTTTACCATGAATACCCGAGCGAGTATTAGTGGTTCTTGACAACCATACATTCGGATTCGGTATCTTGCAGCATGTTGACTTTATGTAACGGTCTATGGGATAAACTTCTTGCTAAACTAGGCTACTGCAATATCATCTTGCTCCTCTTATCAACCACCATAGTTCGTACCTGACCAGGGTTCGGACTAAATTCCAGATTAGACAGTAAAGAGTACCAGGTTCGAAATATGAGCTGTGTGAAGCCAGCGACACTAACTTTGGTATGTTTTCAAAATAAAAGTATCCACTCGTGCTTGAGATCCCGAATGATGTCACTTCTGTTGACGTTCCATGTAAACAAACAAAATGTAACTCTCAAATTCAGCTAGTAAATCAACTTTTCTCACTGCCCCCCACCCCTATGTGCATGCTCACTCACCCCCCACCCCTCCCATCTTGTTGGTGTTTGGCTGTAATGTAGTTTATGTTTTGGTGCACAGCCTGTGTCCCGTGTTTGTTTGATGTTTATAGCCCCTGTGTTGTCTTCAGAGACCGGACTTTTTCGCAATGTATTCAGGGGGCAGGCAGCAAGCTGATCATGATGAGATGCGTACGATTTGAGACAAAAATGAAATTGAGCAAGATATCATAGTGCACCTTAAAGTACAGTAAGTGGTTCTACTACTTCCTTACCATGCATCATGGTTTAACACATTTTTTACAAAACCTGTGTTGCCCTTAGGCCTAAACGGGTTGTGTCAGTAATGTGTTGTTTTTAACACATTATTCTGAGAGTGGCTGTGATGTAAACTCGGGTGCCTCGGATTTCTCGAGTTCCTCACCAGTGTATGAGTGAAAATCCCGTTGAGTTCAAGGCGATTTTTCCCGAGGTAAAGGTCGGGACTTCCGAACTTCCGACGTGCACGAAGGCAGCAGTGGTACTGCTGATTGATGCTGATTGGTGGATCATTAGCATTTCCGTGCTGTCACTTCCGTATGTGACTTCCTCAAACCTTAGCTACCCTAAAAAGTCTTGATGTATCCATTCACCGACTTCATCCACAGAGCTGGACTAAACTATACACATATCTGTTTTGATTTTTCTTAGAATCGTAAAAACTATATCCACGTGTTTTTTTTTTTTTTGGCCACGTGTACAGCAACAACAGGAGGATTTAAATTTGACGTTGTGCCCATACTGTGCACGAGACGTCTTGGTTATCGAGGTAATGTTACGTTAACTTCGTTATGGTTTTCTTTTTTGTTTTTATCTAACGTTGGCTTTAAAGAGGCGCCACGTCAGGCAGGCTAGCCTACTAATGTCTTTATGTCTCTGTCAGCGGACCAGAATGTCACTGTGTCACGTTATGGTAGCCCATCGCGAACAGCAGACAGTAGACGTGTCAGGTCAGCTGCTTCACATTGTGCTATGCCTATGCAGTGGCGGCTATTGCTTGCTGAAGTATGGGAAGCTGACATAAAATTTGCATTATTAGGTAAGGCCTACTGTCCTTTTGCCTATCCAGATCAACAAAACAACACACTTGTTCAAGGGCATAGTTTATTTTATGGACGGTAACGTTAGGGACATGCAAGGGTGTAGTTTTGTATCAAAATTGGTAGAGAGTAGGGACATCACACACACAACAAACAATGTAGCCAGCCAGACTTTGCAATCCATAAGCGACAATTAAAGTGAAACTGCAAACATGTTTGCATAGCCTATTTGAGTGTATTGTTTTACTGGACACCTCTGTAAAATGGGGCATGTAGGCCTACAGCTTGGTGACTGATGTGATGCATGCAGCCTCCTTTTGAACCCTTAAAAAAAAAAAAAATAGCATGTGATTTGAGCTTGCTAATGCAAGAGCTTTTCTTGATCAACATTTCAGTAACGTTAACTGATGTTGCACTATGTTGAGGTGCAATCACATAATGTCAGCCTAATGTTGGGCAGACGGTAAAAAAGCAAAACAAAAGCACCTTCAAAAATGGTGTAATTGCTACCTTGTCTTATTGTACAGATGAACAGGTGTGACTATGGGTTTCATTATTTTTGGAATGTAGTTCATTTGATATGGATGGTTGTACCTGTAAGCAGCAGAACTGTATCCACAATGCATGTATGATGTGAATTTAAGGTCAAGGTTTTCTAAAGCAAGTAGCAACCAGCACAGTCAGTTGGGTAGCTCTGGATGGGCGAGATGATACAGGACTGGTGGGAGCGAATTGCCGCCGGTTTTGGCCATGATGAGTGGATTGCCAACTTTAGAATGGGCAGACCAGCCTGTAATATGCTCTGCTAGTGTTTGTCTGCGAGGCCTTCATTCATGGCTAAGACGTTTCGTCGGGCCACCTCACTAGGGATGCGATTCAAGGTTGTACTGTGGTGGCTTGCCACAGGAACTGGCTATCGCACACTCGCACATCTGGTCGGGGTAAGCAGTGTGCAAAATACAGTAGTCTGTGACTTCTGTCAGGGCACGCAGGAAGAGTTGTGGCATACACGACTACCCCAAAGGGAGTTGTACAACATCATTGAAGGCATCAGATCTCAGTGGGGCTTCCCCCAGTGCGCTGGGGCTATCGATGGAAGCCACATATTGCCTCACCCCAAGATCCCCCAGACTACTTTAATAGAAATGGATGGCACTCTGTGGTTGTGCAAGCAGTTGTCAATCACAAGTGAGAAGTGTATTACTGTAAAGGATAAGTGCTGTTTTCACAATTTGAAACTTATTTCAAGGACAATATAATTTTACTTATTTGTCATTTCACTTTCTTGTCATTTCGCGTCTTTGCAGAGATATTGCATTCGCCAGTATCCGTGTAACAGAGTGGTCTGGGTACCAAAATGCAGCCAGTAAATGCGTTCATTTCTCATATGTTTGTTATGACAAGGTAGTGCTATTCCCATTTCAGGAAGAAGTACTTTGTTATTGCATGTCTATTAGCTAAACAAGCCAATCGAGTGTCTGAAGTATCAGGAAGTAATGTGCCCGGTGGCGCTAGGTGATGACATCATCACTTGTTGTTTCGGCCAATTTCATCAATATACAGACCCGGGATGGTGATAACAAAAGTACCTAAGTACCTAATCTGGCCTTGTACTATAACAATGTAGTAGAGGTCATCTTGCGCTAGTTTAGTCCAGAGTTCAAATCCAATGATATCCCTGCAGTTGGCACTTCTGAAAGTCTGGATGAAATTATGACGTGTTGGGTGCCGTGAACGCCCAACCAGTTAGGGAGGCATTGACCCGGTATTTTGTAGAACAACATTGAGACCATGTCTTAAATGAGGTAAATTCGGGTCTTTCTGGACAAACCCTATAATGGCAAATTAAAATGCTACTTTGTCTGTATTGTTTAGTACATGTATACTGTATGAGTTAGATACATGTGTAACATCACAGGATAGCCTATTTCGTTAATTCTAAGCCTGCTTATGTTGCTTTTCTATCATGATGCGATGGAGAGTAGCCTATATTTCGTTATGCAATCTCTTCCTGGTTTGGCAATCTACATGCAATTGTGAGGTTGAAGCAAATCAACAGACTAGTTCACACGACATTGAAAGTGATGGGGGTGGAAGAGCACCCTACTCTCCAGATAATATTTCAGGAAACTGTACTTAGACAACCTGAAAAATGTAATTGCGCTTGATTCTCATTTCATAAGACTGTAATGCCTACAGGCTAAACATGCAATTAGTATTTGGCCTACATACTGTATGCCAGCATTGGTGCAGGTTTCACACATTGTAGTTTTGAGTACTCAAGATCAGATATTGTATGCAATATTCCACTTTTTATGCAATGTATAATTTCAGTCTCATTGAAAGTGACTTGCTTGTATAACAGTGAAGTCAAGACCACACTGATCTTGCTGGCTATTTATTTGAACTAGCCTACATTCAGATTAGATAGATTCAGACAGGAGGCCAGAGGCAACTCATAGACCATTAAACTGAGGCAAATGGACATATTATATATTTTAAAGTACAGTAACATACCTACAAGTTAATTCAAGTGAAAAATAGGCAAGGCCAACACATCTGTAGTTAACCTGAAGTAAATGTACAATGTAACCTGAGATAAAAGAACTACAGTATAGCAACACCTGCCCAGCAGACAAATAAATAAAAAAACAGGCCTTTCAACTTGTGAGATGGAATCTTAGGCTCAATGTTTACAGAACAGGATTGGAAATAATATTGTTTTTAAAAATATAAGCTCACTTGCCATTTTGACAGCTTAGTAAAACCTGAGGACATAAAAGTGTGTGTTTCAATATAGTACTACTCAATGACATTCATACTGCATACATACATACTATCCAAAAGCAAGGGAAGATATAGATTATAAATTACGTCCCATTACAGTGAACTTGGGTTATGGTCTGTTTCATATTAAGGAGTAGTGTGGATAAAAAGCAGTCAGGTGCAAGGGACTCGTAGTACAGGTGTAGTGCAAAAAACATAGCCAGCGCAAATTCAATATCTTGTTCAAGTACAACAGGATACACTCAATACCAACAGCTAGCAATGCATAATAATAAATAATAATAAAATAATTACTTGGAACATAGGCAGAGAAAAAGTCGCCTGATGTAGGTGGCCAATGTAGCCAATAAGGAGTTAAACCATCACGTCCAGAACAGTCCAGTCAGGCAGTCAGTAGTGTATAAGTAATTATAAGGGCACACAGATCAAAGTCCTATCACAACCTAACATATCCTTCCCGGATCAGGGTCAGGGTTTGGAAGTGAAACTAACTTTTTAGCATTTACTAATGATGCTAGTTAACAAACAGAAATTCAGTATTCCAGATACAGTTCCAGTTGATACAGTAATATGCCAGGGGGTTTATTTGGGTTTTTAGAATCAGGAATATAGCCATCGAAATATGACAATCGGAATAAGGAGTTTCAATGACTCTAGACTCTAGATGTTCCAGTTAGAACAGGAATATGCTGTGCATGTAAATGTAGTCACTGTGATATTTCTGTTTTATTTAGAAACTCCTGCAACTATGAGTGGTGGGAAGAGGGCCCAGTGC
>JASCQY010000173.1:18566944-18580579 GCA_030264315.1 Sardinella tawilis
GTTCGGATGCGGTTCTAAGTACTGCGGGTATGGGTCGGAACGGTTTTACAAAATTAGACCCGTGCAGGACTCTGCTTCAAGGCTAATTCACCCATGTTTTAGTGGCTATATCCAACCCAGTCTGGGTTATGAATTATTTCTGCAGTGTGTTGCATTTTCTATGGACAATGCCATCTGCTTGAAGTGTGCCTTCTTTTTGAGGGGAAGTGGATATTTTTTTTTCATGTCAGTTGTGGTCAATAGCATCACACAAAAAAATCCTATGGACGTATAAATCATAAATTTCACTTCAAATCCTACAAAATTGTCTGTGTACATTTTTTTGCCAGAAAGGGCGTCATGTTGCTCTAAAATTTCAGTCATAATTGTCATCATGAGTAGAACACTAGTGAATGCCAGAGTCTTTGTGAAAACTGTCAGTGGGGTTAAAATCGACAGTTCTTTCTGAAAAGAATTGGTGAATGAGGCCCGTTGTGTTTTTGGTATCATTTGAAATACATGTAGTTAATGTCTTCAAATATCATGACACTGTATTCCATGTATTTGATAGCAGCAGGGGTCAGGCCAGAACTAAAGTGAACTAAAGTGGGAGTATTGATGTTCAAGCTAATGATTTTTCTCATGGTATTCAAATTTGCAGCGACAGATCTCACTGCATCCAGAATAATAAAGTAGTAGATCCTCATCCTTTTTTGTATTAAAGTCTTCTCGTGCTTTGTCTTTAGGAGGTGAGGATGAACGTGACTGGGCAGCTGTAGCTGCAGTTCAATGTCGATTGGACAGAGAGGGTGGGACTAAGCTTTTTACAGACCTTGTCATGAGCACCAAAAGTGATAAGATTTTCCAGGAAGGTATTCAGCTAGCCATATGTCTGCTGGAAGGGGGCAATACTGATATTCAGGTATGAATTTATTGTACAGTGCTCATTGAAATTATTCTTCATAAGTTCTTAACCGTTATGTGCAAATCCACCTACCTTCCAATAGAGTTTACATTTATTTTGTGCGAGCCTTACCACCAAGTCAGCATCACCATTTTGTATGTGGTGAATTCGCATTTTGAACATTCAAGCTCTTTTTCTATGGGAAAAATGACGTTGTGGAACATCAGCAGAATAACACAGCTGATGGTTATTTAACAGTCTGAGTATTCATTCATGTATTAATTCACCGTCAACAAAAGCTATACTGTACGTTGAGCGCGTCTTCAGATTCCTTATACTGTATCTGAAATATTTTATTGTTGTGCAGTGACAATGTTCTCTATGGTAGAGTTCATGAGTAGAGACCCTGATAATACTTTGTAGGAAGTTTCATGCAATTTTGAACCTTCTAAGTGGTTTAAAAATAGCATTTTGGATGCGTCTGTGACAGTGCTGGATCACTCCCATTGTAACTCTATGAGGCTCGAAAATAAAAGAGTGCCCTTTCTCCAGCTGGGAGCAACCCGCGCAAAATGATCTCTGCCACAATGTTTGACTCATGCCCATGCAGACCTACAGTCTACAGTATAATCAATATCCGGGGGGTGTATCACTTTAAATCACAATCTTAAGATTTTAATTATGTTATCTTTTTCCCCTTGGTGTCCATCTAGAACTCCTTTTACAAGCTGATGATGGGAGACAATAAATCTGAGGCATTTTTCAAGGTCTTGAATGATCGTATAAAAGACGCTCAACAAGAAATCAAAGCCACAGTTTCTGTGAATGTGGGAGAAATGAGCAACAAAGCCAAGGATGAAAAAGATCTGGACACAGGTGAGACTGAGTGCTTAGTGTCATAAGTCAGCAGGAATTCAAGTTTAGTCTATGCAATGGATGGGAGGTCTCTCAATCTGTGTGTGTGTGTGTGTGTGTGTGTACAGTATGTGTGCATGTGTGTATGTGATGTAAGAAGCTAAAAGCTTCAGGGACAGTTCTTATTCAAGATGTGGACTACTGTATACTGTAAATAGAACCTTTCAGAGTCTTTCAGTGCTGGCTTTCATAGAGTGGTAGTTTTCCAGACTGCCCATACAGACAGAAAGCAGTTGTTGGTTAGGGTCTCTGATGATATCCTTGGTTGGTTAGGGTCTCTGATGATATCCTTGGCTATGGACCGATATATCCTGTCATAAATGTCTTGATGGTTCGGTAATGTGCTGTTGATGGTGCAGAGCCTGCAGAGCTTTGTGATCATGCTGTGTGCTGTGTCCAATACAGACTGTTATTGTCCAGAGACAGACAACCCAGTCATAGCCCTGTTGATCAAGGTTGTCAGGTGCTGAATTTGCAAAACGCCAGCCACCGCTAACTGACTCTTTTACTGTCTATGACCAGGGCACATGAAAACGAAACTGAAACAAAGTTTCAAATCTATGTTATACCAAACTGTCTCATTCTTATTCTAATTGACAACACTTGGCAACCTTAAAAAACATACAACCTAGATAATTCTGATCTAGAATAGGTAGAATATAGCATAAATCTCTCTATAAATCATGCTCTCTTTAAAATATGTGTGGTTTTTGACTTCAAATGCAAATAAAATAATAAATAAACAATGAATGAATGAATGAATGAATGAATGAATCAATCAATATGATTTGTACATTCATTCTTGTCTTCATTCTACTTTTTCCCTGTTGATCTTGTCTGTTTTTAGCCTGCAGTTACACCTGCTTTGACCTATGGCTCCTTTCTCATTTTATTTTCCCCTCATCAGGGTCATCGCAGCTTGTTTTTCCTCAGCCTTCATTCAACGACAATCCCTCAATGTCCCCACCTGCTGCCCAAGAACAACCTGAGCAAGAGGTTGAGGTGGAGATGGGTCCCTCTGTCTGCATCATGCAACCCATTCTTCGCTTCCTGCAGCTTCTATGTGAAAACCACAACCAGGACTTGCAGGTGATTATAGAGTTCTTTTATACAGTACCTTTGCATTAGAAATCTGGGCTGAACTCTCCCACTGTGCTCAAGTTCTTTTGGATTTGCTTCCAGCGTAAAAACAAAAAACCTAATAGGAAAAAGACAAACTATTCCGGTTGATTGGTTAAAGTAAACAGAAATCATTGGTCAATTGGATCTAATGTGTGTGCTGTAGTGCAATCTGGTGTGTTCAATTAATAGCCCTGTTGTTTGAGGTTACCAAATGCTGCCAGTAGGAAAAAGAACAATAACATTTGATACAACATGAACTATTAGTATCAGTACTACTGTTAAGCACTTTGTGACTATTTTGTCTGTGAAAAGCATTACATACGTAAATAAATGTCTTCTTCTTCTTCTTCTTCTTCTTCTTCTTCTTCACTTGGTGATCCCGAACAGAAATACTAAATGCTGTACATTTCATGGAAAAAGTGTCACATGAGAATACAACTTATAGAAAATAAAGTTTTATGTTTGCTCACTTTTCTCTACTCACTCTTTTTTTTCCACAGAACTTTCTGCGCTGTCAGAACAACAAGACAAATTACAACCTGGTGTGTGAAACTCTGCAGTTCTTGGATATCATGTGTGGCAGCACTACAGGAGGACTAGGTCTGCTTGGACTTTACATTAATGAAAATAACGTAGACCTCATCATTCAAACCCTAGAGACACTAACAGAGTACTGTCAAGGGCCCTGCCAAGAGAACCAGGTAAAGTGATCAGTCTGATTGTCACTTCAGAAAATAACTGTATGCTCCTAGTGTCATTCATTTATTTTTCTATCCATTTAACTTTTTCTTGTTGAACAGCATAATGTTTAAATTATAAACCATGATATAATGTATGAGATCCCAATACCATATATATCTGTACAGTATGTGTTCTATCTATTTCTCCTTACTTTTCCCTGAAGACATGTATTGTTACCCATGAGTGTAATGGAATCGACATCATCACAGCTCTCATCTTGAATGATATAAGCCCCCTGTGTCGGTATCGTATGGAAATGGTGCTGCAGCTCAAGGTTTGACTTATTGTCTTATTTATTTCTAAAAGACATTAAATTGAATGTGTGGCCAGAGTTTGTTTAAATGTTGTTTTGCAAAATGCTCTGTTCTATTCTTGGTCTACATGTACAGTACTGTACCATGAAATTCTTGTGATATGTGAAAGACTGCATGAGCAGTGGGGTTTGAGTGAATTATCTAACCTCTGTTGTTGTTGTATGTCCGTCACTGTCTTTCCTGTTTAAGGACAATGCTTCCAAGCTGTTACTTGCCTTGATGGAGAGCCGTCATGACAATGAGAATGCAGAGCGGATCCTATTTAACCTTCGACCACGAGAACTGGTTAGGATATTCTTGTGGAAAAAATGTTTAGTAATTAAATCCACAGTCACAGGGTTTCTACAGGGTCTGAAGTATTGTGCAGTAGTTCTAAAATTCTTTTAGTTTAGTTGGTCTTAAATTGGTCTGTTGTGAATTATTACTGTGTAGAGTACTGCACTAGTTTAAAACTTAAAATTTGTTTTAAGATATTTTGTCTTGGAATTTTACATATTTATGAATGACTACCTACAGGTTGAGGTCATCAAGAAAGCATACCTGCAGGAAATTGATTGTGAAGAGGGGGAGGTTTCACCAAAAGAAGTTGGGCACAACATATATATCCTAGCCTTGCAGGTACAATGATGCCATTGTAGGCATCTGTGCTTCTTTCTTAGCTTCACGTCTTTTTTACTGTGTGCCTTGGTTTCACTTTGCATTTAAAAGAGAGGAGAATAAAGTGAAAATGCATGATTTGAATTGATGTGTGACAAGTCCCACTGAAGCCACTTCAAGTGGGATTCTTATTCGCAGCAGAGAAACAACCAGACTTGGCTGAACTACATCTTACAAACAATTCTAGCTTAAAAAAAACACCTTATGGAGGTAGCTGGTAGCTTTTAACTGGTTTAGATGGTCTTAGAAGGTTTCATACCATATTGAAGATGAGTCCTTGATGCCTTCTGCTTACAGTAGGCCTACCGCCTACTGACATGATGCTGAGTGAAATGTGTCTGTTAGGCCCATTCTGTGAATGGACGGTTGGACAGGGTTCAAGAAATAGCACAGCCATCCAAAAGTGTTATCCTGTGTCATCCTGCAATTGTAATCTGAAAATGTCTATACATAGGTGAATACTTCTCAGTGAATGTAAAATTTTTCTCTCTCTCCCTCTCCTTCTCTCTGGCAGTTGGCACGTCACAATAAAGTCTTGCTAAGCCTCCTGAAACCTCCAAAAAAGAGCAAAGAAGATGGAGAGGAGGGTATCAGCTCCATGGTAGGCGAGTCATTAATTAACCAGTGTACGTGAGTGTGTTTGTCTCTCTGCGTGAGAGAGTATGCACGCAAGTGTGTATGCACTTGTGTTGAAAAAATGTGAAATCGCTGACCTGTCTGCTTTTTTCAGTTGAAGTATAAAAATGTAAAAGGTTCATATGTCATCAATCTTGTTTCAATAAAACATCTTTTATTTGAAATTTCATGAGGAAGTACTACACTACCCAAAATCCTGAAGTGCACACAGCACGTCTTTGATTGGTGGAGACTCCCATTGCTAGGGATTTAGTTTATGACAAAACAGGCCACGTATTTAAAGTTGTAGTTTTGTCATTTGCAGGGATTGATAGTAGTTCCTTTACTAAGGAGAAAAAGTCTTGTACCTTTTTTTCCATTTTACTTTACTTTAGTTGAACTGTTATCGAAACTGTCCTTTAAGTCCAAGTTAAGATCTGAAATTCCTTTAGACTTAAGAACAAAGTAGATTTTGAATACCCAATAAATCACTTTTTCTATTTGTGTCCAATTGGACACATTTTGTAGGTGTGTGGCTCATACTGTATCTGTGTCCTTTGGTCCTGCCAGTACACATACACATTATGATACAAAATCGGGCGCTGCCTGTTAGGGAAGAGTTAGGATGACTCTAATGGCCTGTAACTGACAGGGGACCTTAAGAGAAAATTTTAATATAATCATCAACATTTTTCGAGGGTCCAAAATGACTTTCTGTCATTTCTGTCGGTACCCCTGATTGTGTTAATGAATGTGTATATTTGGTCTGCTGAATGTATCCTTCAGTTAAACCTGAACAACAAGCAGTTCTCCCAAATGCTTAAATCCACTGGGGCTGCAGAGAAGCCTGACGAGGAACCACTGGAGTTTTATGACAAGCACACCTCACAAATTGAGGTATGGTTTATAGGTTCTTGTCAGATGCTTTTATACAAAAATGTACTTATATTTAATTAGATATCCTTCTCTGTAAGAACACTGATGTGCATTGAACACTCTATAGGAAATGAATGTACATATCTGTTTGTCTGGGCTCAGATTGTGCGTGACGATCACAGCATGGAGCAGCTTGTCTTTCCAATTCACCCTATCTGCGAGTACCTAACAGAGGAATCGAAGGTCCGTGTGTTCAACACGACAGAGCAAGATGAACAGGGCAGTAAAGTTACACACTTCTTTGAGCAGACATCCTTCCTGCACAATGAGATGGAGTGGCAGAAAAAGCTACGCAGTAAGAAATCCCTTGTCTGATAGACTCTCAGTTTTCGCACTTCACATTTCACTTTATTTCATAAAACTTTGCAATTGGCCTTCCTCTGTGTGCAGTTTTTGAACTAGAAGGCTACATGGACTTCCAGACTCTCATGGGAAATGGAAGCTCTATCAAAATAATGGTCTAGAAATCTTTTTAACAGGGATTTTTAGGGTTGAATTACAGATAAGGGAATCATAAAACATTGAGTTACAACTAAGAAATAATTTTAAAAAATCAAGGTATGAACCTGAACTGTGAATGTTGTGTATTGTTACAGCTCTGTTTTACACAAATAATGTGGACAAATGATGAACTAATCAGACTAAAATATCTGTATGAATCTGTGCAGGTATGCCAGTGTTGTACTGGTTCTCCGGTCGTATGACGCTGTGGGGCAGTATCTCTTTCAATCTGGCAGTTTTTATAAACCTCATTGTTGCCTTCTTCTACCCATACAACTCTGGTGAGAAATAGCAGTTCTATTCAGATATATATCATAGTTTAGATTACACTTAAATTCATATTATGTAAGAACATGTTGGTCTTTCACAATCTGTGAGCACTGCTTGAAGTGGAATAAATGCTGATGCTCTTGTGAGCAGGCATGTACAGTATAAATGCCATTTGTGACCCACCATGTAAGACACACACATGGTTATCATGATTGTGCCTCTAATAAAGCATGTTTGCGAGATCAAGGCTAATGTGCCTAATAGTTTGATACTAGTTAACTATTACACTGTGTGTTTGATATAAGTTAATAGTTTTAACTGTGTTTTACTATATTAAGACAGCATAAAGGCTCTTATCTAATATTGAGTTGATGCTTGTTAATACTTACCAATGTATATCTTTTTGTTCTAACTAAAAGTTACCTTGAGTCAGTGTTACATGTTTATTTATAAACTTACTACTGTACAATTAACTAATCATTTTACAAGCTTAATAGTAAATTTATTAACAGACACAAAGGGCCCCTTTCAATTGGAGTTGGAACAGTAATTATAAATAATTTATAAATATTTATTGTAATAAATTAAATGTAATTATGGTAGTAGTTACATTTAATATTTGTACTTAGTTTGGTAATGAATAATCGATTATCAATATATAATATGTCATTAAAAATGTATTCATCTAAAAATCCAAGCCTACTGTTCTAGTTTCACACATTATGAAACCAGCAACATCTTCCGATATAATTTGCATTTATTATAAGAATATAAGGTGCAATAACTATTAACTTATGTCAAATAGACACATTGGTAGTTAACAACCCCAACTATTAGGTAATGGCTACTTTGCTATTTATTGTGACACCTAATTATGAAGTGTTACCAGAAATTCTTGTCCTTTTTTCATTTGTTATTATTATTCCTAAGCTTAATCATGATCGATAGCCTAAGGAAAACGAAAATAGATTTGAGGAATTTAAGTTCTTCTGTACTTTCTCAGTGCTTCACAATGTCAGTGGTAATCATTTTGGTGATGCTTTTCTTTTGTTTTGTTAGGTGCCCTAGACTCTTCCCTGCTGTCTATGATGTTCTGGGGCTTTGCAGGACTGTCCGTCATGGGTCTACTGTCACAGCGCTATGAGCTTCGACCCCTCTCTGTGGCTCTCATACTGCGCTCTATCTACCACTTCGGCATTGGCCCCACTCTTATCCTTTTGGGCACCCTGAATGTGAGTCTTCAGTTTTGAATGTGTTTTGAAAGTGGCCTGAAGGCCTGTGCATAAACCAGTGTCATCTCATGAAATACATCTACTACACTAGTCCATCCGACCTAAAAAATAAATGCATGGATGAGTAATGAACTGCAATGGGCTTTTTACTGATCTCCCTAAAAAATATCATACAGAATGCAGCAGCAAAGGTTCTTAAAAAATCAAGAAGAGACCATATTATCCCTATAACCGACTTGTTTGTTCACTCCGGAGTTATCCGGAGTGAATCAAACCGAAGCCCTGTTATCTGAGGCTGCCGAATGCTGTTAGATATCAGAGCGTCAGCAGTAGGTACAACATAGACCGAATTCGCGAACTGGCCACTACCGCTAACTGATTAGGGCATGTCTGTTTCATTTTCATATGCCCTAATCCGTTAGGTGGCCTACAGTATATAGAGCTCCCAGTGGCCTATATAGAATTGATTCTAAAATATTGCTGCTCATCTACAAAACCCTAAAGGGATCCGGCCCAAAATACATCCAAGGAAGCACAATCCCCTAGAAGCAACCTTGAGAAATTCAAATTTGGAATCAGCTGTCTGATAATATAAAAAATGCACCAACCACCACCTGTTTTAAATCCGGACTCAAGACATGACTGTTCTTGTTACTATTTTTTACTACCAGTATTATTAATTGGGACTGGGACTGTGGATAATACAGTAATTTAAAAATGTGCTGCTTATTGCTTTTACCTGTGTAAAGCACATTGGGTTCTATTTGGTGTAATTGCAATCATAGCATGACTTGATAACATGTAGCCTGTATATTTTGCTTTTACAGCTCATCAACAAAATTGTCTTTGTTGTCAGCTTTGTTGGCAACAATGGTACATTTATAATGGGATACCGTGCAATGCTGATGGATGTTGAGTTCCTTTATCACTTGGCCTATGTGCTGACGAGTACCCTGGGACTATGTGTACATGAACTCTTCTACAGTATCCTGGTATGCTTTACTTCAGTTTCAATTATTCATGCATTTCAGGCACTCCCTTACATGTAGGTTATGACACAAACTCAGTAAACAGAAAAATAACACCCATTCTATCTCTGCAGTTGTTTGACCTCATATACCGTGAGGAGACGTTGTTTAATGTCATTAAGAGTGTTACAAGGAATGGACGCTCTATCCTGCTGACTGCACTTTTGGCGATCATCTTGGTCTACCTCTTCTCTATTGTGGGTTTTCTGTATCTGAAAAATGACTTCATAATGGAAGTTGACCCTTTACCAAGCATGGAAACAGGTAATGAGTCTTTTTCTCGTATACACAACCCCTGTTTACATGAACACTTCTGATCCAAACAGATCTCTTATCGGAATAGATCTAATCCAATCATGCCATGTCTCTCGCTCACACATCTGGGTTTCATTTCATGCATCTGGACCAGCGACGACATAATGGAGGTCTCATCTATGATTGCCATTTTTATATATTTGTTTTTAATAAAAGCTCAGCAGGAGAAAGTGTTTCTCTGCCTGCTTCTTCACTTAGGCCGCGGACACACCAAAGGCAGATCTTTCAGGATGAGGCCGATATTTTCTGTTGTTTCTTATTGGAACTGAACAGATTCTGCGCCGATTATCTGCACAAGGCAGGATGCAGATTTTCCGCCTGTCTGCTCCGAGCAGAATGAGTAGAAAAAAGTTCTACTCAAGGCGGAGAAATTAAAAAAATCCGCCTCATGTCACAAGCGTGATAACTGTCAACAATGGAATGTGCGTCGGCGTTCGGTCTGCTTTTGGTGTGTTCGCGGCCTTAAGAAGGAGGATGGCACAGCAACATAATCATCTCAACCGTTCTTTATATCTACCCCCCACCTCCGCCGCAAACAAGACCATCATGGATGAAAGTGCGCAGCCAAGACTGGTGCGAGAGTAGTGTTAATGGAGTATAGCGACCAGGAGTGGTGTACCAATTCTGGGATGAAACGACAGTCATTTTTTAAATTGTGTGAGCTCATGAAAGACATATTGCCAGAGGAGGTAACAGTACGCAATCCTATCGTCGCCAATCAGTTCGCTGTTCACAAAACAATAGTAAATTTGTGTATATGTTTTGCAAGCACATGGAGGATGGACCGATAAAAAAAACTTATTAGGGTACCAACAACAGAACAGAATAAACAGGAACAGAATAAACCACCGCTTCCATTCCATTTCTAATCGGATCAGAAGTGTCCATGCACACATTGTCACAATCACTTTCTGCATCCATGCATTTAAGAAAGTAGCCTAGAGTTTTGCTGAATGCACTGACATTGAATTTTATTTGCTGAAACTTTGTTAATTCTGTAAAAATTCTAACATTGTGTACAATTCTTGTGTGTGTATTATTGATGCATGTGAGAGTAGAAGAAGAAGAGGAAGGGGAAGAGGAAGGGGACAACACAGAGAATGCCTGTGACACACTGCTCATGTGCATTGTGACCGTTCTAAACCATGGACTTAGAAATGGAGGTGGTGTGGGAGATGTGCTTCGCAGACCAAGTAAAGATGTATGTATTCAAATTTTACAAGACTACGTTAGGGTACACATATTCACCATTCACTAACAG
The DNA here is from genome assembly GCA_030264315.1 of Sardinella tawilis. Classification (NCBI taxonomy): domain Eukaryota; kingdom Metazoa; phylum Chordata; class Actinopteri; order Clupeiformes; family Clupeidae; genus Sardinella; species Sardinella tawilis. Next base: position 18,577,735 of record JASCQY010000173.1, read on the forward strand.
CTTACCCAGGTAGCAAGCTGACATTGGGCCAACGTTAGCAATCGTGATTTTGTCCGTCGGGTCATTTTGTCCGTCAGACGAAACGTTGGCCCCACGTCAGCTAGGCAAACTTTTGCCAGCCTAAAAACTACCTTGCCAACCTACTACCAACCTGAAAACAACTTTTTGTCCGTTGGGCCAACGTTGGCCCCACATCAGCTAGCCAACCTAAAAACTACCTTGCCAATCTACTGCCAACCTGAAAACATCTTCATCAAAGTTGGGCCAATGTTGGCCCAAACATTTAATTACAGGGTGAAATGACCTTCTCTTGACCACATGCCAACTTAAACATCCCCAAATTACACCTTAGCTTTGTAGTGCTATTGAGATTAGCTACTGTCAAACTAGCTTGCAAAACATAAAGTGATAAAGTGTATAGAATCGAATAGCCTACATAAAGAAAAAAAATTACATCAGCGAGGTAAACATGTTTCTTATTTTCTTAAATTTGAAGAAGACCAGAAGGCCGAAATGTTTCAGAGAATAAAACAGCACTAAATTTGGTGTGACTCCTTGCCAGGGGGTCTGGTGGCATGTGACCTAGTTTCGTTAAGATACGTCAAAGTGTTGCCCATATATGAGCTCACTTCCTGTTTGGTGGCTTCACTGTTGATTTCAAGTGGCTGTGGCGCCCGAATACTTACAGCTCAGAAGAAGATTTTGATCATTTTAATGGGGCTTTGTCTGTATACCAAATTTCATTTGTTGAAGCGTTAGTTACACTTTCGACAAAATCTAAAATGACGGAAAATTTAGTTTATTTCCTGACATAGCCATGTGGCGAATGTTTGCGCAGGCGCAATGAGCAAATTCACTATTCATTTGGCAAATAGCTGCCCAAGGCATAACCAATATGGCCGCAGAGTGCAGGGACTTGCCTTAAAAGGACTTTGCTTTTAATGACTAACAAAGGACTAGTATGTTATCAATTTGCATGGAAATAAGCTGCTAGTTAATGGTGAATATGTGTACCCTAATCTAAAGTGTTATCTCAAATTGATAATACCCCAACTTCCCCTGATAAGAGAGTTGCTGGCTGCTATAAAATTGAGTAGGCGATTGTCTAATCCATTTGATAGCCCAATAGTCATGAGTGAAGCTGATCATGTCACCTTTATTTCCCTGCCATTCTGTAGGAGGCCTTATTTCCAGCGCGGGTAGTATATGACCTGCTCTTCTACTTCATTGTCATCATTATCGTCCTCAACTTAATCTTTGGAGTCATCATTGACACTTTTGCAGATCTTCGCAGTGAGAAACAGAACAAGGAGGAGATCCTGAAGAATACATGCTTCATATGTGGTACAGTATACAGTATAATGGACAACAACCTGTCTATTCAACCCATTTTTTTTGTCGGTGAGAAAACCAACAATGAATCTTTTTTTTTTGTCCATAGGTCTTGAAAGAGATAAGTTTGATAATAAGACTGTGTCTTTTGAGGAGCATATTAAGTTGGAGCACAACATCTGGAATTACTTGTATTTCATTGTGCTTCTCCGTGAGAAAAACAAGACTGATTACACTGGTCCAGAGAGCTATGTGGCCCGTATGATCAAGGTAAGCGTCAAGGAACACCTGAGCCGATATTCCATTAGTCCAAACAACCTGGTATTCTGACAAAACAAAGTCAACTGTATACTCCCTCACCCACTGCCGTCCCAATCCATTTCATTCTTTCGTTCTATGGCCATCCTTTCCTCAAATATCTAATCCTGATATTTAATCTTAATTCCCGTAATCTAATATCAACATTTCAAGATGTAGCAATAATGCACTTTGACACAAAAGTTAACCATTTAGTAGTTGTTTTAAAAAGTATCCAGTGAATTAAAATCAAGTAGCATTTTCCCTTTAGAGGACAAAATGGTAATGCAAAATACCCATACCAAATGTTAAACAGTACAAATTCAATTCAGTGAGTTACATATCCTACTGTATGAGACTAGCCTCATCACTGACACACATTGTGGGCTATAACCTAAAGGTGATATATCTCCATAACCAGAAATGTTTCTACTCACGATAATTAGTTTCTAAATCGATCTCTTATATCTTGAATAGGACACGAACCTAGACTGGTTTCCACGAATGCAGGCAATGTCTTTGGTGGTGACAGATAGTGATGGGGAGCAGAATGAGATGAGGAATTTGCAGGATCGTCTGAGTGCTACCATGACGGTGGTGACTCAGCTCACCGGCCAGCTGGCTGAACTTAAGGAACAGGTAATACTGACATACTGTAGCCTACTTATACCAGTAAAAATAAGAATTGCATATAAGAATACAATGTACAGTAAGTGGTAATGACTACCTAAGGGCTGATGTCTCAGACATGGATTGCCAGGATCGCCTGCCAGGGCGCCCCCACATTTGGATGCCTTGTGAAAGCGCATTCATGTACAACTGTCAAATGGTTCCCTGAACTCATGTAATGGTTTTCATCACAGAATTAGATTTGTTAACTCTTTATTTTAAGGTTCACACTATTTGTAATTTATTCAGACAGTATACTAGTAGGTTATATACAGTATATTCTCTTCTGATACTTAGTACGTAGAGATCATGGCTTACTAGGTAAGCTGACATCATTAAGCTGACTCAGAGACCAGCAGAAAAGTATTTCCTGGCGTATCCCAAAGACTAATTTAAGCTCCTTAAAGGGATACACCACCCAATTTCGGGAAATTGCTTATCTGTAGTCAAGCCCTAGTTGAACATGGAAATACATAGAATTTTTTCTCTATGTGTCTGTAATGCCTAGTTCGACAGTGTAAGCTTATTTGACATACCAATGGAAGTC
>JASCQY010000173.1:18580679-18594152 GCA_030264315.1 Sardinella tawilis
ATATGCCCTAATCAGTTAGCGGTAGCGGCTAGTTCTCGAATTCGGTCTACGTTGTACCTACTGCTGTCGTTCTGATAACTATCGACAGCACTCGGCAGCCTCAGGCAACAGGGCTTCAGCTTGATTCACTCCGGAGAATTCCTGAAAGACAACTTCATGCATAGATTTGATTTGCATCTGCACAGTGACAGTAAAAGACAAGGAGAAGGATGCATCTGGACAATATGCAAAACAGCACTGACTGGGGAAGCATAGCTCTGTGTTCATCTGTAAATTAACTGTTTGGCAAGCAAAAGTGAACGTATAGCCTACTTTTTGACTGATGCTGCTCACTTTAGATTTTTATTATTGTACAAGCCATTTAAGTGTGAGAATTATAATAAATTATGACATTCAACTCAACTGCTATTAATTTGGTTTGCTGGTAAGAGTAACTGTCAATACTTTAACATTCTGGAAAGCCTAATGCAGTAGGTGCTAGTTCAGCTTTTTGAAAATGCAGAAACTTGTGTTTCATAATGCTAATGTATAATGCTATTGTAATACAGTACATTGCTGTACAGCACTGCAAGTCACGACCAAAAAGCTGCCCTGCTGTAAAAACCATTCACATCCATTAGTTTAATTAATTCAACAATTTACCCTCTATTTGCCAAAATACTTGTGTAGGCCTAAAAGTTTTAGTTTAGTTTAAATCTGTGCAATATGTCATCAATAAACTGGAAAAACTGTGTTGTAATCAGCATAAATACTTGATCTTCAAATACTATTGCAAGTTTGATTTTCAATTGCCCCATGTGTTACCTAAACTAAATAGTGAGAATTCTGGAAGTGTATTCTCACTGAGGGTAACATTAAAGGAGTGGGATGTGTAGTTGGGAGTATTAACAATATCCCCAATTAATGTCATGCACAGCATGTAATTTAGAACTGAAAAACTGTGCTCACAAGCTGCAGTAATTACAGGTAATGCAAGAGCAATCTTTCAAAGTTTAAAGCATGAGATCATGTTAATTAATTTATTATGTAAATGTGTTTATAGGTCAAAAATATAATCTTATATTCGGCCTAATACGGTATTTCTCCTTGCCTCAGCAACGACGTGCTGTAGTTTAAGCAAACAAGCGATAACGATATGGGGCCACTTTCTAGATACAGTCATTAGTAAGTCCTCAGCAAACGTAGGGCCAGCCCCACACCAAGTTAGGGATATGAGGGCTGGGGACTGTACTTTACCAATAAGCAATTGGTCCACACGAAAAAAGACAGGTCATTGTCAGCATTGTTCTAACATCGATTAGCAACGACTGAGCTAACATTATGTAGAAATGTGTTGTGCATATGTCTCTGCTGAGGTCTATTTCAGCACCACTTTGCTTGCAATTACACCTGTTCTTGGCAGTTATATTCACCTAAACAGACTCCTGCCACAACAATATCTAAATAAAATTGGATTAGTTACTGTTTTGATTTCCTTTAATGCATGAAAACTGGCAGTGGCCTATTCAGGAATGAGCAGAGAGAAACCTTTACCAAGATAGCCCCACAAGGCCTAGGCCTAGGCCTATAGGTTTACAGCAGGGCTGGCCAAACTTTTCTGTTTACGGGCCGCATACTGAAAAATCTAAGATGCCAAGGGCCAATGCAAAATGAAAAATCTAATTTTGAACCAGTTTCAAGTGTGAAAGAGTGACTGCAGACTGTGTAATGCTACACTATTTAATGATATTATTGATAAACATGTCACACCAGTACTAAAACTGACATGTGATGGGTATATAATAGATTAATGTAACAATGGGCCACATTAGCCTACATCTTATTTTTTGACTTCATGGCGGGCGCATGAAAGAGAGCATATTTGGCCCCCGGAACTTCCTGGTCTACAGTAGCCTACACAGCACACACCTCTGCCGATCATGATACTGTAACAAGCCTGTCAAGGTTTCAGATACTGTATAAAATAGCCATAGTCATAGTCATATATTATAAAATGAATCAATTTTTTTGTCTCATGTTGTAGGCTAAGTGAGCCATCAGGGCAGGATAGCCTATGTCATACTGTAGGCCTACAATTTTGGTAATGGGGATTTGATAGATAGGCCCTCAGGAGTGTCTCTTTTACAGACTTGAAAAGATAATTTGTTTAATAACAGTTTGATAGAAAATGTGTATCTATGTAGAAGCTGAAAACTTTTGGGTTCAATTTTTATGGCCTGAAGAATAATGCATTTATCTTTGGCCGGAATGTTCTTGAATAGCCCAGTTTCAGTGACTGAAACCAACGTTTACGTGCGTTACGTAGGCTACGTTTACGACAGGTGTAATTTAGTTTAAAAGTAGCCTGCTATGTCTGTGTATAGCAGAGCTGAACGAAAAATGAAGAGTCGTGGATGACAATTTGATTGCGCAGGCTTATTCACAGACGAACCCTCCCTTCGACTTTGAAACGTAGCCCAAACATGGCGTTGTTTGCAACCTTTCCAAGACTGTTCCACGACGTTTTGCCGAAGGTTTTGCTGACTGGAACGCAAGTCAGTGACATGACTCCCCGAACTTCGACACTGTTCTCTCTGCGGACAAGGTGCATTAACATTACTTGTTGGGTTGCGTAGTTGCCTCGATGTAAACATTTCAGAGAGAAAGCGGTTGTTTTCATGAGTTCGGCTACCTTGGGAAGGCTAGCAGAATGTTTTCGTGATTGTTGTGATCAGAGTTGTTATAAGGTTATAAGGCAAAAGACATTATTTTTGCAGGGACCGAAGAAATACCCTCAACTAACATTTCCAAAACAGTTCCAGAATGTCCTTGTAGCTCTCAGTATGTAGCTCTTGAGAATGTCCTAGTCGCCGTAAACTTTCACACCCTGTTCGAGTGTCTGCCTGACGTTATGGGGACGTTTAGTGGTGTTAAATCTGCATTGTCATTATAATAGTCAAGTAGCAGTCAGTGATACTAGGCCTGTAAGCGAATAAGCCTGAAAACATTTGACCTGAAGGTTGACGTGTCAGAATATTAATGCACTAGACTGGTAATTGTTTTGAAACACAGATAATGTGACTCCATTGGCCCTCAGGGGGTCTCAATGGATTACCAGATGTCACCTGATCATATGCTAGTTTACATTTGAATGTCCCAAAAGTCATTTTGATCAAATACAATTATTCTCAGAGTGGATCAGCCATCCCCAACAGATTTATCTGTGTCAGGTCTAGTTATGCACTATAAACCCTGATGAGATGATGGCTAGTCCTACCCAGGATCAAGGGGTCAGAGGTAGTCACAAAGTTTGTGATAGATAGGCCTAGATAGTGAAGCTTTCTTAATAGACACAGCAAGTAAAATAATAATAATAATAATAATAATAAAAATAATCACTTGATCCATTTTTCTTCATCATAGATTGGGACGTCATCCTTTTTCAACATCAAAAGTCAGAGAAGGCCTAGGCCAAGCCATCATAATAAGACTACAGTGGGCCAATGAAAAATATGAGCTTTTTCTGCAGCAACGTTTCCCACGCTTTCATATCCTCTATCGCACATTTTTGAATGGTAAGTTCATCGATCTTTCTGTGGCTAAGAAAAATGAACATATTCAGCTATTTCATTGTCATTGCAGGTTAAGAAGAGGTGCCATAACTTGTGTCATGAATAGGTTCTAAAACCATAACTTTACAGTGCAGATTACCTCTCAGGCAAATTGTGATCCGTGTATTTCATACTGTATTTGCAGTCGCTGTCGAGTGAAAAACACAGAGCCCATATCCCTGTTCTTTGAGTGCTGTTGATCAGAACGACAGCTCAATAGATACAGTACAACATAGACTGAATTTATGAACTGGCAACAGATGAGGGCATATAACAAATAAAAAAAAATTTGGTAACATGATACATCAGAGCTATGGGTAGATTCACTCCAGATAATACTTTGTCTATTTCTATTTTTTCCATAAAGCAGTGCTGTTGGTCAGTCGCCATATTGGTCTGTGAGTTTAAGACATTTAGCCTAACATACTACACTATGACTACAGTAAGACCAAATTTGACAGCGTGATATTCATTTATTTAAATACAATATTTGAACAAACATGGCTTTCATCTGACAGCGACTTCATGCAAATTAATTACACTTCAATTTAGGAGTCCAGTAGGAGTCCAGTTGATCTTCTCATTCCCTGCCTTACTAACCATTCTCTCCTCCCAAACTATCTCCTTGCAGGATTTCGACTCTTACTTCAAGATGCCAAAGAAGTGAGACAGATTAAGACCAGAATGCTTGCCAGCAATACAGATCGCTGGAATCTGTCTTATTGTGAGATGGAGAAACTCAGGCAGGTTTGTTAATTTTTGTAGCACAGCTTGAAACAAATAATGGGCCTTAATTTGATAGACACATTTTTTTTGTGACAAAAACATTTAAAACTTAACATGTCATGCTATATGGCAGGCATCGAAATGAATATGAAGTTGGTAAATTAACCTTAAAAAAAACATACAATGCTGCCCAGTGTGCCTTTAATAACTGTACTGTAGGCTCTTCTACTGTCAGAGTAGGGATGGCGAGAAGCAGACAAGCAACCAGCAGTGATGCTACTGTTGTGCTATGTTGGAACAGTGTGTTGGTGTACAGTATGCTGAAACTGTAGAAGCTGCACATAGTACAGTTTCACTATTTACAGCAAATGCAGCTCAGGTACATCAGGAATTTTGGCTGTTTTGACGCCTCTAGTCTTCAAATTGTGCGATCAATCAGGATCGTTTTTTAAAGACTTTTTCCATCTTTGAAATTAGGGCCCTAATAGTGCATGCTACTAGTCTGGCTAATGCCAAACTAAATCACAAGTGAGATTTAGTCTGGGGCCACCTATTAATTTTCCCGTACGGGATGTGAAGTTCAGTTTGTCCAATAGTTCGTGCATTGTCTTGTTGTCATTGATCCTAGCTCTGTGATTGGTTCCCAAATCCATGCGAAAATTTCGGCCATGGTCTCCAGGCTGCCTAGCAGTTCGGAACGAGTGCGCAAGGCAGCATTGGTATTCCCAGTGTAGCATGCTACTGTATTTGTCTCGGCAGCATGGCAGGACTGACGTCACGTCCTCTAAAAAAAATAACAGCACTGAGCTAGCTACGGTATGTTTACAGCAAACATAACAAAGCTGAGTTGTTAGGACTGCTTGGTTAAAATGTTGAATTGTTAAGTCAGGGTCCACTTCCTTCTTTTGAACTCAGACAAGTACTCGGAATCCGATCTCCGAGTGTACAGGGAATGAGCTATAAGTCTCCTTTATTTCAGAGAAACCATATACTATATTTGTTTTGACTTTGTGAATTCATTTTTTCACTTTATTTTCATCTTTTAGTTTCGTAGAAACATGATCAAAGCTATCCCACTGCTGCTGATCTCCATACCACCTTTTGCCAACTATGTGGTATTCATTCTCATGTGAGTATTCTTGTCTTTTCTCTCTTATATTGTTGATACAGCCGTTTAGATCAGTTAATATGGATAACTATCACAATATAATTCATATTCAACTATCATTCATTTGTTCATTTTGGGGTTTTTTTTCTCAGTTTTTCCAATAGCACAGAGAGAAATAAACTGCAGGAAGTGACTGCCTTCACACAATTGATTATAGAGTTTTTTTTTTTATAAACCTACTGAGTTAAACATGCATAGCCTTATTGTCGTAACACTCATGTTTTGCACATGGCTTACAAAGAAATGAACAGCCTCTTTGGTGGCATAAAACATTACAAACATAGTAAACAAAGGTCAAACAAATCTTTCTCCTTGCAAATTTAGATGACCCTTTAGATGAGTGTTTGCTTTGTACTGTAAGTGTGTAAGGATGTACTGTAATATTTATCACGGCTATCAATAAGTTGTACCCCTAGTCTGGTTGCAGGCCATTTTTTTAGCCTCACTACCTAGCCTAGTAAATATCAGTCAGCCTCCAGATTTCTTTTGTACTTGTCGAAAATATTTATCCTTTTTGAGATTATAGTGAATACATTTACAAATCCAACCCTTTGTTCTGTACATCTGATCTGTGCAACTGTGTGGAATTAGGTATCTTTTCCCTCGGCATGTCCTGATTCCGCATTTCTGGACATCCCAGCAGCTTGTGGAGTTCCAGGCAGTGTATCACGCCCATCGAGCCCAATCCTACAGACCTGTCATTGATGCTCTGATGAAAGCTGCTCCACATTTAACAGATGATGATCTCAAGATATGCTTGATGGAGCTGTGTGGTAAGGTTTGTATGAAAGGTTTATAGAGTCCCTCAGCTGGTATGTGTGTGTCCCTCCACAGAAGCCTGTGACTTCATATTAGATATGACATAGAATAGCCAGCAGAGAACATGCACATTATTAATGTTCACTGTTGGCTATTAAAATCAATTAGTTTGCCATTACAATATATAGTATATTTTTTAGAATACCATGTTAATGATGCACACCAATACATTTCCAAATGATATACAGTATTTCTCACTCCACATTTAGACAAGGTCATTCACATAACAAGATTTCACACAGTACAATCATGGAGAAAGACGCAGAACTGACCACTCCTAGTCCTAAATTTCCTATACCGGAATATTTTGCCTGTATACCTTTTTGTACTTTTGGGGAAGATGTGGCCCATGGATGACTGTAATTGCAGCTGAGTAACTTCCATGGAAAACTGTTAAGCTGCTACGATTTAAGTGTTATGGTCTCTTGTTGGCTACAGGTGCAGAGAGGTGGTCATCCTTTAGTCTCTGAAGTGCATGCACTGCGGACAGTGTTTACAGAACCAAAGCTAGAACTGAAGAGGCTGTATGCAGATCACATGGTAAGCCTAGTCTTTAGAGTTGTTGGTACAGTAGGTGCTCTCAATCATCATGTTGATTAATTAATTGTACTCTGATTTTTTACTTACACTTACTTTTTTGTTCCAGAGACAGCTGTGTTCCCTGCTGTTTCTTACCTCCCGCCTTCCATCTTTTTTAATTGTCCGGCGACTGAATATACATGCCATAGAGTTAATGCACCTGGACAGAGCTCTCTCCAAACTTGGCCTCCACCAACTGAGTGATGCAGAGATTAAACAGGTAAGGACGATAGTGCAATGGCTTACAACAGTTTTGTTTACTAGTGGGTAGAATTGACACCTACTTTCCCATTCCAATGGAGCCTTTATCGCCAGATAAAATTAGATTCTGTCAACGCACTATGAACACGTTGACTTTGACAGCTTTAGTTACCACCGAAGGAATAGGGAATTACAGTATTATCCGTATCAAGTATTATAACAGGGAGAGAGGCAAAACACAGATAAAGACAGCTCTGCGAATTACTGTAGGTGTTGCTTCCACTTAGGCAGAATACAGTGTTTTTTGTTATGTTAGACAGGATTATTTTGTTACCACGTCTATCCCACTTTGTCAGATGATAATGTTCATATTGTCCCACTTTTTGCCAAAGTGGTCACCTTAACTACTAATAAACTTTTTAAAATATAATTTAAAAATAATGTGTATTTAAGAAAAACAGAAAATCTGTCTCTTTCCACAGGCATGTTATGTGAGGGGGATGAATGGGTACTCTTTAAGTGCAACACAATGTAGAGAGTGGCTTTCCCAGTGGCTCCAATTTTCCATCCATCTCAGAGGTTTGTAATACATTTATCTGATATCGGTACAGATTCAATAAAGCCATGTTGATTATTTCATACCATCAAAGTTGCTGGATGAAATCATATTTGATCACGTTTGTATTTAACTTTCATAAGAAATGCTTTTGTCCAACATAACCCGTACTCTGTTAAAAATTTGAGAGGTACAGTAGCTTCATTCATTTCTCCCAAAAATACAAGAAAACCTGCCTTTGTCCATTTGGTGATGGTCTGGTTGATATATCAGCGTCATAGTCACTTTGATGGTTAAATAGTTAAATAGTTCATTGTGGGGCAAATGAAGGCTATTTCACCGCCGTCAATCCCTTCCTAGTGGCCTTACCACGCTATGCAATGTCAATGAGTCGGGTCGTGCACATCTTACAAAATCAAACCAAAACTAGAATGAAGCTGAAATTTCATTTATTACCATATTAGTCAACATAACTCCACAAAAATGATTCGTATGCTTTGGTCTGAAGAGTAATCCACATGAATTGGTGAGAATGTACAATCTTGTTGCTATATTTTAAATAAATGCTTGTAGGGGAGCTCTGGAGTCAAAATCACAGGCTTGCATAGTTTGTCTTTATAACACTTTACAGTGGATATCTTTAGTCAGTAAATGCAGCTAAATTTCAATTTCTTTTTGTCTTTTCTGTAGATTCAGAGACATCCCTCTATTTGCACAGTATGGTATTTCTTACAGTGAACTACTTTCATCCCCACCATTGCTGGCATTCCTCACCCTATTCTCACAGAGACTAGAGAACATCCGAAGGCAACATATCAGACCATCTTACCGTACATCTACAATTGAGGTTACACCTCTTTGCAAGTAAATTAGTGTTATACCTACTTCTGTTGATGGAGTGGTAAAAGCTGGAAAGTAAGCTGTATTTTGATGATATACTGTTGGTTTGTTATACAAACACCATTCTCCCACAATCTGTCTGTAAAAAAAAAAAAAAAAAAGTTGAATGACCAAAAAAAATTCTATAAGAAATGATCTAAACCTAGGCCTTTTTTGTTTGCTTTCAAACACATTTGTTTGTTGACACAAACATAAACTCTGGCAATTTTATTTGGTATATGCGATCATATATCAAAGTATACTGTATGTATACTGGTATGTATACTGTACATTTATGTTAATTTCCAATTCCAGTAAGTTGTTCAGAGTTTACATCACACATCATGTGAGACTGCACAGAACAGACAAAGCTACTATCCAACTGTTCTTGATAGAAAGTTGTATGCAATTGAAACAAGCATCAAATCCACATACATTCTGCATACGCAGGTACACTAAAGTGTACTTCATGTAAGTGCCTGAAGTTCACTTCCGAAATTAAATACTCATACTTTCAAAAACGTAGATTGTATTTCTTGTATTAAGCCCAGAACCAAAGCCTGGGCATCAGGCACCATGACATTGCGCCCTCACAGCTGTGTTGAAAAGAAGAAGCGTGTTCTGGTGCCAAAGTCTATCACTGACCAGGAAAAGCCTGGTCAGGAGTCAGTCGCACATTGCTGAAAGACTATTTTATGGGCGCATAAGAAAAAGGTGTGAAATATTTCTTGTGTTTTGTCAAAGTAACCAATCATGTAAATCACCGCTGTGATTGTGAAAGTATTATTAAGGACAAAAGGAGGGAGAATCTTTTAGTAGACTATTCTTTTCATCCCAGAAAAACTCCTTTGACAATTAGAGAAGCTATTCATCAAGCAAGTATTTCTCTTCTTTGTGAATTTCATTGCTGGCTACAGCCGGGACAGCCGATGTGTACTTTCGCTTTCTTCTCTTAAAATGTAAGGCTATTCATTAAAGGAGAAGTTTGGTGTGAATCAATCAATAGCCCTGTGCTGTCAGTTGTTAAAAAAAAAAGAAAAATTTAGATTGTTTGGATTCAAAATTTGTATTCAGCACATCATAAAAGGCAGAAATTTACCTAGCCTATTTATTAAGCATGGCCATTTATCTAAGATATTAGACCATATGTAGGCTATTTTGATGTTCCAAAATAAAAAAAAAATGCGTCTTAAGATGTGTGCCTAAAGGTAGCAAAAACCTGCCATTAAAATGCCAACCAGCCAAAGCCAGTGCTCCAGGTTTTTAAAGGCAATGGGAAATGTGTTACACCCAAAACACACCCATGATTAATTAAGCAACAAAGTTGTTAAAACTATTTTGAAGCAGGCCACATAGCTACAATTCTTTTCAAGGTTTTTGAATTGGGTCACATGTGAGAGCCACATCCGGCCCCCGGGCCTTATGTTTCACACCCCTGCTTTACATCATCCACTCCCCACCTAGGCTGAGAGACTGACACAATTTCACAGCATTTTTTACACTCAGTAATCGTATGCATGTGACAAACTTCCTTGTATCCTTGCTTCCTTAAGATAAGATAACATACTTTATTGGAACACAAGTGTTAGTGGTAGTTACAGAAAGAGATGACACAGGTAAAAAAAAAATGCATAAATAAGTAAATAAATAAATAAAGAAACAAACAAACAAATAAATAAATAAATAAATAAAGGGAAGGGGAGGTAAGGGAAAGGAACACACACATCTCCATGAAAACTCTCCTGAGATAGAGTGCATACATACAGATTTACAGCAAGTTGTACACAAAGACTGAAACATGTGGTTCCTTATCTATAACTGTATGGCTCAACCCGAATCGCGATATTTGCCTTTCCTGGATGCAGATCCAGGACACCTCAATATGGACAGCTATAGAGAACAGTGAGTTGGACTGACATAATGCACTCCACAAAACCAATTAAAAGAGAAAATTAAATAAATTAGATATGAAATCTACACTAATGCATGAAGTATGGACAACAACGCTCAAATCATAGAAAGTATGCCATGTGCTGACGGGATATTTAGATGGAAACAAGTTAAGTGATTAAGCCCTTCTGGTAATTCTATAAGAGTTATAATAATATATAATAAAAATAACAAAAATCATCTGATAAACTTTTTCCAGTGTCAGAAAAAAATGATCTCTTCGTATTCTGTTGATTCAGTCCAAATGATGATGGGTAATGTGATGCAGACCAAAACAGAACAAACTTTAACAGTGCAGCAATATTTCCCTCTTGTAATTTAATTGTTGCTTTACTTGATTTCAAGATTCTTGCTGGAGTGTTGGCACAGCCACCCAAAGATGCTTCTCTGTGAATGAGCAGTGCATACTTTTTGGTTTAGTGACCAAACAAACTTTGCACTTAGTGGTCCAGGATGTATCTTCCCGCAGTACATTCAAGTAAGGATGCTTCCAGAAAAGTTTCCTCCATTTCTCGGTTACTAATCAGTGTCCCTCATATAAAACCACTTCTTCGGTACAGTATGTCTCGCGTTAAAGGTTCTATGCAGAGTTTGAGTTGACACAGCCATATGGCATTTCACTAACTTGCACTGTATGCTATACAGTGCTACACAGGGTACAAAGTGATATTGAGCTAGGCCGACAGTAGATGGTTTGCATGCTAACTTCAGTGGATATTTGAGTACAGAGCAATGGGCATATTGGCATTATGTAAAACAACTGACCTTTCACCAGAAGCACTCTTAACTATTTAAATGTTCAACTTTGTTGGGCATTCTATAGTAAAGAACTATGACCAAAAATACATTTAAGCACCTTAGACAATCAGGCATGTACAAATCTATAAGTACTATAAGTAATGATCTCTGACCTGGTAGACTAGTCTACACTCTCTGCTGCACAAAACTGATGGGATACTTATTTCACGCAATAAAAAATAGCGTAGGGAATGCAGACAGGGAGGAGCGCACATGAAACAAACCTGCCCACTGTTGCTTTCACGTTAGCAGCTTGCCCACATCACTATGCTATTTTCTGTTCAGGTACTGTAGCCCAGCACTGTTTTGCTTCATTTTTTGGCAGCTGATAGTAGTTGACCACCGCTACCACTGGAATGTAGGTTGGGACGTCCCGCTGTTCCCCTTTAAGGTTGTTAAATGTCACATAATATGCCTTGATTTGGCCCATTGTTTGTTGACATACACATTAATAACATTCTCTGATTATTGATAACAGTGGTAAGTGACCACTATCACTAGCCTTTAACTTAATTTACACAAGCTGACACTGGTTGTGTTAGCATGACAAACATTACTGCAACAACAATCCAGCTCTGATTCATTTATTTACTTTAGTTGGGTTATTAGCTGTTAGATCCATTGCCAGTATGTCCTATTTTAAATTTCAGGCTAAGGGACGGTTTAGAGTAATGCCACACGACAAATGACAATTCATTGATTTTAGGGATGTCGGACCAAAAGTCATGTTTTTCTCAAAGCTACTATTTTGAGTGTTCTGATTGGTTAGATCACCCGCCAGTCAAATTCTGGTGAAAGGTCAATTGTTACCTCACATTTTTAATATTTCTACTTTTAAAAAATATTTAATTAACAAAAAAAACTCCACATAGCACCTTTAACAGGAAAGCATGGATTTAAAGGAGAACTCTGGTGTGACACTGAATTCACATCATATTTCTCCTTTAAATGCATGTTTACCATGTTATACATTTACTTTCTCTCAGGCTTTCATCAACGGCAACAAGCAAAAATAAATAAACAAGCAAAAAGATGTACTTGATTTGCATCCATGCACCGTTAAAAATCCCAAGTCTGTTTAGAACCTGAACTTTTATTTGCCATCTGAAACTTTTACAAGAGGTCTGTCTTTCATCGCGTTTTAAAATTATTTGGCTAACGACCTTTAAGTATCCCATCCAACATGCGATCCCCCTTTTCAGATATCCAGTAACCAGCCATGGCTGCAATACCACCAATGAAGATAGCAGTGAAGACCATGTCACCCTTTGCTGCCAGTGTAGCTAGGGCACAGATAACCACTCCAAAGAACATCTGTTGCAAGACCAGGACCTCGTCATCAGTCATGTCATCAAATAATCCTTTCTCTGGTTCAGCTAGACAGAAAGGAAGAGAGAAACATTTCATTACTGAACAAGCATATTATTCAATGTGTTTTTTTTAAACTAAAATTTAAATTAGCCAGCTGTCTACCACTACACATTTATATCAATGTTGCACTTTTATAATGTGTACTTTACACAGATTACAGCTATTCAAGCTCTAACAGCATCATCATAGCCAGTCTCATGATAGTCACCTGGAAATGCCTGATCCTCAAAAAGACCACAACAATTTTAAGTGCTGGTCCTTGGATTTTTCAAGAATATGAAGTGACAAGGAAAAAAAATATATATATAAAACGGTTTTGAGCACCCAGCCAAAATGTTTTTCTGTTAGGAGTTTGATTTATTTTATTTTCATTGTGTGGCGAGTGATTTATGTGATGATGGCATTAGTTGGCATCTTTGAATAGGTCAAATATGAAAGGTTTTGCCTTGTATCATCATTACCCCATTTGTGTTCATACAGTTCTGAGATTTGTTTTACAGCCTGAAAAACAAACCCATAAAACACATGACATTTCATTACTTTTGACCGGTAGCAAACATTAAAACTGACTCACTGGGAAGTAGATTTTCCACACATATACTGTCTCTTCGGATGAATCCTTCTGCACACTCACAGCGGTATGAACCCTCCTCATTTATGCAGGCCTCATTCAGACCTGGGCACACTATGGCACGCTCACTGCATTCATCCACATCTAAGAAACGGAATTTAAAATTTAAAATGATCATACTTTCATACCAGGCTTGTGCAAAATTCAGAATTTCAGAATTTAATTCAATTCAGTGGATGAATTTGAATTTGAATTTGAATTGACT
>JASCQY010000173.1:18598609-18612471 GCA_030264315.1 Sardinella tawilis
AAAATCGGTTTAGAACTTGCTGCGTGGCATTAAAAAATGTAGTGGCAGTGTAACTCCGTTACCGCGTGATCTTCCCCTACTGTATGTTTTTTTTTCTCCCTGCTGCACAAGAAGGAAGTAGTCTATGGTAGGCTGACTTCTGACAATTGTTAGTTAAAAGTTAGATATTAACTTTGTCATTGGTATAAGTGGAATACTTGCTTAAAGAGTAAGCTCATACACAAAGAGGTAGGCCTATAAGATATTGTAATTTGTCAAGAAATAGTGTCCGTCTCCAATACTGAGAATTGAGAGAGTCATGGACAAACTGAAACTAACTACTACTAACTAGTAACTACAAACTTGTGCTCCTCCACAATTACCCACTCAAAGTTGAATGTAGATCTATTCTTTTTTTATACAATGCACATGGAATGCAGTTCAAGATTTTTATAATTCAGTCGGACAGTTGGTAAGGACCATGTATTAAAAACAACTACTTTCAATGGCAATTATTGTCAATAGCATTTGACATCAAGTAAGTGAACACATCCCATATTTCTTTGTTAGGCTCACACTCACTTTTCAGGGTTGTCTGGAAACTTGATTCTCAGCTCCTGGTTTTTGTAAGACCTCTTCTCAAAAGTCAGAATCATTTTCTTTACTGAACTCTCATCCACTGGTTCACCCTGTTGAAAGACTGCATTCAGTTTCTGTATTCCATAGTCTAATATGTAATTACAAACAAACTACTTCAAGGGAAAATCTGAAGACAATCAGCCCATATCCCTGTTCTTTGAGGCATGCTGAATGGACGAACATCATCATTTAGTAAAACGAAGATCAAATTTACGAACTTGCAGCTAATGCTATCAGATAGTATTAGCATAAGAAAACAAAACTTCCTTGCCCTCATCAGTTAGTTGCTGCCCCAAATTTTGTTGTTCTCATACCTAACGACAGCACTAAGCAATGTGAAACAGGGCTATGGGTTGATTCACTTCAGATAATGCCTTTAAGGTCAGCCACTCTGACAACAAGAAAATAAATAAAAATCATGTGTACTATCACTAATGAAATTTCTAAAGTTGGTTGTCATTAAATTGTATAGGTTATTCATTTCTTTATGCCATCACACACTATGTTTTCCATTCATTGACATGACTATGAAGGACTGTTACAATTTCTTGCATAATTATATTGTAAAGTATCCATTAATCTGTTAATCTATGAAGTTACAATTGGGCTAGCAGAATCGAATTGGACCTTTTTTTATAACTCAAAGTTTAATATATTTCACAACAAAGAAAAAGTTACAAAACTTTGTCCATCCATTCTAGGTCCCCTTTAATGGCAGAGTTGTGACCATAACTCAATATACACACTGTTGGCTCTTGATAAAGGCAACTTTTACCCTCGAGATTCCAAATAAAGTCTAGTAAAATATTTTAACCATGTTATGTTTCACTGAATGAAAGCAAATCCCATACATCATGGTTAAGAATCAAAATTCTAACCTCTGCATCTTCCTCACGATCCAGAAGTTTCTCAAGAATCATGTCCCTATCAGTGTCCAGATCGTCAGTCTCGGGATCAGGGATGGTCTGTTGAGGTCGGACTTCGCGGACTGATTTAATTTTTGTCCGTGGGTTATCTCCATCATCATCCCTTGGCCTTTTGGCACCACGGTCCGGCTGGAAAACACAAGTATAAGACTGTTTAGCATGATCATTCCATGCATCTTTATAATTAAAGCTTAATGCGGTTAAATAACCAGAACTCTGAAAGAGCCTACAATTATAACATTCAGCAGTATAGCAGTATCTCCAGGACCATTGAGGGGAGGGCATATTTTGGTTGCTGCTAAGTTGGGGTCATCAAAAGTGTACTAAGATAGTTGAAGATGACAAAAACTAGTTACTTCCAATAATTCCTTTGACACTGCACAAAATTTCTTGTTCAAGTCATCATGGCCAAGCTGCCAATTTACTGCATGTCCTGTCCCAGAATTTGAGGCACCAATGAGAAGCGAGCTTTTACTCCAAGGTGAAGGAGGTGGGCTAAACAAGTTTAACACTAATTCTGCCTTTGAGAAGGCGGCTAGTATGTCAGATTGGCCAGAAGGAGCGTGTATGAGCTTTGATGTTCACCAAAGCCAAGCTAGTCTGGATATGCAAGAAATCGAATTTCGGCTGGCAGTCTGAACAAGGCCTGTACCTTACGTGATTTTGCTCCTGTGCGAAGAAAGTTTAGAAGTCTGCAACAAAATGTAGTTTCTCTCTAGAAAATGTTTTGCGGACATGGAGGCACATAATGATTTCAGTGATAATCTATTTTATGCAAAAAGTTAGACAAAATTAATAGGTGTGAATGGAAATGCTACTGAATTTGACCACCTGTCTTTTCGAGAGAGTGCTTGACAAAATGTAGGATATTAAGTTAGTGTTCGCTCTAAATTTTATAACGTTATAACTAGGAGACATTATATACTACAATGTAACGTTACACCATAACATTACCTCGAAGAGTAGGCTAACGTTACTTTTGTTCGAACTCTATAAGCGAACTGTAATGGCTCTCTGTCTTACAATACCAAATGTAACGTTAATATTATAAACATGTAACATGTAATCCGGATAAAAAATGTAGATACCTGATAATTTAACAGTTCCCCAACATCCATATTGTTCGTACGCGTCTCTTCTCTTCTTCTTCTTCCTCCTCTTCTTCGTAGCCTATTCGTGGTGAACTACTTTGGTGTACTACCGCCCCCGCTGGACTGGAGTGTCCAACAATACCCTTTGTCTCCTTTGCCAGAACTGCTGGTTCACTGTAGGCTACCTCCAATCTGCTGCAATTCCACTGGGGGCAATGGCGAGCAAGTATTTATTGACAAAATATTCCAGATTATTTTTTAGCTACCTTTCAGGTCAAAAGTGACATTTATGAATACCTGTGTGCTTTATGTTCCTCATTCTGTGAGAAGTTTTCACCTGACTTCCCAGCAAACATGCCCTTGCGGGGCCCATGTGGGCTAGGGCAAGCCCACACCAAGCCCTAACTGAAGTTGGGCCTGGGCTGCGTTTCCCAAAACAGCTACGATGTTCGTAGGTGCTACGATGATCGTAGCGTATGTCATTTGCTATACCTTAAGATCATCGTAGGACTTACGAACATCGTAGCTGTTTTGGGAAACGCAGCCCAGGTAGGGGCTAGTGCAGGCTGCTTGCGACTAATTGGCTGCAGATGCCCACTTCCAGCGGCGCATAGTCAGGTGTTTCGATTTCAAGGATTATTTTTGATACTTGAACAATGCACTTCTCAAGTATGAATAATGAAGACAATAACTGCTTATGAAATCTGTTATATTTGTTCTCTACAGATAGGCATTCAAGTGTGATCTTACCATTAAAAAAACTAACTCATTTGAACATATAATTAATCATAAATTTATTAAATACTGTATATAGACCTACACTGTAAAGAAGATTATAACACTTGATACACCATTTCCATTTTCATCTCGTGCACCACATTGTGCCAGGTCCCTACAGAGACAAGACGGTGTTGGTTAGGGATCCTGGGAGAATGGTGTTGAAATGGGGGCATGTCATAATAGAGGGATGTCGGAATGAGGTAATGTCGGCGTAAGGTTGTCGTAATGGCAGTAGTATGTCAGAATAAGGAGCACTCCCCCAAAATGTCATACTGCTCTTTTGTGCATACCACAGTCATTTACTGAAATGATGGCAAGTGTTGAAAATCAGCACACATTTTCAAGTAACAACAGAAAAGATCAAGCAATGGCATGTCAATGTAAGTCAATACTTATCAGAATTGACAAGTCAACAAATGAATGGTTACGAAACCACAATCCAACTCAACTGTCACTGCCTTATTAAAAGCATTGATGGTTAGCGTCTGTAAAGAGCATTGCCTACTGCACATTGAAACTCAGCCTTGATGGAGATAGTTCCGCAGTCTGAGTGCTAGCCGCCCTGACACTTTATGGGCCCACCAAGGCCTAGCCAGCCACAACCAACAACTAGTCTTTTTGTCTACAGTTTGAGCCTTGCTATCCATACACAGCTCTAACACAAGCTTGGGAAGGTTCTGTGGCAAGTGGTATCTGGTCAAAGTGTGTAGCAAAGCTGGAAGATTTCCATTGCTTTTACTGTCGCGATAGCCCTTTCTCTGAAAATAAAGCAAGCTGAAATTGTCCTTCTGGTTCCCTGACTGCTGAGCTGCTTGTAGACATGACAAAGTGGCAACAAGCACTGGAACAGTCACTGAGGTCTTTTCTCCACATTGGTCTTCATGTCCCTGCAGAGTTCTCTTCTGACACTCTACTTTCTGTGTCACCGAGTGAATTTGTGTGTCTTTCTCTGCCTTAACATTGTTGGCCCATTCTTCTTCATAATCATACGTCTCATGGAGTTCATTATTCTCCAATGAGACACCAGAACTCCAAGCGATCAGTATCATGCCTCCAGTCTGTAACACGGCTTGGCACTGAGCATGGAGCCAAGGAACAGGCCCCAGTTGAGCTATGGAGTCCTGTGAGGCACAGTGGTCCCACAGAGCAAGACGCACACTGCAGCGCAGCTCCGATTCCAGGCCAGAAGCAAGAGCCAGCACCGCTGAGACATGGGTTGCCTCATCTGAGGAACTTACTAGCAAGACAGGCCTACTGGAAACAACATCTAAAGAGGGAGAGAGACATTTAAGGAAAACTCTGGCCAGTTTACAATGTTGTGGTGTTAGGGTTTTACATATTTTCATTTGGTACAAAAACGATAAAACTTCATTCAGCATCGAACTACAGCCTGCTAATAAGCATTAAAAAAATACAGCTATGGGGCAAATGCTATAACTTTTATTTTGCGGCTATCATCCGCACTAATAAGCATGTTTGGTGGGTGCTTTTGTGCAGACTTGTAAGCCTAACCCTATTTCCAAGAGAGGTAAGAAGTAGTTCTAGTGGTTAGCAAAACTACAAAGCGCAGACATGGCAGTAGTGGTGTCCGCATCCGCGTTGCGGCCTTATTACCACCTTGAAAGTGCAATATTCACTGATATATGCATGCCATGTCGTTCATTATCCCTTACAAAAATGAAAGCAGCTGACATAAAACATCATCAAGTGCATGTCACTGTAAGACGTTAAAAATATTTTAAATTTAAACCCCACTAACTGTCTGGGTTTCAACCAGCATTCCTTTTAGAAATAAAGAGTACAGAAAATGAAATAGATAGAAAGATTTGAAACAGAAGAAAACAGAAGAAAACTGTTTTAGTAAATTCTGAGACATTACCTGGTAATCTTTTGAAAAATTGGTACCAAGCAAAGTTTCCCAAGGCTACTAACATAAGCAGAAAAGCAAGTGTTGCCCCGATAATTAGACCCCATCTTCTGTGCATCTGTGGGTCTGATACATCAAAATATAGTTATAGGCCTACAGTACATGTTGTCAACAGCCTTTTTAAACTGATAAGTACTGACAAGTATAATTTAATCTCACAAGGATGTCACCTTCTGATAATATGGGTGTATTTTAACCACTTTTGATCATTTAATTACCTTAAAGGAGCACTATGAGATCTTGAATGATATTACTTCTGTTGACATTCCAGGTAAATAAACAAAATGCTACTCTCAAATTCACACTATGAAATCAACTTTGCTCACTGCCCCCCACACATGTGCATGCTCAGTAACCCTTAACCCCTCCACTAACCATCTAGTTGGTGTTTGGCTGTATTGTGGTTTGTTATGTTTTGGTGCACAGCTTGTACCCCTAGTGTTTGATTGATGTTTATAGCCCCTGTGTTCTCTCCAGAGACCAGACTTTTTCACAATGTATTCAGGGGGCAGGCAGCAAGCTGATCAAGGCGAGATGCCTACCATTTGAGGCAAAAATTTAATTGAGCTAAAAACCATGCAAGATCTCATAGTGCACCTTTAACTACTATTTTATTAAAGGCACACTACCAGGAAATGTTTGTTGGTTAATTTACCAGCTTCGTAGTCACTTTGATGATTAAATGGCCTGTTATGGGGTGAATGAAGGCACTCTCGGCTGCCTCTAGTGTACATGTAGTTTCCGTGGTTATTAGGCCTACACTTGCAGAATCTAACACACGAACCAGGAGGAAAAAAATTAAACTGGATGAAACTACATTTATTACCAGCTTGTCAGTCAATGTAAAAATGATTACCAGTTGTTCCTATTCCTTGGTTTGTAAGTAAATTTACATGGATTGGTGAGAATACACAACGCTGTTGCTATTTTTTTCTTTTTTTAAATTGGTGACTGTATGAGTTAAAGAGAGAGAAAAACATATGTTCAGGTAAAAACATATTATGCTTTAACTGTACTTTTCCAGGAAGTACTTAGTAAAGCTATGCCAAGTATAAAGCCAAGTATATGCAATTATGATTTTCCATGTAAAAAAACACATGGAGTAATTGTGTTCAGACTGGAAAGTTTCAGTGTGTGTGTTTTCTACAGGATGTAATATGAATTCATATGTTTTTGCTTTGGCATCAGGATGACTGTGTGTCCACATCTGTTTACATTTGTTCATGTGAAATCTGCAGCGAGACAAGACCACCTATGGCCTAGATACAGACACCATACAGGAGCCAATAATAAAAAATAAAAAATAGCATCAACATTTCTTTGATGATCATTTTAGAAGAGTTATGTTGAGTTTCAGTTTGTTTTTTTCACTGGCCCGTATTTACTGCAAGTGCTTGTAACTGCGCAATTAAGCAATAGATGGTGCTGAAAGTGTTTTAAATGAGCTATTTAACCATTGACATGACTACACAGCTGGTAAATTAACCTAAAAATGTTGCCTGGTATCCCTATGGCCATACTAAACTACTGCTCAACAGTTTGAGATCACTTGCACAGAAATGTACTTGTTTTCCATGTAAACATTTATGAAATTAATGTAAATGGGAAGCATAGCAAATAAACAAGACATGCAGTTGTTTGAGATTAACAATTGTATCTGAAATGAATGAAGATGAAAATGAATGTGTTCTTCAAGCTTTGTTTTCATTTAAACAGACACCTTTTATAGCAATTACAGACTGTAGGTTAGCTAACGGTCAATTTCTCCAGGTAATCTTATGAGATTTCAGACAATGCTTTCAGGAGTATCTCCCACAAGATAGACTAGCTTGATGAACTCTTCCTCCATATATTACAGTCAGGCTTCTCACACATGTTTGTCATTTCAAATAAAATTGTTACATTTATCTCAAACAAGGACTGCCTGTCTTGTTCATTGTCTCCATGGAAATTTCTAAATCCCAAACTCTTGAGTATTTACATGTGACTGCTATTGCAGTTATTCATGAAAATGGAGACACTGACCGCCTAAGCAAAATATTCTTCTCCCACGGAGAAAAGGTTCACGTCGCCACACCTGAAAATGTAATAGTTCAGCACTGATAAGTTCACAGAAACATCAACATCATTAAGTGGAATATTATGTTCTTGGGGTGTTTCAAGCTTGCACTGTCAGCGTTGTACTTTTTAAATGGTACTGTCAGATGGGTATAGAGGATCATTGGCCCATAGTTGGGTTGCTGTCAAACTGGACAATGATGGATTAGACTGATTATGCTGGTGTGGAAGCTGAGAATAGCTTAAATATGGCCATTTAGAAACATACTCTCTTTCTCTCTCTCTCTCTCTCTCTCACACACACACACACACACTTACACACACACACAAAGCCCTGGGAGAATAGTTGTACTATACAGTATGTTCTATATTTTACATAATGGTTGTGAGTGTGAGTGAAAGTCTTACTTGTACACAGGACCCAACACAGGGAAAAGGACATGGCAACACAAGCTCCACTGGACTGATGCCTCCCTCCTTTTGAACAGTTCATCATGGAAAAAAAAAGGTATATAAAAAAAAAACCAACGCAAAGTTAATGCCGCTGAGGGCACTCATGTAATGACTGGCAAAGTGCAAGGTCTGACAGCAAGCAAGGTCTTGTGTAATGTTTAGCAAAATTTATGTAGTTTATTGGAAATAGACAAAGAGCAAACTATTAAAGAAGGTGTCTGTGTTTTCGAACCCTTAGACCTGGGAGAAAATTTGGTACAACATAGGCTGAATAGTTAACCAGTAGCTAATGCTAACAAATTGGGCCAAGAAAATTGAACCCAAAGGTGAGTTTCTCTTCCCATTCAGTTAGCATTCACATGCAGCTCACTATTCAGTCTATGTTGTACCAGCATTCTTTTTTCCTATTAAAAGCATGCTTTTTCCTATCAAAAGCATACAGCTCTAGAACTTTTGGTGTACAGTAGGAGCGTTATTGTCACATAGGGCAGGGTTAAGGTGCACAGGAGTTGGGGTAGTGGTGGAGCATTTGTTTGCAGCTGGGCATCAGCTATTCTAGAGCAGAGAATGATTGCAAATACAGTAAATGCATGGTTTGCACCTAACAATACCAATCACAAGAATAGACAAGAGTTTCATGAGACACATGAAATCTTGACAAGGGACATTTGCAAAAGAGACAGAGTGACGTTGCAAAATTTATCACATCTGTCATTTACCATATTGATATAATGTTCATTTCCCACAACATCACATTCCTGTGCAACACAGGCAAACATCTGGCCTGCAAAAGATGCTGGAATTTTGGATGTAATCGATAGCCACATGTGTCCAGCAGATACAGCTAAATTAGATACTTCCCACTGGGAGACATAACCTGGAAAAGCACAGGGAAGAAACAGGTCAGGGGTCATAGTTACTGATTGAGTGATTCATGTTTTGGATTAGCTTGTTTCCTCATGACATATGTACTTACCAGACTTGAAGGGACAGTGGACATAGTTGCTGGTATTTAAAGAAAACTATGAGAATAAAAAATAAGTTCTACTTTTAAAATATAATAGTGAAGTGCACCATGTTTTATGAAAATTAGATTTGTAACATTAAATGAAACATTTTCATGTACTTTTTTCCAACTTTGTGCTCCCAATACACTAGTTTATTGAATCTAATAGACGGCATTACCTGAATACACATTTGTGGGTGACTGTCCACATCAGACACATCATAGTTCTGAAAGAGCATAGAGTAGTTTCACCCACTTAAAAGGAAACAGCTTTATCAGTAGGCTATTGTCCTACAGCAACATTATTATTTTCTTTTGCATTAAAATAGAGAGCATTAAATCCAAGCTGTACTGTAGGTTTACCTACTTGACCATGTACTTGTAGTGTTGTGTTGGGCAAAACCACACAGCCTGCCATATGAGCACTGGTATTCCAGCAAAGCTTAGCAGACGGAGATAACTCAGTAGAGGGGCAGAGTGGTTGCCATGTGAGTGTAGAATTATTATGAATTATTTTACTGGAAGACAAGACATCCAGAAATCCTGCAGATAATGTTGACAAATGTTGGAATTGTTAATTTTGTGATAGATTATAAATTGTGGAATTAATTTGATTCAAATATGCTATGTGCAGTGCATTCATACAAAAGGCTGAATTTACACAATTTTTATTAAATGAACAAATCATTTTCCTAAAGTAATATTATGCAATGGGTTATGGGTTATGCACAGGCAAGGAAACTCAGTTTGTATTTTTCTGTCCTTGTAACACATTTATATAGGGAAGTAAAATTTATCTAATTTATTTGGTGGACTCCATATGCACATCCTCATTATTGTTGAATTTGCTGACCCATATGCAAGTAGCCAACCAGACTTGTTGTTTAAATTGTTTGTTGCATGCACATCCTACGTTTGCCTCGTGGTTTTGCGACTACATCCGCAATCCATAATATAGCTTGCCTGTGACATTATAGATGCATTGTAGATGCAGTGCCAGTAATGACCACTAGAGTGTACAGTTTACCTTTGCATGAACGTTGTCTGCACATTTTTACACCAAAAAAGGGTGAACCAATGTCATTTTTTTATTTTGTTAACACACCATATACAACTAGGCTACTTCTTACCACATGTAACTAACTGGGTCAATCATGTCATTTTAAATGTGCTATAAAAAGAGTTATTTTCCAAAATGCTTTATCTCCATTTTTAATATCAGCAAAATCACAGTTTTACTGTTTTAGTTTGGTAGGCTAATGACAAATCACATGCTGAATTTTCAGCATTACTTATAGAAATAAATCAAGTGGCCTATATATAAACCGACTTGACTGATTTATGATGCTGAAAACCTGTTGAAGGGTAAATTAGGATGTGAAGTCATTAGTTTGGCTGACTGAGAAATGTAAACATAAATGATTCAATATCCAAGGCTACCAGTTTGTATTGTAGGTTCATGAAAATTTAGGGTTCTATAAAGAACGCACTTGTGTATCTGCATACTTTTATATCGTCCCTTCTAAATAAATATGGTTTAGATGGTGAACTCACCTTCTTGTGTCATGTTCTTAAAAGGACATGCTCGGTTCCTCTTTGCATCAAGGTGAGCATAGTATGCCTGCGCAAGGAGTAAGGATAAAAATAACGAGCCGTGATATTAATAACATACAGTTTAAAAGTATCTGGGAGACATGACCTGGAAAAGCACAGGGAAGAACATTTAAAAGTATCTTGAGGTGGGGTATGAGATTCTCAAACACTGTCATATTTTGAAAATGGTCCCACATGTTCTTGCCCCTTTCCTCCAATGGTTGAGTACGACCATTTGATTGACATGCAACTGCACAAAGGGGAATGCTGGTCTGACAAATGATTGGATGTACTTTTTCAACCCTGTTCGTTCCACAGATGGTTGACATATTTAATTTTCATATCAGTGCTTCCAATTTAGTCACTGTGAGTGGGTTATGAAGAGGATTTCAAGCAACTTTGCAAAAACGACCAAAAAATACAATCACATACCCCACCTTTACATGTAAGGAAAGTAGGCTATTTCTTCATTTAATGAATTTTTTTGCATGCACTTGAAGTGCGTATTTACTTTGCTTTGCTGATTCACTTTTGTATAACAAAGTCAAGAATACTTCTTCTTAAAGATGAAATTATGTCTCTGGTTAGTGGTAGACTTGATCCATTGCAGTTTGCTTATCAAATCGGAAAAAGTGTATGATGCAAAAATAGATATAAAAAATTGGAAAAGCCAGGCTCTCTATAGAATTTTATTTGCAGACTTTTATTTGCTTTATTTGCTTTTTTTATTTACTTATTACTTGCATGCTCGTTGATTATTACGCCGACTCGAGAATATAGTTCTTGGTCAAATCAGACTCTCGGAAATCGTTTCATTTGTTGTTAATGTTATTACAATTTTGATTATAATTGTGTCAAGTTTACTATATTTAGGCTACATACTTTCTTTCTGCACAGAATTGACAAAAATAAAAATATATATAAGCTTTTAAAGTGAACAACGCCAAACAGTGCAAATTTCATTACAGAAAAAAAAGTTTAAAACAAGTTTGTTTGATGTGGCTTGAAGTAGGAATTTACTTTAGCATATAGGACAACTACCAATAAACGACAATAAACAAAAGCTTTCACTTGTTATCATCCAAAGATAGGCCCTACTGTAGCTTATTCTTCCAATTGATTTTTTTTTCTTCAGTTAGTCAAATAGAACCACTACAGGATATAGAATGTCTTACCTGTATGCACAAACATGGCAAAATATATGGAAAACTGATATTGGCAGAGAGAGAATGAGTTGTGTTCATCTGAAATAAAAGAAAAATACACAAAATGATGCCACATATACTGTAACTGAAATACAGCTAACTACCACCAAACTAAAAATCTCACCTGATATTCAACCGGAGGAGGGAGTGATGAGCATTTGGAAGGAGATATGTTGTAACATAACCTGATATTCACCACAGAAATGTGTTCTTGTGACTCATGGATTCTTACTATGAAGCTACGGGTCACTGTATCCAACGAGTAGTTGAAGTGGGGTACTACAGCAAAAAAAAACAAAAATAGTAATATTCAGAATCCACTGTAGATTGAAAATGCATTAATGAAAACTTGTCAGAACGGTAACAACCAAATCTCCATTACAGTAGTATAAGAGAGTAAAATTCTCAGATCGATAGACATACTTTATTTATCCTGAACAGGGCTATTTATTTATTTACTTATTTAGCCTTTTTGGAGAGTTTTTTCTTCATCATTCATCAAAAATATGTTTCATATTTTTATTTAAACCTATGTCTATTTGCAGGAAAATCATGATCATGGGTAGGCTATGCTATGGCCTCTTGCACGTACTATATCTGTGCATGCGCGGAGTGGAAGATCAGTGCCGAAACGCTGCGCTATTATCAGGACAGGTACTGTATTATCTGTGAGACAGTGTAGGCCTACATAACATTAACACAAATTCTTCACTATCTAATTAAGGCCACATGGGCCAACTTCAAGATGAAAATGATGGGTATGCTTTGCAGTACATGATTGCAGTACTAGTTATGGTCACAAACTCACATACTGTTCCTTTGTTCTAATGATCTTCATATCATATCACCAAGGACAAGCATGGAACATTCATGCTCTGGGATGGAAGAGAGCAGGGTGTCTAGCTCATCACCTTGGTGGACGGTAGATTATAACTAATTACATTTTTAACGGTGCTGTCAAGAAGATTGGCATGGTATTCAAAGGAGTTGTATTTGACTGAGGATAGCAGATTGCATTTCCATTTGTTGGAAATTAACATCCCACCTTCTCACCCAGACAGACGACAAGTATGGGAGAATGTGTTGTTAGAAAGCACAGATGGGGTAGCTGGCAAAAGGTGTTAATTGAGACTGCTTCCTTAATCAAAATAAATAATGCTAACATCTGAGGTGCAAACTGTATTTGGTCAGTTAGTAAACTGTAGCAATTTGCTTTGGGCAAAAGTGTCTGTCAAACATAATAACAACCATACAACCATATTAAGTTAACCTAATTAAAGTGAACTTACCAGGGTCTGGCACATTCTGTGAGGGATAGAAAAAAGCATATTTGTAAAGAGTTACTTCATTTCAGTCCAACACACAAAAAAAGTCCAAAGTGGGGAAATGACACATCAAAGGAAATTATAGTGTAGCCTACCATTTCTAAAAAAAAAAAAAAAAAAAAAAAAGAAGAAGAAGAAAAAACTACTATTGCAACATTATGAATTTTACACATTCGAGGATAATATACTGTGGATAAGTTAGTTAAATATTTAACATTCAATTCAATTCAATTCAAAATGACTGAAAATTAAGATCTCCAGCAATATCCTGATGTTGCTGGCTCTCATATTTTGTGTATTGTGTTGTACAGTATCTGTTCATATGTTTGTAAATAGGTATCTTGTGACTAATGATTAAGTTGTGATTGTGATGTTGCAATTGGCTACTGATTAAAGACACCTGTCTATCCTCTGTAAAAGATGGCTCAATCGTCACTCTCTGTTTGCACTGAGGAAAGTCCTCACCGGAACACAATAGGAGGGTTTAAGTGATGCGCTCCGGTTTCACTACCTTGCGTGCTCGCCTGATTGCCACTAGCCATTTCATGCCAAATGTTTTGTGGCTCCAGGGTTGCCACCTCAGTCTGACAAAAATCCTGGACATTGCGGCAGCCCAGTCAACCCTTTTGCAGCGGCACCCTTCACACATCTACAATAATCCAAGACAATGGGTGGCATGCCTCAGAATTATGAGCTGCCTTTTGAGATCAATAATGATAGGCTAACTGATAAGTGACTGATGAATTTTTTCAGCTGTTTCCTATTTGGTTGACAAACTTAGGCCTACAGTAGGCCTACATCATGTTTGTAAATACCCTCCATAGGATAGGGAGCAACAGGGCACAATGGAGTGCTCGCACATTCTTAAGCATAAAAAAGA
>JASCQY010000173.1:18612571-18644994 GCA_030264315.1 Sardinella tawilis
GGTATGTTAAATAAGCTTACACTGTCAAACTAGGCATTGCAGACACAGAGAGAAAAAATGCTATGTGTTTTCATGTTGAACTAGGGGTTGACTACAGATAAGCAATTTCCCGACATAAGGTGGCGTATCCCTTTAAGGACTGATACACTATGGATTTCAATGGAGTTATTCTGCATTTAACCACATTGATTTTAAATGAAAGAATGCTCTAACCTATAAGCCCATGGCCAATTAGGATGCTGCACTAAGTACATAAGCACTTTCTAACACAATTGCATTCCTTTAGTCTACAGTAACAAAAACAGGTATTTCCTGTCACACAACTGCAGTTACAATATCACGCCTTAGCACTGTGTGCTATTGCATTTTCAAAACAGGACTAGGCCTATTGTGTTTTACCTAGTCCTACTTGTGTAGTGAGATTTATCAGAATGCTGAGTGGGATAAGCATTTTAAAAGTTTGTTTTAAAGACTGATAAAATATCAAATTCCTGAAAGTGTAGATGGTTGGACACTGCTATTGCTCCCATAGTAATGTTGCTTGTAGAGGTGGAAAGTAATTATATTTCCATTCATGTTACTGTAATTGAGTAGATTTTGTGAGTAAATTGTATTATTTATTTTACATTGGGCTGGTTTTTGAAATAGGTAATTTTCCTTTTTGACGACTTTGCTACATTGGGAACTGAAACTAAACAGAGGGTCTGTACCAACTATTTTGCCACCACAACCATCACACGTATATGTAAGCCCATCTGCGCCACATTAAAAAAAAAAAAAAAAAAAAAAAAAAAAATCTGATCATATATCTTGTTATCTATCTCGTTATTCTAAGATGGTATGAGATACTCTCAGAATAAAGTGATACTATCTTAGAATGTGAGATACTATCTTAGAGTGTCTGAAAATAACGAGATGTATGATTTTTTTTCTTTTCTTTTTTTTTTTGTGCCGCAAACTGGCTTCCATACCTGTAAACATCAAGCTAGGCTTCTATGTTTTTTGGTCCATTTAAAAATGGAGGCCAGTCCTAAAATTCTGAATTTCGCCTGGTCCTGCTGTGTGTTTTTTCTATAGAATTAGTGAGCTGATCATCTTGATGAACATACTCCTGAAAACGTACATTTAAGCCTTAATGTAAGTTTATTATTATGTCACCTATGTACCCAAAGGTTAAGGAAAGTAGAAGCAGATCAGTATACAACAGATCTGACATAATGACACTTACAAAGAGCTGCTAACAATTCTATAACCTTCATGATGGGGAAAATGCATTGAAGCATTTTGTTAATAACAATTTTCAAAATACACATACAAAGTTCCATGGCCAGGTGGTTTCACTGTGTTTCCCCAGAAATGAAATCCCAACTTAATACAGTAAAACGAAACAAAAAAAAAAGAGTGGGGCGAAATTATGACAAACCAAAATAAAACCTGCTGCATGTTTAGACACAACTGGTGTGTATATGTGGCTAGGCTGTGCCAAAAGGCAACAATGTATGTAAATGGTGGAATAAAGTATTTAACAATTGACTTGTATGATTGTAGTATGGTAAGAAAACATGATATTTGAAAAGTTGAAAGTTGCTGTAGCAATGTTAAAGTTCTAGAGTGATGGTGATTCAAGTAATGTAACATAATGAGTAATTTGTGGTCATGATTGAGGTTTCATGGATTGAAATAGCAGAAGTGGTCCAAACTCCTTTAAATTACATACAGATCACAGATAGTGCGAAATCTCATCTGCACAAACTCACAATAAAACTACAACAAAGAAGGGAATACATATAACTGTATGTATATTACAGTCCACAATTTCTTTTAAAAACCTCCAAGTGTATTTGTGCATTTGAGATGAGGTCTGTAAGCATGCAGGTGCTTAGTCACTATCACTGGTATCACTGCTGGGATCTCCTTGAACTTTATTACGGTGCTGCATGGCTCTGTGATAAGCCACTTGCACTGATTTTCTAATGTTTGACTTCCTCCCCTCAAGCATCTTCTCTTTATCCAGTTCCTGATCCACTCCCAATGGCACCAGCTTAGAACGTGGAAGCCATTGCCTGAATGAAAAGAAAAGTTATAATGCACTTAATGAAGAATTCAGGTTTTTATAATGAAGTTAAACAGAGGCCAGGGGGGTGTACTACATTTATATTATGGGTTCACACACCACACACATTTTAACAGAAATAAAGGGCCAGCATTTCTTATAGGGTGGAATTGTCCGGGGTGCGCTTCTCCGCCATTGATGCAAAAGGCGGAAGAGTGCACAGCTAAGTGATTTCTGAGCTTACGCACACCGGAGAATTCCACCCATAGAGAATAAAATGCACTGTACTGTTATTTGAAGAGTTTTTATTGGAGTGCATAAAATGCACTCTACGGTTATCATCCTCTGACAGTGCATGAGTAGTCTTCACTGAGGTCCCAAAACAAGTTTCATAGCGAAATGCCTTTCTGTAGCATTTGTTGCATTTTTGTTCTGGAAATATTTTTTTCAGATACCTCATAACTGTGTTAACATCTGCTCCATACATGATTTTGACGCAATACTCATTCAGTACACTTGATGGCGGAGTAATATCAACAAGCAATGAGTTCTTCCATATGGGAATTTCTAAACGCCAGAAATGGTATTTGTCTATGAAACTTGTTTTGGGACCTCAGTGAAGACTACGAACCACTCGGTAAGTTTAATTATAATGTATTATAATTTCTCTACACATTAATGAAAAGCAGTTTTTAATCTTAACTTTAAATTTGACTGATATTTAGCAGATGTGAACTATTCAAAGCTGCACAGACTTGCAACACACTCGAACCTGGGTTGCCCGATTGTCAGTCCAGCAATGTAACAGCTGTTCCACTTCGCCCACAAAACACTCACCATGTTCTCTTGTTGTCGAAGAACAAGACCAAATAGAGGTGTTCATGGGCCTCCTGAGTCATCTGCTCACCAAGCTTGAGAACATCTAGAGGGGGCACTGGGATGGGAACACCCCTATGAAACACACCCTCTCGTGGCATCTTGGGATCTATGATCTGAGGTGAGTATTAAAAACATGTTATACACACTTCCCATACTCAAGGAGATAAGTGTAGAACTAGATGTTTCGCATAGTGATGCAAAATATGACCACCACACATTGCACCATGTGCCATCAGAACAAAATTAATGTCTATCCCCACTCTTGATGGATCATTTGAAACTGCTCTTACTGTACATGTTGGTCCTCCTTGTGAGTATACATACATATGTTAATACAAATACATGTTCACAATCTTCACATACTTCAAGTGTGTGTGTTTGTATGCATGACTGACTCCTGTTCCTTTAATCAGCCCATATCCTTGTTTTTTTGGGATGCCAAGAGCTGGTAGAACAACAGCATTTGGTAGAAACTAGGTCGAATTTGTGAACCGGCAGCTAACATTAACAGATGCTTGCAGAAGAAAACAAAACGTCCTTCTTTCATTAGTTAGTGTTGGCTGCCATTTCACTATTCAGTCTACATTGTGTCGTTCCTATTTAAAGGAGAAGTTCGGTGTGAATCAATCCACAGCCCTGTTGTTCAAGGTCACTGAATGCTGTTCATAGCAAAAAGAAACAAAAAATTGGATATAACATGGACCGAATAATGAACCGGGCAACTAACAATATGTAAATGAGGCATTGTGTCTTACTTTCAGTTTCATTTTGCTATGCCCCATTCAGTTAACAATAGTTATTGGTTTATAACTCGGCCTAAGTTGCATCAATTTTTTTCGTTCTTTTTGCTGCAGACAGCATTCAGTGATCTCTAACAACAGGGCTATGGATTGA
This sequence comes from Sardinella tawilis, assembly GCA_030264315.1. Taxonomy (NCBI): domain Eukaryota; kingdom Metazoa; phylum Chordata; class Actinopteri; order Clupeiformes; family Clupeidae; genus Sardinella; species Sardinella tawilis. The sequence continues at coordinate 18,616,398 of JASCQY010000173.1, forward strand.
TTCACACCGAACTTCTCCTTTAAGGAAAGCACACTGCAATGTGAAACAACTAGGATAAAGGTTGATTCATCTCTGGTTAATTCTCATGCAGAACGAAAATTTCTCAGTGGAACGCAGAAGTTTTTCCTGAACAATCAATCTGTCTTGTGGGGGTTTGCATGTTCACATGTTCTTGTCACAAGGCATTGGCAACTGATCAACGTTATTTTTTTTTTGTCTCTATGGACTGAAAACCCTGACTTACCAGTGCTGGGTATGATGGGTAACCTCGACACTTCGCCCAGACTAGGTCCAGTGCATCTAAAGATGCGTAGTCGTCTGAGGTCATCCAACAACCAGATCTACTGCGGCCTCGGACAACTGAAAAACATACATTGAGCACAGAGCTATTATTTTGCTTCTATTGAGAGTAACTTCCATTGTGATCATAAACACAATTCATTCACAGACCCTGCAGTTAAAAATGTGCCGATATAGTTAGATAAGTCAACGATAAATGTAAACAATTATGGGTAATAATAATGTAAACAGAACCGAGTCCTCTTGCTAAAGTGTATATGTGTAGCAAGTCGGAAAGATAGTTTAGGATCAACCATCAGAGTTTGCCATGATAAAATTTAAAAAAATTGTGCAAAATGTAATTTCATTAGTTTTTGACAGTCAAATAAGAGGACCAGCAATATCAACTCATTACTAAAAGTGGTCCGGGATGCTTCCAGTACCGCCATTTACCTATCTCTTATCCCTGACAAGTTTTTCCATGGTCAGAAAAATAAACTAGGTTTTAACAGAGAAATTTCTCAGAAACCGGGATAAGGGCTTATTTGGGATACTGAATTTGGGAAAATGTGTTTACATGTGCAAGTAGAAAGCCATTGTATCTTGTAAGATTAAATCACTTTGTAAGAAACAAAATCTTACTGTGAGATACCGCACGAGTTGCTCCAACAGAGTAAGTGTCATTCTCAGTTCCTGATGTCTCCTCACTACTGTCTTCTTGAAAAGCAGACCGAGAAAATGAAGGCTTGGCACGGCCCATTTTAGAAGGAGTAGTACTGAAGAAGAAGTAGGGTGCACAGAAACAACAAACACAAAAGAGTTACAGGTCTATTGGTCAAATTGAATAGGAATGTTCTGAATTCACATTGTATCCTGGGTAATTATCTTGCACTTTGTTCAAAGTCTGCATCTGAACTCTCTCCAATTTCAGGGGTGTTCAAGGGCACTTGAAAGGGCACAAGGGCACTTCCCCTTGTTCTTCAGAATGTGAAACTATAAAGTCTATAAATAATATTTTGGCACTTTCCCCCCTTTCATACAATGCTATGACATTCATGAAGCATATTTAAATATTTTCAATGATAAAGACATAAATAAAAAAAAGTTATTTAAGCCAAGTCTTATTTTTGTATATCATATCATTGTTATGAAGGGTGATGACCAGTTAGGATAGTTGGCTAATGTTTAATTTGAGGCTGATGCTTTTTCACATCGTGGAGATATTTTTATTACTTCAATATAGTCATCAGATCAGTATCAGGTATTGACCCACATGCAAAACTCAGATATCAAAATCGTAACCAAAAAAGTTGGCTCAGTGCATTCCTGGTATTAACTGCAGTTTATTAAAAATGACTTGCAATAAAGCAGAAAGAGATCAGAAATATGACAGTAGTGAGAGGAAAAGAAAAGCATTCCCTTGTAAAAACCCTATGTATTTATTGCCAACAAAACTAAAGATGTTTTGGAAGATCAGAGTTTTAACCTTGATTAATAACTGGAAAATGATGGTATGCACAAGTGTATTCCGTACCTGGTTCTATCTGAGGCTGCACTGCTGCTGCTACTACTTGTGGACTCAGAGTCTGAACTGGAACGTGGAAGGCTGCGTTCATTGCGGTATACACGGAAACTCTCTGTAACAGGCTGACTGCCTCCGTCAAATCCATTGCTAGGCAAACCTATGAACATTAAGAGAAGTGTCCCTGGGTCATTTCATTCATTAGTTCAAGGCACAAAGCACAAAATAAAAATAATTAACAGGAGATCAGATTTGGAAATTGTTGAGTATTAAGGAAGGAGCCAATAACTTCTCTGGTAAAACTACTCTATTTGGTTGAAGTTAAAATATCAACAGTTTTATTCACTCAATATTGCAAATCACCCCTTTTAATGAATAGCTATCCTGCAACAATATTGGAAAGTGTTACGATAATTCTATCAGTAAAGAGATGCTCAAAATACATACCAGGAAGAGGGTCGTCATTATCACTCTCACTCTCAGAGCTGAAGCTTGTATGAGGACTACGTATTTTCTTCTTTTGCCGCATAGAGCTTAGTAAAGGTAGCTGTGGTGGCCCAACTGAACTGGGACTTACACCAGAAGACCCTATATGCAGTGTATCACGATTCTTTGGAGGCCGTCCAGGTCGTTTGGCTGGCCCACCAACTCTAGGGTTTTTCTTGGAGAAAAGGACAGAGGTCCGGCGGCCCACTTCAGGAGCTAATACTGAAGATGATGTACTCAAGTCTGAAAAGGCAGATAAAGACATTCAAAAAATAAAGACAGTTAGACAATTGCACATAAGAAGATAGAGGAGTAGCCACTCATTGCAACCAGAGGGAGGGCGTGGTTAGACATCATTAACCTGTTAGTGATTATTAAGTGATTATTAAGTAAAAATTACAAACAAAAATTACAAAACCACAACATGAACAACATCAAACAATACAATTTTTGTGAAATAATAGTGGCCACTAGGCTATTCAACCTTACAAAGGTGTAAGCCTACTATAATGCCATACTGAAGGGGAAGGATTGTACTGTATGTCTAACTACGCCTTGTATTGGAGACACAATGGATGAAAAACAATAATAGGTTAACATGAGGTATTGAAGTCGACCGATAAACAGGTTTGGCCGATATATATTTGCCAATTTTGGGCCATTTTTATTTTATTGTCACGCATCAGTGCCAGCCTCCCCCCATATAGTGTTTGCCCATTCTTTAAATGTACTAATGACAGTCTTATTTTATTTTAATTAAAACATACCATACAGAGCACTTCAAAAGCATTGCTATACTTAATCACTTAAATTAGTATTTACAGCGGCTCCAGAGCAACATAGACATGCAGCAGCAGCAGTAGTAATAACACACCATGGATTACAGAATATATTCACTCGAGACACTTTTGATGACATGCTGCTGGTAGACCTACAGTACTAGTTGTTACCATCTCAGTTTCTTAAACCGTGTCTCGCTTTAAATAAATAAATAAATAAATAAATGTAGTGTCGTTATGCGTTTGCTAGATTGTATACAATGAGATCAATGCTGCTAACATGTGGCCTAATGTTACAATCTAATTTCAGCAAACACTATGTAGCATTCAGTTAAATGTAACCATACATTGGTCATATCTAATACAGGATGCATTTATTTAGTTTGAGGAAAGGAGTAAATATCGCTTTTAGTTTGGAATTGGTAACGTGTGTTAGCTCACCTTGTGCCTGTTTCATATCCAGACTTTTTCATTGCTCTTGCACAAATATCTATAATCTGTCATGCAAAGTACAGACTGTGTGACAGCAACTTTCCTTACATTTAAAAGACTGTAGGCTATTTCTGTTTTCAAGTGATAGTCCTGTTGGTCATTTCTCTCTACCATTAGTCTTCCAATCATGCTGTGCACAGCTGAGAAACAAACATCTTCCAATGTTGTTGTACACAGCAGAACTTTCTACATGTATTTTGTTCAAAGGCAAGCACAACAAAGAAGCTTTCAATACTAGAGGGTCAAGCCAGACGAGAATGTATCACACAAAACTAAAAAAAAAAAAAAAAAAAAATGTTACCAACCCTAGTTGCACACATCAAACATGTCTTGACTTTGCACACATCAAACATGTCTTGACTTGACAGCTTAATAAATCCAACAGTTTCTGCATAAAATCTGCATTATTCACCAGAACAGGTGCACTTATCCTCTTTAAACTAATTTAGGCTAACTTTTGAAGCCCAAAACTTGAGAGAACATGGGATCGGAGAGAGGAGTAAGTGGCAAATTTGAGTGGTGGCAATGTTTTGAAAAGTTCATCCCATTCAATTATTTCACCATCAACTCAGTCAACAGTTACTTCAAGTTCACCAGGGAGGCCACCAAAGATGGAAAACTACCATTTACTGTATGGATTGTGAGGTACTTATTTGAGAATGATGGAGGCCTCATCACAGAGACCTACAAGAAAGCTACACACACCAAACACCTACTCTTTGACTCTCATCACCAATTTGAACAATAACTGGGCGTCATCCTAACAGCCACAACTCAGGGCAGACTGAAACCCATCCAAAACCGAGGGAAAACAAAAGGAATACACACACATCAAGTAGGCACTAAGAACTTGTGGCTACCCCAACTGGGAATTCATCAAGACAGGAAAGAGACAAAAAAAGGAACCAAATCACCAACTGCCAACAAGACACATGCTTTGAGAGAGGCGTGAAGGAGGCAATCTATGTCCATCTGGAACAACCACTTTGAACAGAAGAGGGGGGCTACGTCATCATCATCTGCTACATACCATTCTGCCTTGAGATCACATCCCCATCTTCATTATCAGTTCACACTGCTGTTGCTGTATGCTGTTTAACCTGTATATGTACTCTTGGTTCATTCTATTCCTATGGGGTAAGAGGATGCCTAGGGATGCTTTATACTCTTAAAGGACACGGGTTAAGCAGCAAAAACTATACATTTTTTATAAGTTTATACCCTGTAGATGTGATTTAAAGGTAGGGTATGGAATTCTAAAGACACTATCAGATTTTGAAAAAGGTCCCAACCATGGTCCTGCCCGTTTCCTTCAATGGTCGACCATTTGATTGACATAGAACTGTCCAATGGATAATACTGGTCTGACAAATGATAGGTTATAGTTTTTCAAGCCCTGTCCGTTCCGTAGATGATTGACATGTTTAATTTTCTTATCAGCGCTTCCATCTCAGTGGTTTTGTTTTGCGTGAGCCGAGTCCTTTCCACTGCAAGTGTGCTAATGCCACGAGGAAACAATAGAGGCCAGCAGCTGAAGTTTAAATTAACTGTAGGATGAACACAGGATTACAGTTTAGTGGCCTGACAGACGTTTGCAGCACAGCAACATTGTTACTTGTGAACAAGATGGTTATTGAGTCTGTTACAATGTGTTTGGGAGTACGCGAAACAGTGATTTTACAAAAGCAAAGACGGGATAGAATCTGTGGATGCAGCGGTTGACAACGACAGATGGAAAGAACAACTCGCTTTTAATCACAGCAACCATCCATCTAGAACTATGGCAGTTTATCCTGGTAAATTCTAATTCAGACGAAGTGTGGAGGAAAAAAGTAGTTCAAATGAGCCTGTGTTCGCTATCAAAATGTGTACATTGTTTGAAAAACTACTTAGCGCAGACGTGGCAACAGTAATGAACTCCACAGCGTGCGTACTGTATATTGGGAAATAATACATGCCGTGTCGTTCATTATCCCTTACATAAGGCATCCTATTTGCCCTGTGAGGAGGTGACAGATATTTGCGTTTTTATTTCAATTTTATCAATTTGATGCTATGAATGAAACCTATCAATCATCTGACCTCAAAGCCTCTATGTGTAAGAGCTGCTCTTTTGCAAAACGAATCATAGGCTAAAACTTGGTAGTCTATTTATGAATCTGAACTAGAACTAGTGAGATAGAATGAGTAGCAAATCCATGTACAAATCGCACTGTTTTCCCACATTCATTTGATAAATGCGGGTCAAGGTGCGGCACATTTTCCACCATAGCCTATACAAATACAGCCCATAATATCAGGTAGGCCTACAGCATTTGTATTGTGTTTTCATGACTGATCTCATACAATTGTTTTATTCAAGATAAAGGGCATGAAACCTTGGAAAATGTCCATCCAGTTGGCACTCAGTATCCAGTATTTTCATGATCAGTTGATTCATTTCAACAACCCATTTAAGCATGTTTTGGATACATCACTTGCATCATGAAAGCACAAAATGCAAGGGGGCTCATTTATCAACAATGCGTAGAAAACATTCTAAATTTGCTCGTACGAGTGAAATTTAGAATGTGCGCAAGTACAAAAAAATATCGGTATTTATTAAACGTGCGCAGGCTGGTCGTACGCACACCAGTAAGTAGTCTACAATGATAAATTCCGCACCTTCTATATTACCGTGTTCACGCACGCTCAGGTTAATTTGCATCCTGAAACACCCCTAATTATGGTATGAATAACCTCTCTGACGTAGGTGGCATTCCAAACACGTGGAAGCAATCACACGCAATCAAACTGAAAATTGAAACTAAAACATTTTCAAAGGGCTTGTCTGATTCATATTATATGGATTAGCCTAGTTTATTTGGTAATCATCAGTAAATTGAAACACGGGATGGATGCACAACATTGTTTCATATGCTGTGAGAGATTCACAATCCTTCTTGCAGTTTCGCAATTCCACCACTTGGTTTTGTGCTTACGCATGGTCAGAGGTGTGCGTACATTTCAGCACATTTCTAAGATAAAGTACAAATTCATAAATCCCACACTTTGCGCAGGAATAATCGTACGAATGCTTTACGCACAGATCTGCGCTTAAGTACGGTTGATAAATGAGGCCCAAGATGAGCATCAGGCCTTGTGGACAGGATGGAATAAGGTGCCGTTTCTGTGAACTCGGAAAGGCGTTGTTAACAGTATATCTAGCCCCAAGACAACTATATCTATTATCAAGACAATCTAAAATACCTGCAAAAATTTTAATTAAATAGCAACGCTGCTATAAGTAAAATGTATGCCAAGTTATTTAAATATGATAAATAAATATGTAATATGATAATTACAAATTCAGTATACTGTGTGTGCTACCTTTCTCTTGGCTGCTGCTTTCCTCATCATCTTGACAAGTGCTTACAGAGGCATGATGAGGTAAAGAAGACCCCCTGTCCTCTGTAGGGACTCCGCCTTCATCTCCTTCTCGCTGATGGGCCAGTTTGCGCTTAATGACAGTCATCTCTTTTCGCAGGGCTTTGGCACGCCGTGATCGACCAATACTGTGTTTTCCAGAGCTGACTTCTTCAAATCGTACTTGCAAGATTTGCAACTGCTCCTCAAGTGGCAAGTGCCTGCGATTTTCTGGCAGAGGTAGGTCGGAGACAGGGACAGAGAGAAATGTTAGGTTGAGAGATGTTCATAAATTGCTACATATTGTAGCCACCTAACATGAAATGGAAATATGTAATTATTTCCCATTATATTCTCCATCTCCTCAACTCCTGCAGTTGTCTGTAATCTTCAAGGTCTACTCTGGAATTCCTACTGATTAGTGCATGCAAAGCAATGCACTTTTAATACTTTTAAAACTGGGAACGTTAATAAACAATCACATTGTTCATTGTACATTTACAAAGGTCCCAAAATGTCAGGACCCTCATTATACTGTACTACAGTTGAAATGTGTGTGTTTATGTTGTTGTTTTTTCCTGCATTATGTCTACGTTCCCTCTCACCCAAAAAAAGAATCAATATTTTTCCATTTTAGAAGTTGTTATCAGACCCGTTTGACCAGTGGTCCAGCACCTAGATACCCCTGGGCTGGATTCTTTCTTTGCACTTTGCTTAATTGTGCCATGCCACCATATTGAGCTCCCAACATCTTTAAGAACAAATGTATCATTATTATAATGAATACTACTAACACTGCTGTCTGGACATGCCATGCAGGTTACACGGATCTCGTTATAAAGGAATCATGAAGGCATTTAAAGACAGATACATTGTGTTTAAACAATCATACTGTTTTCTCAGCGGATGGACGTATTTTCCATCCAAGTTCTCTCCCTATATGTGTACCGGCCGTTCGCATCACCGTCAGTGTAGCTGGTGTATGCTGCCCACAGAGGGGTGCCTTTATAAATGTTCACGCTATACAATCAAACAGTGTCTTTGAAATACCCGTTTTCATTACTGATGTGCTGCAATTTTATTTGAGAGCCACAGAGCTAGATTAAGGAGCCATCAATTTTCTTTCAATTACTTTTTAACACAAATAACTGATCAGCTAATCACATGGCTGCTATGCAGTGCATTTGGGCATGTAGAGGTGGTCAAGACTAGCCTGGCGACGCCATCCTATGTTCTCCACCAAAAGCTTTGGGCTCCATACATAGTCTGGCCAAACGAGCCCAGCTTGGTTCGCTCACGGTTTAGCCAATCACCAAACAGTTGAGAGTTGTGACGCAGAACTCACCCACGGCGTCCATTGAAGTCCTTTTCAGATTGTAGTTCAGCAGCGGAAGTAAACTAGCTTGGCGACGCCATCCTATGTTCTCCACCAAAAGATTCAATAGGCTAGCTAGCGTAGGCTAGCGAAAGCCGACTGTTTACAAAATCTTTGAGCGGAAGTATGTAGGATGGTGGATGAATGCGACGAGCGAGAGCCTCGGCGCATAACATACGTCATTCCAAAAGGTTACTGATTGGTTAAGGGAACGCCAATGAATTTAAATTGAAGAGCAAGGTCCCACCCTTCTCGGAAACAAAATCCTCTTGGCGTTAGCTAGACTAATTGATGGAGTCATTAGTCGGCTTTCGCCTAGGCTAGGTCAAGACAACTTGCTGAAGTTCAAACCAAGCATCAGAATGGGGAAGCTGATTTAAGTGTCTATGAACGTGGTATGTCTGTTGGTGCCAGACAGGTTGGTCTGACTATTTCCGAAACTGTTGATCTACAAGGATTTTCACTCACAACCATCTCTAGGGTTCACAGAGAATGGTTAAAAAAAAAAAAAAAAAAAGTCAAGTGAGCGGCAGTTGTGCGGACGACAATGCCTTGTTGATGTGAGAGGTCAGAGAAGAGGTCAGAATGAGCTCAAATAACCACTCGTTATAACCAAGGAATGCAGAATATCTCTGCATCTCTGGAAAAAAAACAACATCTCAAAACTTGAAGATGGGCAGAAGTAGCAGAAGAGCACACCAGGTGCCACTCCTATCAGTTAAGAACAGGAAATTGACACTACAGTTCACAGAGGCTCACCAAAATTGGACAATAAAATATTACTGTAGAAAAACACTGACTGGTCTGACAAGTCTCGATTTCAACTGCAACATTCAGATGGCAGAGTCAGAATTTTGCGTAAACAACATGAAAGCATGGATCTATCCTGCCTTGCATCATAGTTCATGCTGGTGGTGGTGATGTGAGGGATATTTTCTTAATTAAGCATTGGTTAAATGCCACAGCCTACCTAAGTACTGTTGCTGACTATGTCCATCCCTTTATGACCACAGTGTACCCATCTTCTGAGGGCTACTTTCAGCATTATAATGCACCATGTCACAAAGCTGATGTATATCTCAAATTGGTTTCTTGAACATGACAATGAGTTCACTATACTCCAATGGCCTCCAGTCACCAGATCTCGATCCAATAGAGCACCTTTGGGATGTGATGGAATGGGAGATTCGTATCATATGTGTAGCCGACAAATCTGCAGCAAATGTGTGATGCCATCATGTCGACATGGACCAAAATCTCTGAGGAGTGTTTCCAACACCTTATTGAAAGTATGCCATGAGGAATTAAGGCAGGTCTGAAGGCAAAAGCAGGTCCAACGCCAACCTTATACGAGAGGGGTGTTACTAATGAAGTAGTTGGTGAGTGTACACAGCATTTGTTTCATTTTCATACCCCAAAGCAATCACCAAATTCAGCCAACCAAATTCAGGGGCAAAGCCACTTAACAAGAAGCCATTCACAAAAACAAGCTGCGCACAGACTTGAAAGGAAACTCCACTAAACTTAAAAGTGTTCCGGCTTGCTTGGAAAGATAGCTGAAAAGAGCAATAAGAAAGCTCTTAACAATGCCAAATCAGCATATTATTCCTCACTCATGAATAAAAATAATCCAAAAATTCCTTTTCAATGCAATATCCAGCCTAACAAAAACTAGTTATGAGGTGATACCAGTGACTAAATACAGTCACTGGGTGATTCAATCCATTCCAATTACTAAGCAGCAATGACATTATGACCTCTTTTAATGACAAAATGTAATATAAAATAACAACTACCTTGTATTTATACAACTGCAATGTTATTAAAAATCTACACAATAGTTTTAGAATAAGAATTTGTGAGGTCCTCTTGGAACTTGGTACTTGCCCATCTAGGCATCAAATTAGCAAACCGGTGATTTCAATCGTTTGTTAAATTAAAATTCACTCTTGTTTTTTATAGTTTTTGAAAGCCTGGTTCAGATGCGTCACATCCGTAACACAAGTATGGCACTTGCGTAATGCCAGTTTTCCCAAAATAACCCCAATAATAAAAAAAAACAACTTATTTTACAAACTGTTCTTTCAAACTGTGTCCTCTCAGATGTCCTGCTTGATATAAAGCTAATTATTTTTATGATTCTCTGAAAACTTCACAGACTTTATAGGAAAACTGTACTCTACCATAAAAGCTTTTCCATTAAATGTCACGTCCATAATGCAAATTAAAAGGCTATTCTTATGATGAAAATCATAATACAAATTTTGTTTCCTGTATTGTTATAGAGTTTGCATAATAAAATCCTTAAAGCAATATTTCAGAGTAATTCCAATCATAGCCTGTTGCACAAGCTTGCTGAATGCTGTCGATAGGAAGGACAGGAAAGAATTTAGAAAAACATGACAAATAAATAACTGGCAACTTGCACTAACGCAATGGAACAGAGTAACGAAAGCGAAGGTGAGCTTAGTGTTCCATTGAATAAGTATAATCATAACGTTCGTCTAGTGTATGTTGTTCCAAATTCTTTCGCTTTCCTTACTATCGATAGTACTCAACAAGCTCATAACAGGGCTATGATTGGAATTACTCCAAACCATCACTTTAAGAAACCTTGGGTAGATCCACGACTCATGGGGCTGACCCAACTGCCTAGGGTCATGCAGGAAAAGTCCTATCAGTAGTAGCCATGATAGACTTCAGGATAGTTTCCACAAAACAATATGATAGTTCCCATAAATTATATGATAAGTCCAAAATATTGTCATCAAAATTAGTCCACATGGTCTTCCTCACAATGTTTGGCTATAGGCATTTCAAGATTTCGACCGTTCACCCGGCACAGCCAGTTGAAAATGGCTCAGCACATATTGTGACCTTTGACCTCTGGAAGCACCATCATTTGTGAAAATGACTTATAGCTCAAAAATGCTTTCGCATGTTGGAACCAAAATTTTTCACACCGACTCATTATCCAATTCTGAGGCTGGAACAATAATATGGTGCCTTTGACCCCTAGGGACTGCTATTTTCAAACATATTGGATTTTGTGGAAAAAGAAACCACATTTTAAGTAGTCACAAATTTCCCAATCTTAATGAAAATTGACAGGGATGGTCTTCAGGCCACTCCCAACAATCTCTAATTCTAGCCGTATTGACATTTAGCCTAATCAATCTGTGAGAAAATTGCTCCCAACCTATAACTAAATGCCCCAGAAATTATTTCTGGTGTATATTTAACAGAGGTCATTTTGCGTTAGTCTAGCCCTGGGCTTGAACCCGCAACCTCACAACAACACAGCAACCACGGATCAGTAGGCGAACACTGTAGCCAGTCAGTTGAAGCTTCTTGCATCTACTGTGTATTTTCAAAAGTAGTTTTTTCAAAAACCATAAATTGTATAGTTTTTTTGTAGTTCACTGTTTGCTTCCCATCTTATTGCAAATGAAATACCACAAGGTAAGCCTTCCGATGATGCTAGTCACTCGGGTTTGTGATAAACTGTTTGCGAGAAAATTAAAAATGAATTCAAATTTCATCATATAGCCGATTGGTCTGCCTGCTCCCAAGCTCACCAACTTGTCTCTCACCACATGACAAACTATGTACTATGTAAAACAATACAAACACTTACAGAATCGAATGGTACAAAGTGTTTATCCACAAAGTTTGCAATTCCTGAATAATCTCGTTTTGAATTCATGCCAACTTTGAGTTAGTCAAAGCATTCACTGATCATCCATGTGTTGGGCTGTGTGACATGCACTCAGTGTGATAAAGCACTGTCATTAAATGACATGTTAATGCATTGAGTACATTGAGCACATTTTCAAAATGGATCAATGACATCACCTTAATGAATTTTTCTCAACGGGTATGTTTAGCCATGCACCTTTGGGGCCTTAGGTCTACCACTACCAAGACCAGTAACAGCGATCTTAATAGAGGGTTGTTGGGTGGGCTTAACATGATGACAACAGGGCTATGGCAGCGCAAATCAAGCAAGAGGCCAAGAAATAACGGTTGTTTAAATTGGCTTTGGCATTGACTTTGGAAGTGTTGCAACTGGACTTTGAAAGTTGAGCAGAAAAGATTTGTTTCAAAGGGCGTATTTGCCGTTTTTCCGACTTTGCTCCAATTGGTTGAAGCATTTTCTAGTTTGAAAGACAACCTTTGTTTCCAACCCTAGGATTGATCCTGGTCTATCGGTCGTACCCAGGCTAACATTTCCATGTTATAGGATGACATGTCAGGCTACAGGTGGGTACAACCTTGACTAACAATTTTTCTGTGGGAAACACAGAAGACCGGAGACTGTGTGAACGTGTGTCTGATGACATGCATGTAACTCATGAGGGTGAACATGCAAGTTGTGGATCAAAATAGTCAAGAGTAGGGGTAGAGACTCATTTCCTTAGGGTGGCACATGGTGCAATGTGCGCTGGTCATATTAGGTATCAAAACGCAGTTTCAAGTTTCTTGAAAACTTGAAACTGCTATTATTTTCGACATAATGAATTTCTCGTGCCACAGAATTTTCTCCATGCGAAGCATTTCTCCCTGCAGCGTGCATGTGTAAGAGAGCTGCCTTGCCCGTATATAGTTTTTCTTGTGCAATTCATGAGGACATTTTGAATATGGCACCGGTACAAAAAAACACCCTATCACTAGCAAGAACAGACAATATATTTTCCCCCATCAAAAGTAAGCAAGTTTGCAACCACTTCAATATCAACAAGTTGACAGTGATTGACTATATCAGTGGGCAACTGAAATGCTAACCTTGCTCAAGTGAAACACTAGCCAGGTTTCCATCCAACTTGTTGCGCGTTTCAGTTGTGCGAATAAGAAATCCTTGATGGAAACACTTGCAAAGTCGCATCAGTACCTTAATTCAACTACAAATTCGATTCGATTAAGAGAGGTGGTTTAACTGTTGATGTGAAAAAGGCACATGCATTAATTCCACAGCTGGACCGAACACGTCACTTGATTAGCCTAGGGTTAATTTTTTATTTGCATAACACAGTTGATAGAAGCGCATGCAGAGGCGCATAGTTGTGCGCCAAATTTTTGTTATTCGATTATGAAATGCGAATAATTTTGGATGGAAACACAGCTACTGTCTTGATGATGCAAAAGGATTCACACAGTAGTATACTCACCATCCTCTATGACTGCTGCCATCCTCTCCTGGTCCCACTCTTGCTCCCGCTCACTCTCTCTCTCACAGTCTTGCTCTCTCTCTGGGCTGGGCTCCCTTGGCAAGTGCAAACCAGTTTCATAGTCATACCCAGTGTGTTCTGCCTGTCGTCGGGCTTGACGAAGTACAATGCTGCCAGTCTCACGTAGTCGCAGAGCAGCGCGATAAAAAACAGTGTCTTTGGCATTGTACTTTAGACAGTTATTGACAATAAGCAGGAAATCAGCCTCAAAGCTTTGGAAGTTTGGATAATGGTGTCCCTCCAACAGTGCCCACATAGTCTGGAAGTCCATTGGACGCTCAATGTGATCCAGGTAGTCAGGCACCTAGACAACAGTCAGTCAAGAGTTGACTTTGGTGTGTGTGTGTGTGTGTGTGTGTGTGTGTGTGTGCATGTGTGTGGATTTTGGGGTCTGGAGTAGATAGATTTATACCGCATTTTTACACAAATATGCATAAGTTGACTGTGGTTGGGGGGTACTGGGTGCCTTTATTTGTGTTGAACAGATGGAGATGAAATGAAAAACAGGATTAAAATTTAAATTAGCCATCACAGAGAATGTGATAACATAGATGTACCTCAGTAAGGGGCACTGGTTCAGTGAAGAAGTTGCTTGTGTCACGTTCTTGCAGCTGTTCCAAGGTACTACGCAACAAAACTAGGAAGGGTGTCAGCTGCATCTCCAGTGCCAACTGCTGTACTTTTATCTAGGACAAAAACAAAATTGACTTAACATAGTGCTACGCTAGCAACTTGCCCACACTAGACCACCGCTACCACTAGAATGTAGGCTCAGACATGCCGGCTTTCCCCTTTAATTTTAATGTTATTTATTATGATGATGATATCACTACGCTATTTTGCTGCCTCGCTAAAACTGCTATAATTCCATTCATGTAACACTGTTTTTTTGGTAAGTGATCATACTTGACCACCGCTACCACTGGAATGTAGGTTGGGATGTGCCAGCCTTCCCCTTTAAGAAGATGGTCTAATCAAAGAACTATTTGATCATATGATCTCTTAGCTCACTGGTAGCTTAGTGATTAAGGAACCTGGCTAGCTGGACAATTGTGGGTTTGAATCTCATTGTTGTGACCTTGAACAAGGCAGGCCCCCGAAGTAATTGAAAATTTACAAATGTCATATGTTGTGAATAGAAGCAATACTAAATGCATTGTAAATATCTTACCGTTTCTCTCTTTAACTTCTCTCGCTTGCGAATCAACTCTACAAGTAGTCTGGCTCTCTCCAAGTCATGTCTTAACCTCTGCCAAGCCTTGAGCTGTTCCTTCAGAGCTGCATGTTTGTCTTCACTATCTAGTCTCTGGGGACACAAAACATACAGTATTTGAATAAGTCACTGAAAATATCCGCATTATACCATAACAACACAACTTGAAATAGGCAGTAGCAGCAATGACGGATCTGAACATTTATTGATCTGTGACCCCATGACATGTGGGTCATGTTCACTCAAATATGATGTATAAAAAGCATAACACATTCTTGTGGACATCCATAACAACAGAACTGGCTGACTCACTCATATCATCTCCCCTTACAGTATGGATTAATATGCCGAGTATGATACTATGATTAATGCCATAGTACCATAGTCTTTGAGACAGCTGCCCTAAGTTAATGACTTACAGAGGTAATAAAATTTAAAAAACTTAAAATACCATTCAGTAATACAATACATTTTTTATTTGATTTATCAAAGCAATCTGATAAAAATCTAATAAAAAATAACATGGAATCTGCCAATATGTATGAAAAACAACATGAACTGTTCATCTGACAATAATTGGTATTGGTTCTCTAATGCTTTCCTCAGGAAACAAGATGTGTGTCCATTTCAAAATGGCAAAAACAAAAACACTTACAATTGCAGGAAGCACTTGTTCATTGGTGCGCTGTGATTGAAAGTGTGTCTGAAGCCTTCGCAAGAGTGGAACTCCATTACGACTTTGCCTCTTTAGAGTCCAGTAACTGTGCAAACGTTGCATAAACTGACTCTTCCTGGGAACTGTCAAATTACTGGTAATTTTACTCAACCTGTAAAGGCAAAATAGGATATCTGATTCTAGTGCATGTATTAGACACAGGACAGAAAAAAATGTTGACTACTAAAATAATGATTATGTGCAACCCTAATATATACATACACATACATACTGTACATACATACATACACACACACACACACAATAATATATAGGCAATTCTAAAAGCAATCCTTAACATGGAAAAACAGAGCTACGTTCTTGTAGAAATCAACCAGTCAAGAGCTGCGAAGAGCAGCTCGCTACAATTTGAAATGACAGGCCCTCCTCCAAAACGCATGAGCCAGTGGACCAGTATCCTAACTCATTCACTTTCTGCTGCACCTATACCACAATCTTCTCTGCAGAGTGGCATCCCTGCCTATGGCTGACACCTGTCATCTACCCCCCTGAGTGGTCTGAGACCAACATTAGTGGAGGCCCAGGCCAGGACCGACCCTCCTTCCTAGAGGCCCTTCCTAGGCACCCATTCCTAACCCCCACTCACTAACCACCACTCACTAACCACCACCAATTAGTGGCACCCACCTGTTTTTTTGTTTTTTTTTTTTCATTTTTTGTTGTTTTGAATTTCAAAAACTTCACTGACCCTTTTGTATGCATGTTTTCTTTTGTGTGTGAGACATGGTTAAAAGTGTAAGCACCTGTGTGGAGGGATACAAGGCACTGACACCACCGGTGCAGCTGCTCGCTTTTCCGCCAGAATTTTCCTCGCTCTCTTCATCTTCAGTCTCGATTTGGCCTTGGCTCTCTTTGCCCGTTCGGAACTCCACCCACCTTTACCCTCTTCTTCTCCAGTTATAATGAGATCATCATCTTCCTCCCCTTCTCCTCCTTCACTGTTAGAGGATCCAAGGCTCCCAGTCCCCAGACTTCCTCCTATTGGCCTTGCTGTACCCGGCGGTGTATGAATATCACAGTATGCTGTTTTTCGGACACTGAAAGAGGTTCCATTAGCCCCCGTCTCCCGTACTGGCTCCATCTTCATGTAGAGACCTGCTTGCTGGGCACAGGTCACGTGAAAGGCGGTGTAGCAGTTAGCTTTGTGGCACTGAATGCAAGCACCAGAACCACGTTGTTTGCAAATGTAGCAGGTAAGCTTCCAGCGTGCAGGTGGGATGTGTTCAATGCTGTCTATGGGCTCCAGAAAGACTGTGTTGGCAAAGCATACCTGCAATAATCAAATTTAAAATGTTACATGCAGTCTCTTTATAAAGACAAAATCCAATGGAACTCTATTGTCATTCTGGCATAATAATCAAGAAGAGCGAGTAGTTCATGCCATAGATCAAGTACTGTAGTCCAAGCCTCTGTTTCTCGATTATTACATCGGAATGACCATATAGTTTCTTGTCATATTGGTTTAGGAAATAGCCACATTTCTTTTTCTGAGAACTTATGTAGAAAACATTATTGAGTTGGCGAATAAAGCAAGATGCACAAAACATTCACACACCTCTGGGATCCAGAGCGCACAGACGACATGGGCCCATCGAGAATCATCTGTCTGCTTAAAGGCACCTCCCTTGTTTGGGCACAGGGCACAATCCACAGCTCGGGAGGGTGACTGTAGACAACGACGGCACAGCCATTGGCCTTCAGGAATGTAAGGGACACCATAGCACTCCTGATGTACTGCCAGGTTGCACATGTCACAGAACAGAATGACATTGCTGTTCTGGCATTCACCGTCATTGCAGATACAGCAAACAGCATCTTCGTCAATTAGTGAACTGGGGTCTCCCTTCAGAGTAAACAAAAGGTAAGTAGAGGTAAGTGTGACATAAAAATGAAACTCATTTTCAGTGTCATTTTCCTATGCTCCATTTAGTTCATATTAGCTGCCGGTTTGCTATGTGTTTTTTTTTTTTTTTTCCATGACAGACAGCACTTGGTAGCCTAAAACAACATAGCTATGGATTGAATTGCAAGTACTGACTTGGGTCTGTTTCTTACCTTGTTATGACTTTCAAAGTATGACTCCTTTTCCAGCCTGTCCATCAAATATTCAAAAACCTCCTGAGGGATCGGGGTCACCCCATCATTACGACGTTTCTCATTCATGATATCCAGCCAGATATAGTCCTCCTCATCAATGTCATATTCAACCTCTTCATCCAGCTCCTCCAAAGATTTATCAATGTACCTGAGCATTAGGGGCAAGGCAAGAAACATAACAGTTTAGAGCATAAATGTAATCTCACAAAAATGCAAACACTAGCTGTTTTCTCTCTGTTTTCAACCCATAGCTTTTTTGTCCCTTATGAGAGTGAGTGATAAGTGAGTAGGAGTATACTGAGTGAGTAGGAAAAAGATGATAACAAGACAATTTGCTACTACACAGACAGAATAGCCAACGCCAGCTACACAATGTGGGCAAGTTCACTTTGTTTCAGTTTAATTTGCCCCCATGGATTAGCTTCAGCAGCTGGTCCACTCTTCACGTAGCCAGGCTAGCACAACTGCAAACCAAATCTTAAACCTCAAAAACACAATTCTACTCAGACACAGACCTGTAGTAGGAACATGGACGAGGCGGAGCATCAGGCCTTTCTTGATCCAGCTCTCGATAGACTACCTCAGGTAGTTTAACTGCTGGCCCCGATGAAGAGCTATGGTGATATGAACCTCCACCCTCCTTTTTTTTGTCCTTGTTTTTGTGCTTGCCAGGCTTGGGTGTAGAACCAACAGATTTTGCACCACTGCCACTGGTTATCATTTCACTACTACCCCCAGCCATTTCACCAGAGCCACCAACTGCATTAGTTCCGCATCCACCTCCATTATACATGCCACCTCCACCCTCACTTGAATGTTCATCTGCAATGTTCTCATCTTCAGACACCACATCCAGATTTTCAAAAATGCTGATACGATGGATACGCCCCTGAATCTCCAGTTCCACCATGCGTTGGGCTTGTGCATAGGTCATGGTCTCCCTGCCAGGAGAGTGCGAGTGTTCAGATTGATTGAGAGGGCTTGTGGATGATCGCCTCACTGTAATGCCCATTGGTGATCCATGGTCAGCCCCCATCCCATCCCCATCCCCAATTTGGGACACACGAGGCGGACGGCCCTTTCTACGCTTCTGAGGCACATTACCTTGCACTGGTATAGGGTTCTCATGGTCATAGTGGTATAGATGGTATTCAATACCACTGTAGCTTTTGTAAACCTTGCGGCAACTCTCTACTGGACATTCATACGGAGGCTTGGTGGCTCTTAAGTTATGGCAGAAAGTCTTTACGTCAAAATCCAGGCCCATATTGACACACTGGTAAAAGGGTAATTATTCCAGTTTGCATCTGTGGGAAAAAACAGAGACAGTAAAACTTTTTTTTAATGCAATAGGCCTAATTTGCATAGTCTAACAGATTGGTTAGTGAGAATGGACACAGTGAGTGAATATGTTCCTTCCTCCACTCACACACGCATGGTGAAAGATTGTGTGTCTGTGTGCTGCTGCAAAGTAATTTTTGACATTGACTAGTGTGTTTGATTTAGCTTGTTAATCAAGCATCACTGAACTCCTGTCTTACAAATAATAAAATGAGTATTTTGAAATGAAACAGGCCTACTTGAAGTATCCTATAAAAAGTGTTAGCACAACATCCAGATTAAACTGTAAAAATCACATGTATGATTAATAAGCCAATTTAACTCACTGTTTTCTTATCTTGCAACAAATCCCCATGACGCTAGTCAGATAAGATGCCACAAAAAAACATGTTCAGGTTACAATGTTTAAGATCATATCAACACAGTGAACCAAAAACACATTAAATCACATGCACCCAACTTCTTCTTCATGCAAATATAGTGTGTTTGAAGATATTCAAACTACTAACTCTCTCCCCATAACCTTTTTCCCAACTGATAGAAGTCCAACACCCCTACCCTGAAATCCTTCACAATTAAAATTATGCTCCAATCGCAAAACAAAAACTGGGCTGAGCAATGTAGGCAACAATGTTAATTGCACCCGAAAGGTGATCACAGCCATGTATGATGATAAAATTGAGGCAGTAGGTAAATAGGTCGATATGGATGGACTGTAATTTCTGCATTATTTTCTACAAAAGAACATTAATTTCAAATACATAAATTTGACTAAATAAGTGTTCTGAAGCTAAAGTAAGCTGCAATATTAATGCGCCAGAATGCAAAATTAAATTGTAATTGAATTATTATTATTAGTAGTAGTAGTAGCCTAGTAGTAGTAGTAGTAGTAGTAGTATTTTGTATTGGAAATCAAGAGTTTCCCCCAGCGCTTGATACTGTAGTTAAGGTGGCCACCTTGACCACAAATACCTCCCACCTTGACTAGGTCTCCAGAAAAGTATGTAATGAAATGTAATTTCAAAAGTTGCTTTACAAAAATTGTATAAGCTATTTGTTTTGGGGGGTTTCATAACACATTTCATAAACTGCACAACATAACCTTTCCAATGATGATAATCACCTGTCTCTGAAACCGATTAACCCCCCACCCACCTTGACTAACACATTTTCTGCGGGAAACACTGAAATCCCACCCCTGACAACTGACCAAAGTTGGCAACCCTGGGTGACAGAACTGTAAACGACGTAAACGTAAAAGTCTGCAGTGTGATATAGCTTGCAAAGTGTTTCTCTCTTGACACTTTAGCAGTGACTAGTAAACTAACGGAAAACCTTGGTAACGAACCCACAGGGACAGTAGCCATGTGAATGACCCAGTCACTTCGCTTAGTAGTAACGTTATCCCCGCATTTCCGACAGAAAACCAAACAAGACAGACTAAAAGAGTAGCATCCGTTAGGTATATCGACACCGTCTCCTCCCGCAAAAGTCCACCAACACCAACCTAGCAACTAGTAACGTTCATACAAAAAAAAAAAAAAACCTTGACATCTCCGATGGAACCGTTATGTTTATAGAGTAGAAACACAACTGCAATCTTGTCTCCAGACATACTTTGCCACCATAGTGCCCTTTCCTTATTGGCTAACGTCACAGTTCATCATTGGGCTACAATGTATTGCTATGAAAGTTATCTTGTAACACTAGCGCTAACGTTACCACTCCAACATTCTACAGTGTATCAACTGACGGCCAACCGTACGTTACTTCTCAAACGTTGGAGGGCCTGTGTCAAAATCAACTTTTTTTTTTACTAACGGCGAGCGATATAGGGTGTTTTAAATAACTATCAATACATTATTAGTTCCTTATACCTAGCGTCACAAACTAGCGTTTCCACTGTTTCATTATCTTATGTGTCTACGTTTACGTTTTTACAGTTCTTTCAAAGCTTACAAAAAGCTGATCAGTAGCTAGATCACTATGCTAGTCCTATTAGGCTAGATTATGCTGAACATCAAGATACAAGGGAAAACAAATCCTTCTACCTAAAAGATGACCTGCTAAAATATCAGAATTACGATGAATATGCTTGGCTTGCTATCATTTGAAATCTGTGAACTAGGACTGTAATAGTAAAACTTACTGGTACACGGCAATCAGCAGACCTCTGCTAGATAGTAGTACAAGAATAACAGAAAAACAGGATTGTTTTGATATTCCTATTGTTTTATGATCTCGACAGATTCGAAATGATCCAAACCACGACCAACAAAGGTTTGATGCATGTATCTAACATTAGCACTTTCCACATAACAACGCTTCAAAAATAATAATAATATTAGTAAAAATAGTAGGCAAACTTAATTTGAAAAACTGCATTCATTAGGAGGTACCTATACCAGATCTCAACTATGCATAATATACTGTTGTTAAAATGCATTCCTCGCCTTTATTTTGTCATTTCTGATGAATCTGCGGGGGCCGTTGTTGGGATAAAGAAGACGGTCTTCTGCTTCTTTCTTCCTACATCTTCTTCTATGGTTTGAGTTGAAAGCACTGAACTAAAACGACCACCAGAGATCGCTGGCCGCCACCGATTAGATTTCCAGAGATGAGAAATCGGCCAGTCAAGCAAGTCTACACAAACCACGTCTTTAGGCTTACAGGTTTGCCAACTTTTATATAAAAACTATATATTTTTTAAAACACAAGTTAGCTAAAAGAGTCATAAGCCTACATTTACAGTTTTGCTCAAGTTCCTGCATTAGGCTATAGGCCTATGTGATGTAAATGCAATCTTGTGTTTCACGTTGGTAGGCCTATGACAAGTAGGCCTAAATGTAACCTACATTTATCAACCTTAATGTGAAGGAATGTGAATTTGCACATCTGTGGAATATTTCTCTACCATGCTCGCAAGTCAGGAGCCTACATCTGCTCAAATCTGCTACTGTGAGTCTGAAGTAGGCCTAAATAAATTAGCCTAAAAGTGTTCAACTCTGCTGGTATGGGTCACAAGTCAAGTTTTTTTCACCCAACCTAACCTGGATGCGAAATGAAGTGCAAAACCAATTTGTGTGGATTCCCTGAAGGGATGGTAGGAGAGGTTTTTGTGTCTGAATGATTGAATTCCATTTCCATCTGTTCCTGCTCATTAGATGGTCTGTCGGCAAACAGAATAGGCCTAGTGAAGCTGTCTGCAGTGTTCCATTGTTATATCCAGTGCTGTATACATAGCGTAGAAATCTAGCCCATCTAGCGGCAGAATATATTCTTGCCTAGCTACTTGGTCTAGTCTCACACGGTAAAGGCAAATCTTGGCTTGTCTCGACCTAGGACTGACCAACCAGAACGCTCTATCTGTCTAGTGAGTCATTGGGGCGGGCTTAGCACGATGGCGAAAGGACTGTCTGTTGGATGAAAGGGCTGCCAGATAGCTCTGATTGGTCAGTAGCGCTGGCCTATTACGTGTAGAGACAGTTTGAATGATAACTTGATCCCACCCACAGGCTTCAGCGCTGTGAACGGTCCGACTCCAGACTACACAATTCATGTGTATAGTTTGGCTTCCCAGGCCACTGTATAGCCTACATGCTCATGGTCTCCATCTGATGGCCAGGTCCAGCGAGCCTGGTAAATGTTCTGATGTCTTGGTCCTGAGCTATTCCAGCAATTTCCTGTAGCTTCGGATTGATTTGTTGTTGATCACAATTCTGTCTGTGCCATTATCAGAGTGCTTATCAGGAAATTGACCCATAGTCTGCACATAGGTTGCATGGTGGAGAGAGAGGTCATAGTGGTCAGCTAAAACTTTGGCCCCCAGCTGAGCGATTCCAGAAAAGGCTAAAATTGTCTATAGACTACAGTATATGAAGTTTATTCCAGAACATGCTTTTGCCAGTCATGTGTTCAGACTGAATGAAAACTTCCCTCTGCCAAAAGTGGGCCACTGAGGATTGTATCCCTATTTAGGGCATGTTGAACATGGAGTTGATCCTTGAAAATATCATTTGCTTCAATGTGCACAATGATTCATTTTATATTTCTGTGTTCTGACACTGTCCCTGAAAGACTTTTTCTTCTTTCAGAGATAGGTGCATTTGGAAAGCAGCATACAATCATCATTTCCCCTTTTCTCACAGTGGAATTCCCAATACTAAGGGGAGTAGGATGAACAGTTGAGTGTTGCCTCTTACCTTGGCCCGCAGTTTTTTTTTTTTCTTGTTGTTTCGTCTTTATCTATGGTGAACCTGCTATCTGGATCTCTGAGGTATTCAAATCCATAGGCCTGTAAATCCTATTGTGGTTGGAACTGACTTTGTTTCTGGACTGATGCCCCGAGAGCCTAAAGACATCAGAATGTAGGCCTACTGATGTTGAAGTAATGACCCTTCCACTTATACTTTTCCTTTTTGGGTCTGGCACCTTCTTTGTGCTAGTGAACACTAGTCACATTCTGTTTTGTGAGGCCTATGCATTCTGCAGTCATTTCAGCCAGTTGTGATTCATTCTCCACATTCCCAGTAATCACATGTGCTGTTGTAGTTCCTTCATGAGACGTCTCGCTTAGTCCATCAGTCTTTAATGAAAGGGAATCAATCTTTAATTCCAGAATGGACATCGTCGGTTCCAGCTCAGTGCTTTTTTTACAGAATGGGTCTTTGCATTTTGTTTCAGTCCAGAGTGAAGGTGACTGAGTTACCGCTCAGTTATTGTCAGTTGTATTGACTGGCTTTCTTTCTTTTAAAACTAACCACTGAAATTGAACCACTGAAAAACATCCCACTCGCTTGAGTAGGAGTTAGGCCTACTTGATGGTTGCATAGCACCATCCATTTCTAATGAATTGCAAGAAGCACATGGCATTAGGCTACCCCTCTGTCTCCCTGTCACTCTGCATGTTAATGAGACAAAAAGTAGCCTACCGATATTTGGGTACCATTGTCTCATCCTCGTTATGTGAAATTGGACACCTGCTGCTGATGCAGGAGGCTGTCACAAAATTAGATAGCATGAATCAACTGCAAAGTCTATTTGTTACCGATGTCAAGGTGGTTATTTTATTTTTTTATTATTATTATTTTTTTGCCAGCGTTTGTCTGAGAGCAACTCAAAGTAATGTTACTGCAAAGACTGGGTGAAAAAAGTGGTTATTGGCATGGAATCGATGATTAAAAATTGGTGGTTATCCATAACATTGTCTGGGATTTGTCAGTGACCCTATATCAGTTCAGTTCAGTTTATTACTTTGTCCCAAATGGGCAATTTGATTGCAGGCAGGATCACATACAGTAACACACCACCTGGACACAACACACATTAGGAATCTGATTGCTAGACAGAACACATACCACACCACAATGGACACAAAACATTAGAGACAAGATAAAAAATGCTCGGTAAATAAATAAGATGCATGTAAAAGTAGAAATGGATACTTGGGGGGACGCTAAATGGACAAAGCTATCTTTTTTCTGGTGTGTGCATTCAGTAGTTCAGTAGAGTTTTTGTACCTTTGTTTGAGAGCAATGGGAATTTTAAGACATAAACCAGACGGCAGAAACACATATTCGGAATACATGGGGTGAGCTGGATCTTGATAGATTTACTGTAGATGGCTTTGTTAAACACTTGCTTATTAAAATATTCAGTGAGACCATCAAACTTCACCCCGGCAATCTTACTGGTCACATCCACATTCACATATTGCCACTCTAAAAATAAACAGACTTCAAAGAACAGTTAAGTCATATGCAAGGTGTATACTTTGTTATTTACTATTCATTAGATAAGTTAATAAATTACTTAAAGCTGGTACAAGTCACTTTAAAAGATTGTAAATACTTAATAAACACAGATGTTACTACTAAACAACTATAGATATGCATGTGCTGTGATAAATTGTTTACAATCAGTTCATGAGACATAAAACAAAATGCTTGCAAATAGCATCAACTGTTAAATTTATGATTTATATAACATTTATCAGTAAAAAACAAATTCCAATCTTACAACAATGCTTTGATATTTTAGTGTAGGCCTACATACATAACCGATTATTAACTAGGATTTAAAAATAGATTTTAGATTGAAATAATTAAAAAAAATATGGTGTGCCTTTAATGCAACTTACACAAAAAAATTGTAACAAAATGGTGCTCTTATGATACTCCATTGTCTACTTTTTAACTTTGAACATTTCTACACTGAACAAACCAACATATTTCCAATAAAAATGTTATTTAACACAATACTGTTAATTTGACTTGACAGTGCATATATTAAACAGTGATCATATATATTGTGGCATTATTTTTTGTTCTGTATAGGATTTCTTGCAGGATGCCAATTGCGATCTCACAGGAAGTGAGTAGTTATGCACATCCAACAGCATGCCAAGTTAAAAAACAAAACATGGCACCAAGTGCATAATTGTTCAATTGTTCAAGTTAAGGCATATTTCTTTCCCACTGATACAAGGCATCATAGTTTGCTTTCTTCCTCCTCCAGCGCATGATTCAAGCCAGGGATGAACTTCAAGAGACTTTTTGGTAAGCTAATTTGTTTTGGCTTGTGCAGAAATAAGCTAAACCGCCCTTGATTGCTGCTGGACATGGAAGTGGTATTCCCTGATTCCTGAAAGTAACTCCGTACACTGGCACTACGTGTGAGTGTACTTCTTGCTGAAGCAAATAGCTCTCCAGCTGGATGTAGGAGTCTTTTCGCTGAGAGCTGTAGAGACAATTTGCAAAAGGAATCAGAGACGGTTCGGTTGGGCTTGTTGCCATGGTACAGACAGTCCTGGTACACAGAGTCTTCATCCGTGGCAGTGCTCAGGTGGCTGACACTGCTGCTGTTGCTCCCTTCCCAGAGGCGTTGAGCACGAAGGGTAATGGGACTAGGAAAACCCAAACTTCCATAAACTCCTGCCGATTCCAGGGACTCATAGATCACTGCATCACTCATAACTATGCCTGGGAGGAGAGAAGACGTTGAACACTGAATTTCCAGTATAATGTCATTACACTGCTCTCATGCCATGTAATTTTTCGCACATCAAATTTCATGTGAGATGACCAAAGACTGGCCAAGATATGAGCTTACATCCTTGTAGTGGCTTGTCACTGATTTAATTTTATGGGAAAAGCTTTTGGATATAAGCAAGTTAATATTGTTTGAATTTAAAGATGGGGTATGGAATTCTCACACTGTCAGATTTTGAAAATGGATGATTGACATGTTTAATTTTTTATATGTTTCCGACTCAGTGGCTGTGAGTGGGTGATGAGGAGAATTTCAAGTAATTACACAAAAATGACCAAAAAATAGAATTCCATACCCCACCTTGAAGACTACAAAAAATGGGCTTTCACACAATGTAATAGGCTTATTTACCATCTTTCCTGGAGTTGGATATAGGGCTGGGTTTAAAAAAAATCCATTCCTACTTCCCAACTTCCCAATGTCCAGAATAGCTGCCACTATAAAGTCTAATTTTCCAATGACTAATCTGTTGACTATTTTTTGATAAGTCAATTAATCTTTATGACTAATTTTCCCCAAAAATGTCAATTGACTGTATTTAGGCTGTAACTATCAAATATTTTTGGAATAAAGTGCTCTGTCATTTTTTTCAAGTAATCAGATTAGTGTACTTTTATGTTTTTGAACAGGAATACAGTATCTCTAAGGCATTGGTTCTCAAAGGGGGGTCTGGTTTAACAGTTGGAAGGTCAGAAGCAGTGGGAGTGAGAGTGAGAGTGCTTTGAATATAGTTATACTACTGTCCTCACCATGGGTTAGTCTTTGTTCCTGGACCATCAGGGAACGGAACTCATCCCACTTCTCATGCAAGATTTGCTGTAGGAAACATGCAGAAGTCCATTTTAATGTTTACCTTTTTACTGGACACTCATTCCTTTATTGCTTTGAAAGCAATTCAGTCATTATCCTAGTCTTCCCAACTGATTTGAGAAATGCACCAAATACTGTATGTGCTCTGAGTGTGTGCCCCCAGTACATTGACAAATTTCCTTCTCTGGACAATAAAGTATGACTTAATCCTCTAACCCTAAGTAATATGATAGCAGTTTTAAGATTTTATTGTACCATAGTGGGAAGTGAAACAATATACATACATGTAAATGTATGTCTAAAACAAAAATATGTCTAAAACAAAAATTTCACATTTTAAATTCAGTCGTTGCCCTTTGGCAACATTGTACCATTACGACATGAAAATCAATAATTTACAGATATGAACTTAAAGGAGTTCTCTGGAGTGAATCAAACCGCAGCCCTGGTGTCTGAGGCTGCCGAGTGCTGTCGATAGGTATCAGAACGACCGATCGTTTTCATTGCCTTAATCAGTTAGCGGTAGCGGCTAGTTCTCGAATTCGGTCTACGTTGTACCTACTGCAGTCGTTCTGAGGGCTTCGGTTTGATTCACTCCGGAGAACTCCTAAAAAATTATTATTTTATACTAGTCATCATATATGATCAACAAAATAACTTTTTGTCAGAAGTAAAAAGTTCTATAAATATATCCACTCTAAATTATTCATATACATACACAAACACACACACACACACACATCCATGAGTTTGCACAAAAATGTTCACATGTGCAGTGCACACTTGTGCATACACACAAAATAGACTACACTTTTGCTCTGAGACATGACATATAATACACATTGTCTAACTTTCTGAGAGTTAGTAGGCATTTCTTCTCATCAAAGAAACAGTGACACTGTTGAGCAACAGTTACACTGTAGCAAAGAGAGAGAGAGCAGTCAGGTCCAACTCCAACTTGGGGCTTTGGGTACGAAATCTGTAGGTTCTCTGAAGATCCCAATACAGGCTCAACCAACATGGTCGGTCCTCAAAAGGCTCACAATTTGGGCAAACATTACTTGGGTTTACAGGGAGTCATTTTACTTCTGGCAGCGTGTTGCAAAGGGCGAAAGCAGTCACGAAACTGGGCCTCAAACCTCAGCACATAACCTGCTGCCATGATCGCATTGCGTCCATCAGTGTTTCTTGCCCTTAATGGGGCCTTCTAGGCAGCGATGCCTGGAAGGCACCGTTGAGGGCAAAAAGACCAATCTAGGGTTAGGGTTAGGTTTATGGGGATATTTCTACCTATGGTACCCCCTACCATATGGTTTTTGGACCATAGCTCCTGTTCTGAAGGTCCTAGAGCTCTAGGACCAAGTCCGTTGGATTCCTTGGGCCCAGGAACTTGGAATGGAAACTTTGAAATGACTGTATCTCCGGAACGGAAGGTCGTAGAGACATGGGACCGAGTCTGGTGTGTTCAGCGACCCCGAATTATGTCAGGCGGATCAAGGTCCCGAGTCTCTACAACCTTCCGTTCCCGAGATATCGAGAAAAATGTGTCTACGCATTGACATATACAGGTCCTTCTCAAAAAATTAGCAAATTGTGATAAAGTTCATTATTTTCCATGTAATGATAAAAATTCAACTTTCATATATTTTAGATTCATTACACACCAACTGAAATATTTCAGGTCTTTTAGCCCATTTCCTGCACACACCTGTGCACAGTGGCTCTGAATGTTTCTACTCCAGACTCAGTCCACTGCTTCCACAGCTCCCCCAAGGTCTGGAATC
>JASCQY010000173.1:18914818-18925099 GCA_030264315.1 Sardinella tawilis
ATGCTAATGGTACCATGTACTTCCAGTGATTGTGCTAAGCTATGCTAATAATGTCAATCTAAGTACTGAACACACTAGGAAGAAAATGATATGTGTTTTCTTGAATAATATTTGGGCATATTACAAATACAAAAATATCAAAAAAAGGTGGCGTGTTCCTTTAAATCTTTCACCATGTTACCAAGAGTACACATTTTCTCCTTTAAAATATTTTTTTCTGATTTATTATCATTCTGCTATTTTTTATCCATTATTTTTACCTTCATTGATTATTTATTTACATATTTAACCGTTAATCAATAATAATCAAAGAGTCCAAGGGGTACTTACACTAGACTGAAAGTTTAATGATTTTCATGCCACTCCATGTGCTTCTGTTTATTTGGGAAACAATCATATATGAGAAGTCCCACTTGTATTCATACACTTGTATTTTACTCAGTGATGTTAACAAAAAAAAAAAAAAACTTCTTCCATTACGTTAAGATAACATGGATAGTTAGCAGGGAAACATTGTGGGAATAGCTGTGATCATGATAATCAAACTTTTTGAACGGTCTGTTATGTTATTGTTTTTATTTATGATTTATTTATTTGTTTGTTTGTTATTGTTCTTTCCAAGCTTCTAGATGGGAATTGTAAATGTACAAGTGAGGGGAGGGATAATCAAAATAACATTAATAAATGAACGTGTGCACTGTAGTCAATGTGATCAATATTAAAATACTGTATATATTTGATCAAATCAGGTTGAGGAGGGTGCTTTTCTCACTTCCACGTGCACTTTTAAAATTACGCCACTAATTTCAATTAGCGAAAAGCCTCAGAAACACATCAGTGCTAATTCTGTAGCACTGATGTGATCCAGAGCTATTTCTTAGTTGGCCTTGTAAACACTGACCTGTGGAAGCTATGGACTGGTTCCCTATTTTATCTAAATGTAACATAAGTAGTTCGGGAACAAAAACGAATGTTCAAGCATTGTTTATGTTTACATTTCTGATCATATCTATTTGCTTCCATATTAGGTTCGTGTTAACGAAATAACCGATATCCATAAACAACCACAGAAATATCAGCACTGAGTACTTTGCAGCCTGCTGAATTAAAGCTATAACATGCTATATGCTAGATATATTAATTAAAATTATATACGTTTTTCATTTCACTTTTGTTTTTGTTTCCAATTTTGTCGGTTTCACATTTTCCCGATTATAAATGTGAAATATCCTCTCATTTCCTTTCATTTCAAATTGTATCTTTATATTTTTAAGCTACAAACTTAGTCTAAAATATGAAATAACATTTTAAATATTTTTTTCAGTTATGTTTTATTTTGTCCTTTAATGAAACTTTATTTTAAAGCATTATTTTGCGTTATTTAGTGTTGTTTAGTGTTTGTTTAATCCTTGCGGATGCCACACCAGAGCATCTTATGGGTCTTTGCTCAGAGTCTTCCTTCACTTCCTCTTTGTTCATGAGGTGTTCAGACAATATTGTTTTTAAGATTTGAAGATTTTTTTTCTTAACAATTTTTCTTTTAAATCTGTAAGATTTTACCATTTTTAAGAACCGTTTGCATTTAAAGAGCAAAAAAAAAAAACCCTTTAGAAAAAGGGTTTTTATTACATGTAAGACTATGGCAGTGGTGCTCCAGTATGTATCTGATATTTATATATGGTCTGCATTAATGAATTAGTCTAATAACATGAAATAGTGGAGCATGCATGTTTCTGTCTGTCTTTGAGCCTGGATGTGTGGGAATGTGTGTGTGTGCAAAACTGTTAATGGGTATGTGTGTGTGGCAAGCATGAATTAGGCATGTTTAAGTGTGTATATTTCTGACTGTGTGTGTGTGCGCGCATTTGTGTGTGTGTAACAGCACTTACCAGTACAGATTTGTGCCAGCGTGTATGGATCCACGCGTCATTGCATTAGTTTCTGATCTGTGTGTGTGTGTGTGTGTGTGTGTGTGTGTGTGTGTGTGTGAGTGTGTGTCTGCGTGTGTGTGATTGATTATGTCTGTCTGCATGTGTCTGCTGGTGTCCGTTTCTGGTCTGTTCTGTTCTGTTTCAATAAAATGCTTACCTGTGTAGATTCATGTGTGTGTGTGTGTGTGTGAGTATAGCCATGAATAAAGTGCTTACCTGTGTAGATTCATGCATGTGTGTGTGTGTGTGTGTGAGTATAGCCATGAATAAAGTGCTTACCTGTGCAGATGCATGCATGCATGCGTGCGTGTGTGTGCAGGTCAGGCTGCACAGGTGATCTGGTCCATGCGTGTCTGTAGTTGTGTGGCGTCGGGCCGGTCCTGCGGGTTAACGGCCAACATGTCCAGCAGGAGGCGCCGCAGGCCCTCGCTCATGCAGGAGCGCGAGCGGGCAGGGATGCTCAGCACCATCTTGGGGTTCTCCAGCATGGCCTCTCCGACGGGCACGATCTCCGCCCCGCGCCGCACGTACGAGCCCAGCAGCTCGCGCTTGGACTCGCCGTCGATGAAGGTGATGCGCTCGATCATCGCCCAAATGATGATGCCCAACGCAAAGATGTCCGCCTTGGCCGTGTAGTGCCCCTCCCACACCTCGGGCGCCATGTAGAAGTCCGAGCCGCAGGCCGACGACAGCCAGAACTTGTTGACGTTGACGGTGTTGCGGTTGGCTGTGCGGTCACCGCGGTCGCCCACGGTGTCGGGTTCGGCCGCCAGGCCGGCGCAGACCTTGCTGAGGCCAAAGTCGGCGACTTTGATGACGGGCTTGCCCGAGCGCTGGGAGATGAGGATGTTGTCGGGCTTGAGGTCGCGGTGCACGATGTTGTTCTGGTGCAGGAAGGCCACGGCCCGACTCAGCTGCAGCATGAAGCTGCGGTTGGTCCGCGGGTCGGGCCGCCGCGACAGGATGTACTGGTTCAGATCGCCGCCCTCACAGAACTCCATCACGAACCACAGGTAGCACGGCTCCTCTGGGCCCCCCAGGATACGTTCACCTGGATGGAGAGAGAGAGAGGGAGGGAGGGAGAGGGAAGGAGAGAGATGGTTAGTTGGTAAACACAACTAAAGCAGGTGGCTGGGGTTTTAAGGTGATCTTCAGGCCTCTGCTGAATCATTTGTGATTAACACATGCGCACGCGTGCGCACACACACACACACACACACACACACATACACATAGGCTGATGGAAATTGCGCAGGCTTCTGGATTAGGTCAATCAGGTGTAAGCAGGATCCATCTGATCCTTCCGAGCTGTCTGGTACAAGATCACTGTCAGGCCAAAGCAATGACACAGACACTAACTCGGACTCACACGTACAGTACAGTACATGTGTGGAAACATGTTAAATATTTATGGCCATGTTTGTGTTTATACTGTGCGGCTTGAACTACACTCTCCATGACCTGAAGCTCCCATAAGTGCCTCTGCACATAGCTTATGTCCACCCCTATCTGTGCACGTGTGGAGTCACACAGTACATTAGATTAGCCTGAAATGGAACTGGTCTCAAATTCAAACAAAAACTGATTGAACACACACAAATTACAACCCCCCCCTCCCACACACACACACACACACACACACACACACACACACACACGCAACTATCTGTGCCCCAATTGACACACACACAAACACACCATTCCCTATAAAAAAGATCTAGGCTATATTGATTCCTTCCCACAACACACGTATAGACGGCTTCCTGAAATGGCTGTTCCTTCTCCGGATCAAAACTAGGTCAAACTATAGCGTAGTCAACACAAGTAGGTTATTCCACCTCACAGATAAAGACACTTCACACATCACAATGCACAAATACACATCATTTATTCACCAATTCACTCATTCTCAAAATCAAAGTAATATTGCCACAATGCTTTAAAAAAAAAAAAAAAGTCCTCATTCAACACATGAACCTTCCGGCCAGAACTCTCAAAGACCTCTTAAAAGACTATTTAAGCATCTTCAAGTGTAATCCACTGATCAAAAAAGTTGAAAATAACATTTTATAGCAGTCTGATAAATTAATACAGGCTTTAATAAAGTTTATTCAATTTATTCAAAGTTTAGTCAATTAATCAATTAAAATGAATCCAATTAGCTCATCACCTAAATGACTAAATTTAAAATGAGGCAGCTGTGAGAACACAAGATGGAACACAGCAAGCAGCTATGGATTAATATTTTATAGGCTTCAGAACAGACCTAACTGTCTGCTTATGTAAGTTGTAGCCTACAAAAGACAAGCCATACGTCCACCACTGCCCCCCTCGAGGGCTGTTCCTGTCCCCGTTTCGTCTTTAAAAATCACATGCACAGACATCACAAAACCGCTTCAAAACTGAGAAAATGTTTGGCTGGAATTTATTGCTTTGAATAACATGTTCAGGTGTATCGAATGTAGCTCCCCCTCATTAATGAACACAATGGAAGAGAATGTACCATTAGCATTGAGTGCTCTAGCCTATAGACGACAGTGAAAGGGTTAACTGATGCCAACTAGTACACGATGTTCTCGAGTAGGGGGACAGGACAAGCTGCTCCGCTTCTGCGCCGCAACTCAACTCATCCGGGTTGGTTCGGGAGCATTTTTTGAAATTTTAAAAACGCCTTCATCGTTGTCATGCATTATAATCTGATTCATCGATAATATGCCTCTACTGTAATTAGTTTGTCTGACTTTTACTCTCTCAAGAGAGTTTAAACGTCCCACTAAGAAAAACAAATCGGAACAATAAAGCTAGCATGGTCATGCTGAAATCACAACAGAACTCGGTGCCACTATCGAAAGGAAAGAACGTCAAATGATATTACATTGTATCAAATTATCTCAAAGTAGCCATTTCCCCCGAAAAGTAGCTTTTCTTGCTCATGACAATCTATGAAAGCAGCTGTGAGACAGGCAGACAGACCGACCTCATTATTACAGGCTAGGCTAACCTATGGATTTGCACTCTTGTAAACAAAGGTGTACCTCAATCATTTCACCTCTCTAAGCTGTTGATGTCTAGGTAGCGACAGTACAACAATAGCTTAAAACATGCCTCTTCGCTAGGGTGAACTGGACAGTGGTCAATGGACCCTCTACCTTTCAGGGAGGTCTCCACTAGCCGAAGGTACTGTTTGGATCGCTTGTTCCCGTGACTCATCTTCTGAGCAAGTCCATTTCTTTGAAGCACACACTCCTCGAGTTGCACCACGTTCTCGTGCTTCTTCTCCAGGCTCGCAAGAGCCCAAAACTCTGCCAGGGCGAGCTCCACGTTCTCAGGAGCGTCGCAGCGGAGCTTCTTTACGGCTACTCGGGCCCCTGTCTTCCGGGCCACAGCCTCGTAAACTACCCCATAGCTTCCGCGACCCACCTCCCGTAGCAGGCTGTACCGCGGAGCCATGATCATGGCGTTCTCCAAGTTCTCATTTTTGAAGAAACCCGTGGAGAAACAGTCCTGCTCCATCGAGTCGTCTCTGTCCTCCATTGGAACATCGGTGTCCTCGTTATTACCAACAGGGATTGCCCTCAGGACTTTACCCACGTCCCGTTTCATCTTGCCGTTTCGCACGTCCAGTCGTCCTCCCTTGCAAGCCTGCACTCTTAACTTTCGCCGCATCGTGTTGCGCGTATCCATGAAAGGTTCCCTTTGACAAGCCAATGTGAAGGGAAACCGTTTCTATTTTTCATAACTTGTGCTTGTCCAGCACGACGAAGCGATTAGGTTGGAATGCCGTGCTGTCTTCGATCAAAACAGTAGCAATCGCTATCTCTTTGATGAGATTGACTTCGAAACCAGCAGCTGTCCCCAAAAACAAAAATAAAGACCGTCAGAGCAGTCGGTGATGTAAGGAGGGGGAGGGCCGACGGGAAGCCTGATCCATTAGCGCAGCGCGGCGGGGAGCTCCAGCAAGAATTCGGCGTTTTTACCTTTCCTCTTGTGGACAAATTAACAAAATCGACCAGCGAATGTAATGACTAAAATAATTCGCGACATCCTTATATTAGAACGTGTTATGTTGTCTCAAAAACTCAGGACTATTGTCTTTAAGCAATCCCCATTGATAGTTTGTTCCTGGTGATATGCAAATGAGGAAGATTCTATTCTACAGAAGGGGCGGATAAACAAATTCGCGTGGTCCTTCATGTCAGATTTAAAGGGAGAACTCTCTGCAGCAAAAACACTTGCCAACGAGCGCAAGGAATTTCTTCCTCATACATTCTGTTATGATTTGAACCTTATCTACCATGTGGGTTTCCTCCCATTTCAGTCGGCTGTTCCTTGGGTTTTCGACTCAGCCAGCGGTGCCAGAGCAACATGGACCCACACGTGTGATCCTCAGGCACGTGCAAAACGGCATGAAGACCCCAGACCCAAATGAAAGTTTCTGGCATGTTCAGACTGATGTGACATGCTACCTTTTATTCATTTAAAACACTCAGTAGAGGCTGTTTTACACTTCTGAAAGTGCAAATGTATAATAGACCTGGCTACTTTGCAAAAGTATGAGGTTTGTGGAAATAAATGCTGAACCTTCATGCCTATAAAATATTCTTCATAATAGAAAGTGCATTACACAGGGAGTTGAACAATGTGATTTTTTTATGTTAGTAGGCCTATAACATAAAAACAATGACAGCAACAACAACATTTTTTTTTATTTATCAACATAGGCCTACTTATTATGATAATAATAATAATAATAATAATAATAATAATAATAATAATTCAATTCAAAAATGATTGTAATGTATTGAGTAACACAAAGTGAGCATCCTCCTGAATGTTCTGTTTTATTATGTTGTAGCCTTTTTTTTTTTTTTACTTTTAATTGCATTTTTAAAATGATCATCAATAGTGTATGTCCAAAAATATATATGTAGTTACGTAAACTAGCAAAAGAAATACATTTTTAATCAGATAACAGTCCGTGAACTATAGGCTGTAATGTTCTCCCTTTAATGTGTTTGTTTGTGATTTATTTAATGTTTTTATCTTCATTAATCTGTAGTTTACTTTAGAGCACTGTGAATAGCAGTGTGGTGTACAATGTATCTCTGGCACAATAAATACAACATTGCTAGAGGTTTTTACGGCTTATAAATCGATCTATCTGACATTTAGAATCTTGGAGCATTATTTAAAATTTACTGTGAACGTGATCAATGACACACTCTTATTATTATTTTTATATACAGGAGGCCTACATTATTTATTTCAATATTAATTTATTTCTGGACTTAGAGTGACAGTGCATCACCTTTTTCATTAAATGGAATTTTGCCTCACTAAATCAAATAAATAAAATACTACAAAATGAATAAAAAAAAAGAAATATTCTTTTTTTATACTGTTATAATAATACTGTTATTCACGGATATTCATGTTAAACTACATGAATTATAGCAATGTCAAAAAGGCTTTGTGTAGAGAGAGGGGTCCAATGCAAAGTCCAAAAGCCCTCAGTTTCTCAGCAGACATGTTTTTTTCCTTTCTATTGTTGAAGTTCTCCAAGGATGAATAAACCAAACTGGTCTCAGTCCACCTTCAACAGGCAATGTTGAATTAGATCACATATTGGTGTAAATCCATATTGAAAATGGCTTTACATCCATCCATGAAGCCCTGCATGTCTGTATTCCAAAATGTAAACATATAAACATTTTAACTATACTGCCCTTGCTAAGACTCTTCAGCTAACTTTGAGCTCTTTTCCAAAACGCAATTTATCAGTTTTCAAAAATATAATAAAATGATGTGTTTTTATTGTGCTTCTCAGTTAATATATATAAAATCACTGTTTTGTTATGAATTTGGGTAAGGACAAATCAGATAGCATTTACCCACTTGCAATAATCTTGCCTTAGAATGGAATAAATAAAAATTAAAAAATTGCATGAATGAAAATTGCATTTTTTTATCCCGTTTTGGAAAAGCTCTTTTGTGAAGTATTGCAACCCTGTTGTTTTGAGATGTGCTACATACTAGATGATATAGGCTAAATATATAAATGCCTGACTTGGCCTGACTTGCTGCAATGATCCAGATGGAGTTGATGGCTGGATGAGTGGCCAGAGGCGGGCCAGAGGTGGGCCAAAGGTGGGCCTGGAGGAGATGATGGCGGAGGGAGAGGAGAACACAAACAGCCTACCAGCACCTACCGTTGCAACCAACGTCAACGCCCATGTCCGCCTGCCCCGCCTCGCCCCGCCCCTTCGCCCTACTGTGACACAAAACCCCGAACAGCAGCCCTCCCTCTGTCTGCGTGTTGATCTGTATGACGTAAGGCTAAGCTTGGGGCCATCATATAGCCTTAACATATGATCATGCTGTTGCGCAACGTCACGGCATGAGAGGTGGCTGAACTGGGCTTCAGGGGGGACTAATTCAGTGTGGACTAATTCAGTGCACACCGACGTGACCCATTCCCACTGGCCACCCACCAACAATGTCACCAGTACCGTGACAAACACACACACACGCACGTACAAACATATAGCCTACAGACACACACACACACACACACACACATTCAAACACACACAGAGGGCTCTATTTAACTCATGGCCGCCACTCTGGCCAAAACTGACCTCTCTGAGTGCCCTCAGGGTCAAAGGTCATGACAGCTACGCTTGGGTGACAGAAACAACATATTCACTCACTCACACACACACACACACATACACACACACACACACACACACGCACACACACTCACACACACACACACTAACAAAGTGAAATACACACAATCATGCAACCACATAATACCAATCACACACACACACACACACACAATGGTTGTAGAATGTCTAAGAACAGATTAAACATGTCTCCAGAGCTGTAGAGTGCTAGCCTGATGTATCAGCCGCTTATTTCTTTTCAATCCATAGAACGTCTGAACACGAACGATTGAGATTCGTTTGCTTTGCCGTCATTGACGGTGGGCAGCTACTATCTGCGTAAAACCAATCGCTACTCTCTGGTCGTGGCTTCAACCAATCGCTACTGTTTGTTCATGACGTATGGTACGCACTGGAATGCAACGTTTGAATTCTCTGTTCGCTGATTTGGCCGTCCGCCTGGGCAGACGAAGCAAACTAAAGCGATTCGTTAGTTTCCAGACTATATGGTGGAGGCAAATGAAATTGGCCGGAAGCAATGGTTTGGCTTGCCAGGCTAGTAGAGCGCTGCATGTCATTTAATGCCTCAGAATGCTCTGTGGAGGCCCTTACTTGTCTTATGGTTTTGAATTCAGCTCCTCAAGTCCCAACATCCAGACCTGGCTGCCACATCCACCATCACTGGTATGAGTGAGTCTGTGTCATATCTCCACCAATGACACATACAACTCTCTGCCACCCAACACACACGCACACGCACACGCACACGCACACGCACACAGACACGCACACACACACACACACACACACACACACACACACACACACACACACTCACACACACACTCACACACACTGCCTGGCCAAAGACAGTAGCTGGGCCTAATGAGAGGAAGCCAACCAGCACACAGCTGTCAGAGGACAGACACACACTCACACACTCACACACACACATTCACACACACACTCAGACACAGACACATCATCAGCTTCATTCAAGCCTCAACTTCTCATTAGTTGATTGACTGGCCCTCTACTCCATTGTCTCTCTCTCACTCACACACACACACTCTCACACACACACACTCACACACACACACTCTCACACAAACACACTCACACACACACACACACACACACACACACACACACACTCCTGACCTTTCAGAGTGTCTAATGAGAAGAGGTTGTGCTGATTGCCGCTGGAGTGTGAGAAAAGACACACTCACACAACACCCCTCCCATTCCTAACTAACCTCACCTCACTGGTCACCTCACTGGTCCCACCGGCTAACGCACAAGTTGCACAATAACTTTAAATTACGTTGGCCCGTGGTTCTCCAATGAATATTACATTTTCAGTTCAGTTTATGTTAGCTGTAAGTTGTCACACTAAAACACATAACATTCCTCAGACGTTACAATTTCATTGCATTTTTTACACCAAGTATTCATTATACAGTACATGTAACAATAAACTTCCTTGTATCCTGTAGGTATCGGGCCTTGGTTATTTTTTGGTTTTCCTATTAGTGCTGAGGCAACACAAGTGAATTTTCTGCAACAAAACTAATGTTGTATTTCCGTAAAAAAAAAAAAAACAGTTCTCCAAGGATGAATAAACCAAACTGGTCTCAGTCCACCTTCAACAGGCAATGTTGAATTAGATCACATATTGG
>JASCQY010000173.1:18932180-18951248 GCA_030264315.1 Sardinella tawilis
AGCTTTGCGGTCAGGTCCAGTTCCAGCAGTTGACATGAAACATGCTAACAAGTTGCGCCGCCAAACACAGG
Organism: Sardinella tawilis; assembly: GCA_030264315.1. Taxonomy (NCBI): domain Eukaryota; kingdom Metazoa; phylum Chordata; class Actinopteri; order Clupeiformes; family Clupeidae; genus Sardinella; species Sardinella tawilis. The sequence goes on from JASCQY010000173.1 coordinate 18,932,252, forward strand.
GAATGGTTGGATCAACAGGAGAGAGGAAAATATCATTTACTTGACTCAAGGAGCAGTGAAAAATGAGCTTAATTCCAAAAATGGGACAGTATCGCTTTAAGTGGCTTTTTCAAAGGCACAACACTGGCAGCCGTGATTTGAACCCACAATCCCCAAGCTAATAGCATGCTAACCAGTAACTTTAACTGCCCTTTGCCACCACCACACACACACACACACACACACACACACACACACACACACACACACATTGCCATTATACCTTTACCGACACATGGGACATGCCAATTATACTGTTATAACCAAGTCCACTGAACAGCTCCTGTCTAACATCCCCATCCCACGTACTGCAGCCCACCCTGGGGGAGACTCTGTGGTTAACAGCCTGGGTGAAATTATTTACATTTAATTGCCAGCATTTTTTCATCAGTTCACCTGCAGGAATCTTGTCCCTGTCAATATCAACATTACTGAGGTTAAACCGCAGATGGGGAGTCTTCTTCTAACTATGGTCATGCTGGTGTCACATTTTCATATTGTTACACAGCCCAAGACTGCCTTTGTTTATACACAGACTGTGGATGTTGGACAAATCCGCAGGAATCAATGAGTTGAATGAGGTAGTGCTGGAGAAATAGAATAGAATGTTAACATGGGCACTTCTGATCCCATTAGAAATTGGAACTTGGCTCAGTCAGAATGAAAAAGAACCATGTGCACCTAGCCTGGCTTTCGTGATAAAAGCTCATACGAGCTTAGTCTGGCCAACCTCATGTACTAACCGCCTTCTGAGAGGCAGAATCGAATGTAAACTTGTTAAGCCCGCCTCCTTCATCCTGGAGTAAAAGCTTGCTTCTCATTGGTGCTTGAAATTCTGGGACAGGAAATGCAGTAAATATGCTGCTTGGCCATACTGACTTGAATGCGAAATTTTGTGCAGCTTCATAGGACATTTGGGGCGAGCCCAGGATAATGTGCACTTTGATCGGAATAGAATTTCTGATTTGATTAAAATTTTAATCGGATTGAAACGGGTGGTTCCTCCTATTCCAATTGAACTATCATGTATACGTTCCATCCGATTGAATATTTTTTGCGCATGCCCATTTTTCATCTATTTCGTGGAAATAGAACATCAGCTTGGCTATTTTTGGGCTTATTTCAAACCATACACTAAAGAGACTAAATGTGTGCATACGTCACATGACCACGTAACGTCTGATTGGCTCTGAACATTGTTTTTTAACTGGATCAGATCTAATCGGAATGGCAACAAACTGGCCTTGTGAATGTAGCTAGTCTGTTAGTGCTGCAGAAATGCAATAGAATTAACCGGTTAGAGCTGCAGAAATATACTAGAATTAACCGGTTAGTGCTGCAGAAATATAATAGAACTGACCAGTGCAGAAATACAATAGAATCAATCAGTGCAGAAATACAATAGAATCAATCAGTGTAGAAATACAATAGAATCAATCAGTGCAGAAATACAATAGAATCAATCAGTGTAGAAATACAATAGAATCAACCAGTGCAGAAATACAATAGAATCAATCAGTCAGTGCTGCAGAAAAACAAAAATATTCAATCAGAAGAGCTGCACTGATTGCTGCCAAGAGAATAAACAGGAAGGACAAAAACAGATGCACACAGATAAGACAGATACTTCTCAATGTCACCATGTGTGTGTGTGTGTGTGTGTGCGTGTGTATCTCACCATCTGTGTTGAGTGTGAGTGTGTGTGTGTGTGTGTGTGTGTGTGTGTGTGTGTGTGTGTGCATGTGCATGTCATGACCATCTGTGTTTGGTGTGTGTACCAGTTCTGTGGATGTTTGGCTACTTGTGAAGACTCCACTCTGTGTGTGTGCGTGCGTGTGTGTGCGTGTGTGTGTGTGTGTGTGTGTGTGTGTGTGTGTATCTTACCATCTGTGTTGGGTGTGTGTGGTCTGAGCTCCATGGATATGGCTACTCAGGAAGGCTTTGCTCTAAGTGTGTGTGTGTGTGTGTGTGTGTGTGTGTGTGGAAGTTCATGACATCACATGAGGGCAACAGTTCTCAACCACGGTCTCCAACACTGGCCTTTGACCTTTGTGGATCATACCAGCCTGTCCTGTAATACACACTTTTCCGTTAGTAACACCCACACACACACACACACACACACACACTTAGAGCAAAGCCTCATACCATCATTGTTGGGTGTGTGCGGCATGAGCTTGGTGGAGGTCATGGAGACGATACTCTAAGTGTGTGTGTGTGTGTGTGTGTGTGAGTAAGTGTGTCATACCATCATTGTTGGGTGTGTGTGGCGTGAGCTCGGTGGAGGTCTGGCTGCTAAGGGACGCCCTGCTGCCCACCAGGTCGATCTTGGTGCTGCGACACGTGTTGGAGCACAGCTTAGAGTGCTGGTAGAAGTCCAGCTCACCAGAGTCCATGATCTTTCTGTTCACACATACACATAATGTAATATGTTAGGCAGACACTTCATCAGTTCAACAGTTTTAGAGTGGGGGAGTGTGTGTGTGTGTGTGTGCTGACCTGAGCATGGCACCATTCCACATGTGAGCATACATGTGTATTTTGTATCTGTGTGTGTCTATCTGACCTGAGCATGGCACTGTGCGTGTGTGCATCTTAAGGCGCCATTAAAGGCATGTGCCACCCAAGCATGAAATGAAGTCAGTCTCGGTCACCCCCAAACTTAAAACAGTGAAAAAAACCTGCTTAAAATCCGTCCGGGCTCTCCTGCTTTGGGAGCAGCGTTTTTGGCTTTAGCTTAAACCAAGGGAGCCAACTAGCATGCAAGCTAGCAAGAGTGGCTTCCTTGGTTTACAGCAACTGCGCTAAGCTGCTCCCAAAGCAGGACAACGCCTGGACGGATTTTAACCAGGTTTTTTTTCACAGTTTTCTGTCTGAGGGTGACCGAGACTGACTTCATTTCATGTTTAGGTGGCATATACCTTTAAGAGTGTGTGTGTGTGTGTGTGTGTGTCTGTGTGTGTGTGTGCGTGTGTGTGTGTGTTTCTGTCTGTCTGCGCTGACGTAAGAATGGCACTAAAGTGTGTATTTACCTGAGCACAGCACAGCTAAGTGGTGTAGGAACTGACCCAAGCATGACATCATTGAGAGTGTGTGCTTGTGTGTGTGTGTGTTTGTGTGTGTTTGTTGACCTGAGCATTGCTCCATTGAGTCGTATGGCTCTCTTCCAGTCTTTCAATGTGGATTTACCAGCCAGGTAAACAAACTCCTTTGGGCTGATCAGGTGTTCATTGAACTGGGACACACACACACACACACACACACACACATACAGAAGTCAGTATCACAAAGAGCAAGAGCAACAGGTACATATGCAGTGTAGAATTGCTCACACAGATACACAGCACACACACACACACACACACACACACACACACACACACATACACACACACACACACACACACGAACACACGAACACACATGCTTTCTGGCAAAAATGGTAGAACACTAAATTATACTGTAGGTTTGCCATGTTTGTGTTTGGTCAGCATCTTACCTGAACACACTTGATGTTGATGCCTGGGCACACAAACTTCTTCCATATGAGCGTGGCCTTGCTGTCCCCACAGGTGATGGGGTAGAGCACCTCCGCCTCCACAGACACCTCCTCAGACAGTTTCACTGGGATTCACACACGCACACACACACGCACACACACGCACACACACACACACGCACACACACGCACACACACGCACACACGCACACACGCACACACACACACACACACACACACACACACACACAGTAGATGTGAAACACTTTGCTATGTAGATTTGTAGATGTGAAACACTTTGCTATCTACTATGTTCTCTGACTGCATACACATATAAACACACACACACACACACACACACACACACACAGAACAGAGGCACACAAACTATTGAGCCCCCTGGTGACTCACCTATGACTGCGTCTTTGGGAATGGAGATGGTCTCTGCCTCTGGGGAAGGAGTCTGCTCAGACACATCCTCTCTAGACGGGAAACAAAAACACCTTTGACTTCCTGTCCCATTGAGTATACTGCAGTTTACAGTCACTGTCCCATTGAGTATACTGCAGTTTACAGTCACTGTCCAGCACTAACAAACATCAGCACTGGAGATCTATGGCACTTATTGTGAGAGAAGACAAGAGTGTTGGGGCCGAATCTCAAGGGCCCCCTCCCCAAACTCTAATCCTGCCTGGGGGCTTAGCTGGTGTGAACAGACCAGGGGGTGATTGAGCTTTCAGGTTGTAGGGCTGGAGAGGACACTGTTATCCTCCAGCTTACCATGAGGTGCTCAAACAGTGGAAGATGCAGGTTAGCTGGGGCCGCATCATGATGGCTGCAGACCAGCCATTTATCCTGTAGGCTGGCAGCTAGTTGAGTCCAGTGTGCTTCTGCAGTTTGTTGATACCTGGGGATGAGTTTGGCATTTGTGTGTGTGTGTGTGTGTGTGTGTGTGTGCACACGTGGGCTTGTGTGTGTGTGCACACATGGGCTTGTGTGTATGACTGTGTACGCATGTGTGTGTGTGTGTGTCCGTGTGTGCACACATGGGCGTGTGTGTATGCCTGTGTGCGTGTGCGTGTGTTTACACACTCACCCACGCTGTTCCAGCTCGGCGGTGACCAACACACTCTTCTCCTCCTCCTCCACAGGGTTACCTTGTCCTACACTGTCTGGTGTTGTCACGACAACCACCTCCTCCACATGCATGTTGACCTCAGACGATGCCATTGGTCAGGCGGCCTACTGCAGCTCCGCCCACACTGGAAGTACAGATCAGGAATTTGCTTAGTTATCACTAAAGGGGATACAGATACTTTCAGATAGTTCTGGAACAGTAACAGCGAGATAACAGCAAGACTTGACCTTAGCCATATCCCTTCTGTTAACCGCATAAATAAAGTACAGGGCTTGGGTATGAGCAAAAGGCCTCTGCTGAACGATGGAGAGTCTTTTTAATCAGCCTAACTGTTTTTTAATGAGCCTGTACAGAAAAGCTTGAGATTTTTTTTTGCTTTAGTCTGAAACAGCAGGCCAGTCTACAAACCCTCTCTAGGAAATACTTCCTTCAAATTGTGGTTACATGGGTCTACTTTAGAGAACACTCTAAAGAGCACTTTAGATACTTTATAATCATGTTATTCAGAACTTGTCCAGAGGCAGTAGTTTAACATGGCACTATTGAATTGACCAAGGCATTCATGGAAGTGGTCAGAGCCTGGGCAGAGGAGGAAAACGCTCTATGCCCCTGGCCTGGTCAGACGTCTGGTCTCTGTGGTGTCCACACTGCTGTTACCAGTAGCAGCAGTGGTCAATTTGGTGGTCCATTCGGTCAGACACACCGGCTCTATTTTTTCCGTAATGCATCATAGCTAGAGTTAATGAAGCTGGCTAGCTAGCTTAGCGTCTGCGCCTATGACTCATGTCGATTGGTTAGCCATTTTTAAACCACCAAGTTGGGTTCATAAGGTAACCGGGAACTGCGCACTGAAGTTGAACGATGACTGCGTCCTCCTCGGTACGCGGTGCCGCCTGTACGTTCGCACCAGATTATGGCGAGCTCACGCAGATGTACGGCGGCACGTTACGTGCGCAAGGAGGCCGACGACCGACGGCAACGTTATCTGGCTGCGTGCAATGTTGATATTCGGCTGCGGGTTGTATGAGCGGTAGAACTCTGTTTTTAAAACAACCCCAGACTGTTACAGATAGCCATAGATTAGATATGTCGACACAGCATTCAAGAATATGACCTCTTACCGTAAGACTTTGAGATGTCTCTGCGTTAGCCACTTTATTTGGATCTGTTTGAGAATCCAGAGAACAACAATGCCTAATTGCGCATGTGCAAAATGACGAGACGACGTGAAGAGGCTGATTTTGATATAGGGCATTTAATGCGGTTGTCATTCGTGACAGAAAACGATCCCAATATAGTTATTTTGCATATTGGCGTGTACTTGCAAGAATTACACAAAACCTTTGCATATCAGAGCAAATTCGTTCAGAATGTCATGTCAATCTACGCATGCGCTTCTTTCCGAACATCCCGCGCCAAGCCGTCCCAGGAAGTACCTGAAAGTCGTGAGCTACCCAAACTAAGTGCGAAGAGTTGGTTTCTTCACAAAGTTCTAATGATATAGTTAGTCTTTACAGCGAATGGTTATATCAAACAGATTTACGCTTGTACTTTAAGTAGCTGCATTGTTAACATTACCTTTAGTGCAGGGATGCTGTAATTTGCAGTCCTCGGCTATCTGGCATCAGTGTTTGGATCCTCAACAACGCTCACGTTACTGGGCGGTGAGCCTGGGCAATAGCCCGGTGAGGCTTTTGCGAAAACTACCACGATGCCCCCTCTCAAAATAAAAGGGGTTACAGTGGACTTCCCCTTCACGCCATACCCATGTCAAACGGACTACATGACTAAAGTGATTGAATGTCTTCAGAACGTAAGTACAAACGGCATAGTTTTAAAGCATGTCCCCAGCAGTCCTCCTTTTGCATGTTACCGTAAGTTACAAGTGAAAGGCAAGGTCCCAGTGCCTTTCACTTTAGGCTAGCCTACTGTGCTTTTGATCGAGAAAACGAGCATGTATTTCTTAAGAACAAAAATGCACTAACGTTACCTTCAATGCCTTCAGTGCCCATGTTGAAGTGTGAGTGTGGCATCGTTGTTTTTGCAGAAGACCAATGGGGTGCTGGAGAGCCCAACGGGCACAGGCAAGACCCTGTGCTTGCTGTGTGCCACCCTGGCATGGAGGCAGTACTTCAAGGACACCATCTCCGCCCGCAAGATCGCAGAGCGGATGGGGGGTGCAGAGCTGTTCCCTGATAGGCCCATGTCCTCCTGGGGCAGCCCAGCCACGGATGGCGATACACCAAGTATGCAGAAAAAAAACAACCCAGTCTCAGCCCCCTGTGTGCTGCTTCACTTCTGTCCTGCCCAGCCCTGACATGTACACAACTAGTGGAGTTAGTGTCAGGGCCCGTCTGCAAGCAGGCCTACACCTAGGGGTGGGAGTCCTGAAAATGGAGTCAAGAACCGATAATGGAATGAATGAATTCCTTGGAATGGTATCCTTATGACATCATCAGTCCCTCTCACCACGGCCAGCATGGTTTTCCGACCATGGCCAATGGGTCTTTCTGAATATAAATTTGATTGAAAGAGAATTGATTAAGAATTGGACTGATAGCCAAATTGACAGTGGCATTGACATTGATAACATCCCGTCAGCTCCCACCCCTACCTGTTACTGAGCTTAATGACTTTCAAAGGCTGTCTTTTTCTTGCGCCAGGTGTGAAATTGAAGAAGAGGTGTGTGTGTGTGTGTGTGTGTGTGCGTGTGTGTGTGTGTGTTTTGTTCCAGCATACTACACTGACATCCCAAAGATCATATACGCGTCTCGCACCCACTCTCAGCTCACACAGGTCATCGGAGAACTCAGAAATACCTCATACAGGTGAGAGACTGCTGGCCCTTTAGGCCTGACCAACTGTGTGTGTGTGTGTGTGTGTGTGTGTGTGTGTGTGTGTGGTGTATACTGTGTCAACAGCGTTACCGATCAGACCTGAGCAATCATCCCCATCATCTAAGTGCTGTGTGCATTAGCCTGATGCATCCAATGCTGCGTCTGAAGGGGATCCATTGGCACACAGTGTTTTCACTCCATGGAGGGCAGATACTTTCAGCTTCCACCAAATGCAGCTGTTTGGTTGCGACTTATGTTACACGCTTGCTTGAACACACCATTTGAGTTTAAATGACATCGATCGCGCTCAGCCCTCCCTGTGCTTGCTGATTGGCCAGTCCAAGCTCAGAGGCGGTGCAAAGCGAAGCCTACAGCTGAAATAGAAATGGAATGAAGCACAAGGTGATGCTAGCCTGCCTGTATTTCCCTGGCCTCAGACGTTAGCTCTGTGTGTGTGTGTGTGTGTGTGTGTGTGTGTGTGTGTGTGTGTGTGTTTGCACCCTCTCTTCTCTACAGGCCAAAGGTGTGTGTTCTTGGCTCCCGAGAACAACTTTGTATCAACCAGGAAGTGATGAGACAGGAGAGCAACCATATCAAGGTGAGTCAGCCGCAGCCTCATCTCCTTGACGACCACAGTATGATTTCCATGGCAACAACACTGATGTATTGCGAGGCCCACACACACCCCCACAGCTGCACTGTTAATCTGAATACATCAAGGCCTCACGAGTCTTAATGTCTCTGCTTCATCGTCTTCACAAGAACCACTCAGATATGCACTTAATTGGGCATTTTGCATTGCAACTCAGCGTCAGGGCATCACGTGATTTACACACCGGTATGAGACGCTGTTTGAATGTGTTGGACTTGTTACTTGGCTATGGACAATTTGAAAACATACTTCACACTGTTTTATGAACATGAATATCTTCGTTAACTGTGTGCTGGCTTTATCATCTGCCGTAAGAGCTAAGGGAACGTTTGTGAAGATGTTTTGTGAGTCGACGCACCAATATTGTAACAATGTTTTGCTTTGTCTGTATACGGGTCACAAAAGTTTGCATGAAGGAAACGATAGACACAAATGTCTGTTAAATGGTTAAACTTTATTGTGTGCTTGTATAAAGTTACAAGGTTGTGTGAACAACAAAGAAAACGCTTACATTTGTCAAGCGTGGTAGCTTCAGCAGTGCTAAGGGAGCGCGCACCTTCACCGCTGGACTATTATGCTCTGCTTCCTTGTTTGGTGCGTTCGCTAGCGTCTCGTGGTGCGCAGTACGCGCAATGGTAGCGCCCAGTTGAGGTGTTTTTGTGCATTCTGTCTAGTTACTGTTTGATGGTTGTTCAGCTATGTGTAAGTAGCGTTCCTGTGACAGGAGACTTTATTGTGTGCATGATATTGCAGTGCATTTGAATGATTTATTATGATTTGTGTTGCCAGTACTGTTCATGTGTATGGTCCACTGTGGGCGGGGTTAAAGTTCTCTGTAAAGAAGGTGCTTTGGCCATTCTTAGGGAGGCCAGCGAACAGAATAGACCAGATGTATGGTGGTAGGCCTCAGTCTCAGTGTATGAGACTTTGCAATATTGGCAGTTGCTATTATTTTGCCGTTTTGCATTTTTGTTATTTTCTTTAGTATTTTATTTCGTTTTTGAAGCTCTTTTGTATTTCTTTGACCCTCGTGTCGTTATTTATTTTGTCGTTATGTGGTGCACTGTAAATATTGCACTTGGGTGCTCATTGGCTGGAAGAAAATAAAACTACTTCCTCTTTGCCTCAATCCACTGCGTCATCCTCTGCTAAAAAGACCACCGGTCATGGGTACCTTTTGACAGGGAGAAATAAGGTGTCTGCATGTTTCTGTCTATCTATCTGTCTGACTGTTTGTCTGTCTGTCTGCACCCCCTTATTACTCCCCACTGACAGACATCATCTCCAGAAGAGCCACACTGATATGCACTCTATAGAGAACTTATAGTCTCTGTCTGTCTCTCTGTCTGTCTCTCTGTCTGTCTCTCTGTCTGTCTCTCTGTCTGTCTAACTGTCTGTCTAACTGTCTGTGTCATCATCTCCAGAAGAGCCACACTGATATGCACTCTATAGAGAACTTATAGTGTCTGTCTGTCTGTTTGTCTGCGTCATCATCTTCAGAAGAACCACACTGATATGCACTCTATAGAGAACTTAGCATGGCGACCAATATAGTGTCTGTCTCTCTGTCTGTCTATTTAACTGTCTGCGTCATCATCTTCAGAAGAGCCACTCAGATATGCACTTAATATTTAGCATTTTGCATTAAGTGTCTCTATTAAGTGTCTGTGTCTGTCTGTCCATCTGTCTGTTTATACCCCCCCACTGAGCGTGACTGCCTGTCAGTGTTAGCGCTCCCAAAAGCACTGTTGTCTCTCTGTCACCCCCTGTGTGCTATTGGAGTAATGATGGGACCTGTGTGCTATTGGAGTAATGATGGGGCCTGTGTGCTATTGGAGTAATGATGGGACCTGTGTGCTATTGGAGTAATGATGGGACCTGTGTGCTATTGGAGTAATGATGGGACCTGCTTGCTCCTCCCCAGGTTCACATGTGCAGGGCCAAAGTGACCACGCGCTCCTGTGTTTTCTACAACAACGTTGAAGGTGTGTCTCTTACCCTAAGTGATGGGTCCTACTGTACTGTGTGTGTGTGTGTGTGTGTGTGTGTGTGTGTGTGTGCGCGTGTTGGCTGTTTGGTGATTTTGCTCTGACTTTGCTGTACTGTGTTTGTGTCTGTACTTTGGTTTTGGTTTCATCCTTCTGTACTGTGTGTGTGTGTGTGTGTGTGTGTGTGTGTGTGTCAGTACTGTGGTTTTGGTTGCATGCTGCTGTACTGTGTGTGTGTGTGTGTGTGTGTGTGTGTGTGTGTCAGTACTGTGATTTTGCTTTGACTCTGCTGCTGTACTTTGTGTGTGTGTATGTGTGTGGGCTCTGGTTTTGCTCTGACTCCTCTGTACCATGCGTGTGCTGTTTCCCCTCTCAGAGAAGAGCACAGACAAAGAGCTCATCAACTCCATCCTGGACGTAGAAGATCTGGTGAAAGCCGGCAATAAGCAGAGGTCAGTCACAACATGTACACAATTTCTTTGCTATTTCAATGTGTGGGCTGCTGCAGCCTACTCACGTGTGTTTGTGTGTGTGTGTGTGTGTGTGTGTGTAGGGAGGGTGCGTCAGTAAGTTAGCTGTAGTTTCTGTCTCCACTTAACTTAAAATAGCCATTTTGGCCAATTCTATTTACTGTTCATTAATGTGCGCTGTCAGTGTCAAATAAACCATAAAAAAATCACAATAAACTGTGCTGTCTTGTAGGGTATGTCCGTACTACTTGTCCCGGGCCCTAAAGCAGCAGGCTGAGATCATCTTCATGCCCTATAACTACCTCCTGGACCCCAAGGTGAGCTCACACCACCCTCATGTCATGCCCTTAGCTCACTACACTACACCTGAAGTGTTTGACCTCAGTCTTCATGCTCTGGAACTGCTGTCCCTCCTGGACCCCAAGGTGAGCTCACTCTTACTCACTACTCCCTGGGCCCAGTTTGACCTCAGTCTCTATTCCATACCTCCTGGACCCCAAGGTGAGCTCACGCCACCATCATGTCATGCACTTAACTCGCTACACTCTGGACCCAGTTTGACCTCCGTCTCTATTCCATACCTCCTGGACCCCAAGGTCAGATCATGTCAAGACCGCCATCATGTCATGCACTTACTGGAACTCGCTACACTCTGGGCCCAGTTGCACAAAACACCTGAAGTGTTTTACATCAGTCTTTACTAGGAGGTTATTATCGTGGGATAACTCCCAACAGGGTAATAATGCAGGAGGCCAATGCCTGCGGAGGGGAGCTTATTTAAATGACCGGCGAAGTACAAAGTCTCGGCTAAGTGTTACGAAAGTCGATTAAAATCTTTTTGCTAATTGCGTAAAGTTGGTTTAGCTGCTGAGTTACTAACAGCCCTCTTCACTAGCTTAATATCTGTCTATTTGTGTGTTTGTTTAGTTTGATAACGCACTTAGTTAAGACACAGGCTGAACCGGCATCTTTCTTAGCTTTTTATTGATTTATTTGATACCATATTCGCAGACGGAGAGAGATGCTTGCTGTGAATTGTTTTTTTCTTGTCATTGCCTTATCATCTCTCTCTCTCTCTCTCTCTCTCTCTTTCTCTCTCTCTCTCTCTCTTTCTCTCTCTCTCTCTCTGCCTGCCTGCCTGCCTCCTCTGTTGATCCTGTCAGAGTCGTCGGGCTCACAATATTGAGCTGCAGGGAGCAGTGGTTATCTTTGATGAGGCCCATAATGTGGTAAGTATTTCCCTCACATGACTGGGCAGCAAGAGTGTGTGTGTGTGTGTCTGTGTGTGTGTGTGTGTAAGAGAGAGAGTGAGAGTGAGAGTCTGTGTGTGTCTTTGAGGCCCATTCCACATGACCTGACTTCCTGGTGGAGCTGGTGGAGAGGGCTGTTAACTTGGCTTTGGTTGGTTTGGGTCTAATAGGTTTGCACCCATAGATTTATATATAGGAGATCTGCACCGTAGAATTATAAACAATTACAATTCAATGGTTTGCACCTAGTAGTTTTGTGCAGATGCATGTCCAGTGTTGGCCACAGTGAGGCGCTGGAGGGCTGCGGTGCTTTATGGCTGCGTTCAAGTCAACAGAAATCCCCATAGAAATCCTGCACACTGCTGCTGCTGTGCATACTATTTAACTCATGAGTGCTTACCAAATGTACTTCATAGTTTTTATCAACCGTCTGTGTGTGTACTACAAAACCCTAGGCCCATTGAGCGCATACTATTAAACCCTAGGTCCAGTGAGTGTGTACTATTAAACCTAAGGCCCAATGAGAGCTTACTATTAAACGCTAGGCCCAATGAGAGCATACTATTAAACGCTAGGCCCAGTGAGTGTGTACTATTAAACCCAAGGCCCAATGAGAGCATACTATTAAACCCAAGGCCCAATGAGAGCATACTATTAAACGCTAGGCCCAGTGAGTGTGTACTATGAAAGGTGCCCTTTGAGATCTTGTGTGTTTTTTAGTGCAATTTCATTTTTGTCTCCAATCGTAGGCATCTCCCCTTGATCAGCTTTCTGATCAGCTTTTCTGAATACATTGCGAAAAAGTCCAGCCTCTGGAGATGACACAGGGGCTGTAAACGTCAAATAAGCACTAGGGGCACAGGCTGTGCACCAAAGCATAACAAACCACATTTCAGCTGAGCACCAGAAAATGGATAGCGGAGGGGGTGGGGGTTAGTGAGCATGCACATATTATATGGGTGGGGGTTGGTGAGCATGCACATATTATATGGGTGGGGGTCGGTGAGCATGCACATATTATATGGGTGGGGGTCGGTGAGCATGCACATATTATATGGGTGGGGGTCAGTGAGCATGCACATATTATATGGGTGGGGGTCAGTGAGCAAAGTTGATGTACTGTAGTGGCCTGAATTTGGGAGTAGCGCTTTGTTTGTTTACATGAACGTCAACAGAAGTGACATCATTCAGAATCTCATAGTGGACCTTTAAACCCTAGGCCCAGTGAGTGCATACTGCCAAACCGAGAATGAGTGCATTCTCAAAGTCGGCCTCCTGTGTCACAGACCCCCGCCATACAGTATTGGCTTGGGGGAAAACACGAGCACTCTTCTCATAGGGAACATAGGGGCCTTGTGGAAGTTTCACAATCGTGTGATATTACACAGAGATGGATGGGAGGCAGAGCTACTGTATGTTATTTCAATGGGTAAAAGTCCCATTTTTCTCTGGGTGATATCTCACGACTTCAGAACTTTCACAAGGCAGCCGCCTATCACAATAAACAGGAGATCTATCGTTTCCAACGGTGCATAGCATGCCTCTGTATGATTAGCAATCTGTTGCTCCCAATGAGAGGACTCTTGTGTTTTCCCCCATTTCAATATGGTGGGGGTCTGTCATGTAGGAGGCTGACTTTGAGAATACTATTACACCCTTGGCCTCTTGAGTGCATACTCTTGAACCCTAGGCCCAGTGAGTGCAGACTATTAAACCCTAGGCCCAGTGAGTGCAGACTGTTACACCCTTGGCCTCTTGAGTGCATACTCTTGAACCCTAGGCCCAGTGAGTGCAGACTGTTACACCCTTGGCCTCTTGAGTGCATACTCTTTAACCCTAGGCCCAGTGAGTGCAGACTACTATTGAACCCTAGGCCCAGTGAGTGCAGACTATTGAACTCTAGGCCCAGTGAGTGCAGACTATTAAACCCTAGGCCCAGTGAGTGCAGACTACTATTGAACCCTAGGCCCAGTTAGTGCAGACTATTGAACTCTAGGCCCAGTGAGTGCAGACTACTTATCACACAGTATGCAGCTTGGCTGAAACTACAAGCAGGACTCCTTTTCCCAAAACCACACTCGTCTACTAAATTCATTGCTTTGTTGGTTGCATTGCAATTAACCATTAATCATCCAGCTAAGTTGGGAGACCCAACCCTGGCCTTAGCACGTTAGCACACTTGGTGGTCTTATAGTAATTGCTTGTTCCCATGCGCCTAGCAGCTGTTGTTTTGGGAACCAGCCCTGGGCTAAACTCTGTGGCAGGCAGATGGAGTTCTTATCTCTGCCTTAGTCATTACTCTGGCCAAATACCTGCCATAGCTCTTGCACACGTGCAGTTTCATCTTTGACCACAGGGAGGCACTGTATGGCAACATTTTCTTCTTTTTTTTCTGCAGTTCTAAGATGCAGGACACACTAATTGTGTGTGCTTCTGCGTATGTGTGTTTGTGTGTGTGCTTGGTTGTGTGTGTGTGTGTGTGTGTGTTTGTGTGTGTGTGTTTGTGTGGGTGTGCGCTGCCCATCACAGGAGAAGATGTGTGAGGAGTCGACGTCTTTTGACCTGACCCCGTATGACCTGACCTCAGCGATGCAGGCCGTGGACAAGGTGCTGCACGAGCAGGCAGGGAATGCTGGGAAGGAGGAGGACTTCAGCGAGGCCTCAAGTTCTGGTGGGGAGCCGACATTACACTCGCAAAAACACACAGATATACTCTCTCTCTCTCTCTCTGCAGCTCGCTGACTCTCTCTCTCGTTTATTGTAATATTTTGTAATATTTCAGCATTTATCAGTATACAGCTACTGCGATTATGAGTAAAGCGATTGAATAATAGCATGCGTGTTGATGTGGTGTGGCATGAGTTTACCATATTCTGTAGGCCACTGTCGTGTGCACAGTAGTTCTGTGCTCTAGGTGGGTGAATTGCTCCATGTCTGTGTGGACTGTTTGGATGTTGTGAAATGTTGCATCTAAAGCAGGTTCCTAAAATCCAGTGCTTTTTTTTTTTTTCTTTTTTTAATCTTCTCTTCAGGGCTGAAGTTGGACATATCAAGTGTAGCCAAAATCAAACGTGAGCGATTCATCTCTCATTCTTCAAAATGATTTCTTGTATGTTTTTGTTTGTCACACAGTGCACTGTTATTTATCTATCTATCTATCTATCTATCTATCTATCTATCTATCTATCTATCTATCTATCTATCTATCTATCTATTTATTTATTTATATACTTACTTATTTATCTATCTATCTACTTTTGCTATTGCTGTTCTTCAGAGATCATCATGGACCTTGAGATGAGCATCAACTCTTATGAGCTCTCACCAAACAGCCAGGGTATCACTAAGCCTGGGAGGTGAGCAGAGAAAGGGAGAGAGAGAGAGAAACACACACACACACACACACACACATTCATGAATGAAATAACCACAGTATAAAAGCACTTGGAGAGCGCAGGCCTCAGCCAAGGTAATATGGGTCACAGAGCCAATACAAAATCCACACGCATTTGGTTGTGACGGATCACCACCAAAATGTAATCATCTGTTCTTTGTCCTAATGCCTACTGTAAGTTGTCCAGAAGTGGCATCCAAATCCGTGCAGTGCTTAGTTAAATGCCAGAAGAGTAGTGCCACACACCGAAGCAACTGAGCGTGCGCACCAAGACCAGAGAGGCACAGTAACTCGTCTACATGATGGGAAGATCATAGTTCATTGTGGAAAAAGCAATGGCGTGTTCCCTAAAGCACGTTAAACTATTGGAATTTATAAGGGTTTGTTATCTGGTGAGTGGCGAGTTCATGAGCTAGCCAACGGGGCTGTCTTAATTTTAAAGTTCTGTGGGAAACGCTTGTTTTTGTGTGTGTGTGTGTGTGTGTGTGATTATATTTCTCCTCCCAGCTTCATCTATGAGCTGTTCCAGAAGGCTCAAGTGACCTTTGACACCAAGAGTGCAGTGGTGGAGACCATGGAGCAGATCACTGGATACCTCGCCACCCGTCAGTC
Organism: Sardinella tawilis; assembly: GCA_030264315.1. Classification (NCBI taxonomy): domain Eukaryota; kingdom Metazoa; phylum Chordata; class Actinopteri; order Clupeiformes; family Clupeidae; genus Sardinella; species Sardinella tawilis. The sequence continues at coordinate 18,948,131 of JASCQY010000173.1, forward strand.
ACCTCCCAAGCTCCTCCCTCTCACACTCATGATGGCACAATACTGGGGCTCTCTTGCACAAAACACCTTAAGGTTTTCCCTTAAAGCAGTTGTCCAGAGTGAATCAAACCTGAAGCCCTGTTGCCTGAGGCTGCCGAATGCTGTCGATACTGTAGGTATCAGAACTACATCAATAGGTGGAATTTGAGGTAAAACACTGAAGGTGCTTTGTGCAACTGGACCCAGAAATGTAGCACTTGTTACCAACACCAACAGTCAGATTCCATGATTCTCAGTAGCCAAAGTGACACTATAGCAGAAATGTAGTCTTGTATATAAATGGCACATAAGTGTGTTGTCTGTTAGCTTGTAGATTTCAAGTGAAATTTGATGCACATCTGATAGCTCATTTATGACCTCACCTTTGTTGTGTTTGTAGAACCGGGGATTTTCCTCAACACAGGGGGGTTGCAGAAACTCACTGACATCATCCAGGTAAGCAAAATATTGTTGTAGTGTTGCCATTGTGCCATTGTCATGTTTCATCATGACTCGAGCATTACCTGCAGACATAGATCTCATCAGATCTACTAGTAATGGGTTGGTGAGAAAAAACAATAGTTGTCATAGTAACACTCAGAAGCACCTCAAACTGTGGTCAAGGATACTGAATAACCTAAATACTAAATAATGTTGTAGAGCCATATGACTTTTAGAAAATAACATCAGAAATGAAGTCAATGGATACAGGACTAAGGACAGTATCCAAGATCACATTCATTTCTCTCATTCATTTCTCTCATTGAACTCCATTTATTCTGATCCTCGGCAAGCCTCCTAAGGAGGCTGATACAGGAAGAATCTCCCTTCATATTTGATTATTAGTAACTTTATCGACAATTGATCGATTAATTGATAAAGTGTGACGTCACTTGCCACAGTACCGGAAACCCTCGCCCTTGCCTTCAGCCACAGACTAATTCACGCAGAGATGAGACCAAACCATTTTAGAGAGGAGTTTCGGTGTGTGAATCAAGCTTTTCATGTCATTGCAAGCAATTTTAAGCCGGTATTTTAAAATGGTAGTTCAACTTGCGAGCAACAATGTAATCGGTTGTGACCAGTGATGACCACCGTTGTTAGTAAGAAAAGAAAGTAGTGCAGCCACTGAACAGGTTTTGTTCAAACTGAGCTGCATGTGTTTGTATGTAAGCAATAACCCACAAGAGGCCATGAGTTATGCTCGTTTTACCACGGCTAAGGGGAGTCCTTCGGCACAACATGAAGTGGACTGGAAGAGAGGGAGAGATTTTCCCTTGTGGTGTTTGTGTGTGGTAAAGCAACAGAGATCCTTTATTTCTGTTATGTTGTTTGCGTGTGGTAAAGAAAGACATATCTTATATTTCCCCTGTGGTGTTTTTTTTTTTTTTTTTTTTTCTCTTCCCTTTTCTTTTTATGTATTTGTTCACTTGTTTAATTTTTATTTATTTCCTATCTGCTCATTGAAATTACCTTATCTGTGCATACCCAACTAACCTAGTTTAACACTGGGAATATGAGTGGTTTGGAGGTGTTCGCAGAGCATATGTGTATTTGTTTGTTGTGTGTTTTCTCTGAATGTTGTATGTTTTGTGCTTTTCGTATTGTTTTGGGTGCCCTTGAATACGAGATGACCCATCTCAAGGGGTTCTGGATAAATTTGAGTTATAACTCCCTTGTGTTGTTTGCGTGTGGTAAAGTAAGACGTGTCTTATGTCTCCTTTGTGTTGTGTGGTGTGTGGTGAAGTAAGACTAATCTTATATTTCCCCTGTGGTGTTTGTGTGTGGTAAGGTAAGACATGTCTCATATCTCCCTTGTGTGGTTGTGTTTTTGTGTGTAGTTGGTGTTTGCAGGTGACCCAGCTGAAGCCAGTGGTGTGTCCAAGGAGAAGAGAACACAGCAGTTTAAGGTGAGCCAGCAGCTGAGGGAGATGGGGAAGGGCAGCCTGAAGAGGTGTGTGTATGTGTGTGTGTGTGTGTGTGCGCGTGCGTGCATGCGCATGCATGAATGTGAGAGAGTGTGTGTGTGTGTGTGTGTGTGTGTGTGTGTGTGTGTGTGTTACTAGTGTGTATGCATGACAGTGCAAGAGTGGATCTGAGCTGTGTGTGTGTGTGTGTGTGTTTGTGTGTGTTTGTCTACTTTTGAGTCTGCCTGAATGTGAGGGTGTATCTGAGGTGTGTGTGTGTGTGTGTGTTTTCTTGTGCGTGGATATTGTGAGAGTGTATTGGTGGTGTATACTTGTATGTGACTGCGTACTTGTTGCATATCTGTGTGACTGACTATGCCCAGTCAGTGGAGTAATGAACCCCCAGCAGCATGTCTTGGGGTTTATTACGGGCATTCAGCAGAGTCGCAGGAACAAATCAGCCTGGCTACTGACATTGTGCCCCCACTCCAGATGATTGACTGGGCTGCTGTATGTGTAGCACCCCTGGGTACCCTTGGAGCAGCCATGGGAGTGGCTAAGACCACAGGCCACCGTTGGATCTGAAGTGGGCAAAGCGTACAGTAACATAGTGTTATGTAATGTAACACTAGTGTAACGTAGTGTTAAAGCCCAAACAAAGTGTCCAACCAGTAAATGTGTCATCATCAGTCTCCAGACTATATATACACTGTATATACACTATATATACACATATGTACACTGCTCACAAAAATAAAGGGAACACTAAAACAATACATCCTAGATGTCAATTAATGACATGTTCCAGTTGAAACTTTTTATTAATCACATAGTGTTAGGTGTGAAAAAAATGCGTAAAAATTAATTTATTAACCCCTTGGGCTCTGGATTTGGAATCTTACCCAAAATCAAAGTCGTGTGTGTGGCCTCCTCATGCCTGTATGACCTCCTGTCTCCTGAGGGATCCCCTCCCAGCAGGAGCTGACTGTTGCTCTAATCCAGATCTGGGAGGGAATCCCTCAGGAGACATTCGCCGTCTCATCAGGAACATGCCCAGGCGTTGTAGGGAGGTCATGTTTTTGAGCAGTGTAGATAGAGAGATAGACAGACAGACTAGTCCACCAGCCTACCGCCCTGTGATTGTAGGGGAAAGCCCAGAACATAAAGTTGGGGGCGGGGGCGGGGGCAGGGGC
>JASCQY010000173.1:18974901-18986364 GCA_030264315.1 Sardinella tawilis
TTTCATCTAATTCACGGGCATCAGGGAGGCACTATCAAAATGCGGGAGACTCCCGGAACTTCCGGGAGACTTGGGATAGTATAGTATGTTGGTCAACAAATATGGCTGAATTGGCCACATCAATTTACTCATTTGATTTCTGTCACAACCATCATGGCAAATGAGCATCTCTCGTCTCTAAAGACAGTGTCATGAGTCACAGTGACAGCTCTCTGGAATTAAAGCACATTCCGGACGACTAGATCGAGGCCCTCACAGGGAGGTTACACTGACTACACCAGACACGGCAGCGTAGCGATCATTCTAAAAAAGACCAGTCTTATCAATGTATTTTTGACAAGATTTAACTTCATGTAACGCACTGCATCCAGTGTAGCCCTGGGGTCAGTGAGTCCACTCACAGACACGCTCAAGTTCTAGAACTGATGTACGCTCACAGACACTGTATGTTCCGGGTTCCAGGGCTCACTGACATTCTCCCAGACCCAGACAGGAGAGGTTCTGGAGTTTGGACCGACTCACCCCAGCCTGCGGAAGTGCTCCGAGAGGGCGGGGGAGCCCAGTGGGTCGGGGGCACGGTCGGCCACGTAGAACTCGATCATGGAGGGGATGAGGTACTGATGAGCCAACAGTTGAAGCTTCCGGATTCGACAGCGCTCTGTCATCTGCAGGGTGACCTCCTGAGGATAGGAGCAGTACCTGCACACACACACACACCAGTGCACACCAGCAATATTTAACATACATCACACACACACACACAGCACACCAGCAATATTTAACATACATCATACACACAAACACACACACACACACACACAGTGCATGCCAGCAATATTTAACATACATCATACACACATTCACACACACAGCATCTTAAAGTAACTGAGGTCATCCAGCATAGTCCCTATTGGGGCCTGACCCCTCAACCTCACAGCAACCCTCCAATCAGGAGGTGTGTTGACCAGAAAGCCCAGACGCCCAGTTCACTGACTAGGAAGCTCTTGAGATGTTAGAAGGGGGGTTTACTAGCTTTCTATATGTGAAGCTAGGCTAGCTGGCATCTGTTACATAAAGTACATCACACACCTGCACACACACACAAGCAACATTTCAGATGCTTCACAATCACTCACACACACTCACACACACAAGCAACATTTCAGATATATCACACTGCACAAACACAAACACAATTAACTATCTATTATAACCATTTATTATCATTCTAGGCCACCCAATAGCCTCTCTCTCTATGAACCATTTCTGGCCCATGGTGTCACTGTGCTAAAGATAGTGGGGCTTGGGCCACCCACAGTATTAGTAAGTGCACTGCAGGTGCATATAACTGACCCTTGGCCTTATCAACCACACTTATCTTCAGTCATAACCTGCCCAACACATCTTAGCTTCTCTTTCCATAGGAGACATGCTTCTCCTTACTGATCTCTTTTAGAATAGTGTTCTTTAGAGATCAGCGGTTCTCCTAACCATGAGCCATGGTTCTCCTCATCAAGCCCAGTCCAGTATGTTCCAGTCTTACCTGGCAGACCTCCATCCGCTGACGGTGGGGGCATGGACCATCAGCTCCTTGGGACTGTAGCCATCTTCATGGCCCGAGGAGCTGAGCACTACAAACCCAATCTTGCGTGGCATCTTGCTCCCCAAAGCTGGATTGAAGACATGCAGTAGATTGAGCCCAAAAGAAATGACAGTGTCCTACATTACTGCTACTGTCCTGTAGCATAGGGAGCTACTGGACATGAACGTGCTGCCACGCTTGTCAGCGCCCAGAAAAACCGACAGCACACACGCTTAAGGAACAGCAGACAACAGAGCCAAGGCTGCACATGGGAAACTGGTGTGAACCTTGGCGATGCACTCACTACAAATATAAATACAGAGTGCAATAATTAAGCATGAGTACTGTAGCTTAGGTGGTGCTGCGGCTTGTAAAATGATCAAATAATAAATCAGAGTTATCTATGAGTTACAAGAGTTAGCTATGCACACACAGCTATGCACACAGTATGAAGACATTCTTCACATGTCTTCATACTATTGGCTGAGTAAACTCATTCTCATTCCAAATCATTCTTCACATGTCTTCATACTATTGGCTGAGTAAACTCATTCTCATTCACCAATATAAGCAAACTGAAGCAGATGGATGAGGCACACTTACAGTATTACAGCTAGTGCAGGGAGAGCCGAGACAAGCTGGTACAACCCTGCCCACATTTCTCCTTTAATTGCTATCTATTTCTATAGCTTTATACTGCTATCTACATTAGATCCTGCACCGACTACATAGATTGGGATGTGCGTGATTACACCTGACTTTACTGTCCTTTCTATTGCTGACCAGCCTCTGAGTCATTAGAGGTGGGAGCATCAACTGTAGGCCTACTGTTGCTGGTGGCTTGTGCCACTCTGTTGCTGGTGGCTTGTGCCACTCACCAACTGGCCTGTGACTTGGCCTGCGCCACTCATCTTGTGCCACCAGCCAGTTGTTTCCTGCACTGTGCCATGCCATCAGCTTACTGTCCTGTTGCACCAGCCTATTTGTCCTGTGCTGTCCTGCACCACTCATACTGTCCTGTGCCACTTGCCTACGCTAACAAGGCACTCGCCCACTGTGTCATGTGTCATGCGTTCCTACTGTGACTGTACTGTACTGTTGCTGGTGGCTGGTGCCACTCACTCACTGTCCTGTGCACTGTCCCACGCCACTAGCCTGCTGTCTCATGCACTGTCCTGTGCCACTCACACTGTCTTTTGGCACTGTTTCCCACTGTCCAATGGTTTGGTTTAGGGTTATTTCACGGGACAGTGCACAAGTGGCGCGGGGAACTGGTAGACTAGTGGCCAGTGCACGGGACAGTAGATAAGTGGCATGGGTCAGTCTCCAGTTGGCGAGTGGCATGAGCCACCAGCAACAAAGTGCAGTTTTTGCTCCTGCTGCCTCTCCTTTCAGTTCAATCTACAGAGTTGCATTTAACCATTTGCAAGCATTTGAAAAGCCATTCTGTTATGATATTGAAAAGTTAGGTAACTTAGTTAACTATGTAACTAAGCTGTCCGTCTGTCCGAACAGTGACAATAAAAATCTTAGGGTTAAGTAGCCTATTAGTGGGGTGGTAAACTGGGCGACTCAGACTGGTGGTAGGGTGGCTTAGCCTGACAGTTATCAGTGAATGAACAGCTGCCTAATCCGGCTGTGCCTTCTTCTTGGAGGGTGAAGGGGAGACGCTAGGCTAACTGTTGCTGCAATTTAGGCGTTTCCAAATTATTTGCAGAGAAACCTTTCACAATTTCGCGTTTTTCCTACACTTTTTAAAACCGGCATATATCTGCCCATCATTCCAGCTTATTTAAGTCTAAAAAGTAAGCCAAATCGCACTGATTTCATTCACTGATGGACAAGCTAGCTTGCATTTTTGGGCATAGAACCGGTTAAAATTACCTTGATAGTATTCAAGTTCACCAAATCACGTTAGTTACAATAATTCTACATGAAAGGAGTTCATTAGGTTGTAATTACATGAACAACAGATGCGTGAATAACTTCTATGTGAGAAATATTTACCCCGTCAAAGTGTCCCCTTGTCAGTCCCATCTCATCTCCATAACCACCGTTTGACAACTAAAACCTTGGCACGCATGTGTTGTCTGGACCATTCGCTATGATTTGTGGGAAATGTAGTTAAAATAGGGCGTCAGGGGTTATGAAATCCAGCTTTTATGTATCTAACTTGGTGACACTGGACAATATTTTAAAGAGAAAACTATACAAATGAATTTTGACCTATGGAATAAAATCGAATTAAGATTTGAATTTGAATTACGATTTCGTGTTGGCTAATGTAACGTAGTTCTTCCGGTTGATCATCATGTGTTGTGTTTTCTTCCGGGTAAATCTCAAACAGCATGGATGGAAAAGATGCTTGGGCAGAGATCGAAAAAGCTGAAAAAGAAAACCGACGTGAGTTGGTACTTCAGGGTGCGAATATCGATAAATGGATCCAGTCAAACGGGGGTCTGAGCTCAAAGCTCTACTCGCTTACGCTCTTGAATTACCTAGAAATCAGCCAGTGTCCGAGTTTGACTGAGATCAGTGAAGACATCGGCAACTTGACCCATCTTCAAAGTCTTATACTTTGCAGAAACAAGATTAAATCCGTTCCCAAATCCATTGGGAAGTTGAAGTGTCTGAAAGTTCTGGATGTGTCTGTGAACGAGCTGCAGAATATCCCCGAAGAGGTTTCACAGTTGAGCGAACTCAACACCCTCAACATCAGCTGCAACAGCATCACATCGTTGCCAAATGGACTGAGTCAGTGCATCAAGCTCGCCACCATCAACGTGTCCAAGAATGAGCTCACGACGTTACCCGATGACCTGTTCTCCGACCAGCTGGAGCTTCTCAGCACCATCGTGGCATCTGAGAATGCCATCGAAGAGCTTAGCACAGATATCAGCAATCTTGCTGCGCTAAAGGTGGGTCCTTGTTGCCATCTCCAAAACATCACCTTCCCCGCCAGAGCAGCCGAGATACAGTGGGCCATATTCATCTTCCTGGGATTGGTCCTGCTCTCAAATATTTAGCCAATAACTACATGCATGCATTGTAAAGTTATGCCCATCACACCTCTTCATCAGTGGTGGTTCCAGTAACATTAGCAGTCGCACTAACAGATGTCTCACATTTGCCTGTGGCTAAGCGATGATGATTGTTCTATTGCGTTTATGCATTACACATACACAAGCTTGCTTGATAACCTTGGGTTTCAAACATCAACTTAGTGGACATTATGGGAGTCTGTGATGGGGGTAGATAACGTTATTAAGAGTCTGTATAAGCTACACTTTTAGTCCAACCATATAATTACACTCTGACCAACAGGGTATAGTCATGTTCAAGTCATTTATCTGTAACGTCAATCTTTTACCCGGTGCAACCAGGCTAGAAAAGAAACCTTGTCTGCCGTGGGCTCAGTAGGTTTTAACCTGTGCTTCTGCCTGCAGGTCCTAGACCTGTCCAGCAACAAGCTGTCGGAGCTGCCGTCCGAGCTGGGAGACTGCGCCAAGCTCAAGGAGATCAACTTCAAAGGCAACAAGCTGAAAGACAAGCGTCTGGAGAAGATGGTCAACGGCTGCCAGGCCAAGTCCGTGCTGGACTACCTGCGGGCGGGCGGCCGGGGCAAAGGCAAGGGCAAAGGTCAGGGGGAGGCGGGGGAGAAGGGGGATGGGGCGGGGGGTGCAGCTCGTAACACCCCCAGAAAGAAGGGCGGGGCGAGGCAGAAGAACCGGCAGCAGGAGGAAGAGGCGGACGAGCTGGAGAAGCTCATCCTGAGGGTTCTGCACGTGTCCGACAGCGCCACCCCGGGCTCTGGCGTCACGGTCAAGGTGGCAGCGGAGGTGAAGGACGTACGGCCATATATTGTGTGCTGCATCGTCAGAGGAATGAATTTGCGCTCTGGCAACGCCCTCAAGCGATTCCTCGTAGCACAGGTAGGCCTACAACCTTCTCGCAAATCACAATCACCATTGTCCAGTCCTCCTTGACCAAACCTACCTGTAGTGACACCAGCTTATGTTGCTTTCTTACACTAATAAAATGTTTTACAGTTCAGAATGTATCTCTACTTTATCCAAACATTAGTACTTGTTGCTGCTATCATCTGTAGACAATTTCCAATATTTTCTTTTATACCTCAAATTGTTTCACTCACAACTGGGTAGTTATTTATTGTGTCAAACCCCATTATCCTAACAAATGTTACACAGCACAAACAATTAAGTACACATGTTTTATTATCATAATGTTATACAGTGTGTGACATTAATATAGTTGTTGTTAATGATTGTCCTGACCTTGTTTGAAAAGCTCATTTGTTTACATGCACTGTTCATTTTCCCTCCTCCAGACCAAGCTCCACGATGAGGTTTGTGCCAGACGCACGGTTGCGACCATCGCCACCCATGACCTCCAGCTGCTCAAGGCTCCGCTGACGTACGACGCCAGGACTCCAGACACACTGAAGGTACCAGCCCTCCTCCGTCCTTTGTCCTCCACCCTCATCTACCCTCCACCACCATCCTCTAGCCTCATCCATCCCCCTCACATCTCCACCCACAACCACCCTCACATCTCCACCTTCCACCACCACCCTCTACCCTCCTCCAGCCTCTTTCACCCTCTTCCACCCCCCTCACATCTCCAGCCTTCTCCACCTTCTCCCACCCTCCACAACCTCACACCTCAGCCTGATGTCTAGTCCAGTGGTTCTCCAACCTTTTCTGTCTTTTCACCCTAGAGGTGGGAATTTGTAGAATTTGATCAGTATTGCGATCCTGTCGGATATCATATTGATGCCATTGTTGATCCTGCTGTTGCTGATCCTGTTGGTCTGGTTGTTTAGAGAAGCTGGAGAAGCAGTAGGGAAGCTTGTCTATCGTTGCCAAAGGGACTGAGTCTGGCTTTACCCTTCTCCTTCCTGTACACATCCTGATTGCCACCAATTAATGAAATACTCTAAGGCAAAGATAAAAAAAATGTTAGTCGCCTGTGGAACAGACAGGACTGAAATAACACCATCATCATTTTAAGTGAATGGTGATATGTCTATCAAACTAATCTGTCATTTGTCCCTCCCCCTTCTGCACTCATTCCTGTTCTCCGGAGGGGTGGGTTCAGGGGATAGTCGGGGGGAGGGGGTTTGGACTTTTAATTGTGTTTTTGCAAAGTGTAGCTTATACTCAAACTGTATATCCAGGATCTCCTAACTGACCTTTAATGCCTTTGCTGGTGTTTGGCCATTTTATATGATTGCACAACCTTAACTGTCAGTAAAAAAGGCACTATTACAGATAGGCACATGTAACGGATGCCAGCTAGCCTAGCTGCGCGTGTGGAACGTTAGTAAAGCTTCACTCCTGACACTTTAAGAACACCCTCAGTCACTTGACTGAGAGCCTGGGCTTTTCAGTCGAGTGGCTAGGCCCTAGGGCGTTCGCCTCCTGATCCGAGTTGCTGTGTTGTTGTGAGGTCGCGGGTTCGAGTCCGGGCGTGTGCAGGGCTCAACTAGCGCAGAGGACCACAGTTACACACACATCCCGCCTGTCATGTGCCTATGAGTCAGGGGCCCCCTCTATGGGAACCAAGAGACACTTAGAATCATGGGGCTGGAACATTTGTAGCATTTGGCATGATGGTACAGCCTGTATGTGAGAGTGTTAGCAACTCCATTAATACTATTAGATATTTACTGCATAAACAAATACAAGATGTCTTTTGGCTTCTTGAGGTGTCTCTAAACAATGACCTGTCTGTCTCAACCCCCCCTTCATGATTGGCTGGTTCAATGCCAGTCAAGTCTTTGGAAGGATCAGGTCTTAATGGGGGGGCGGGGGGGTGCATTTGAATTCAGTCTTTCTGTTGAGCTGCCAAAGTCGGATGTGGCGCTGCAAGACTTGTCCTTACTGTGACCCCTCAGCACCACCCCAGCAGACACACACACACACACCCACACCCACACCCACACATGTATGTGGCTGTCTGAATGCAAGAACCTGCCGGAGACGTCTGAGGCATGGGGTGTGTGTGTGTGTGTGTGTGTGTGTGTGTGTGTGTGTGTGTGTGTGTGTGAGACCCATGTATTTTTAATTCTGCGGATCCAGCCTGTTGGATGGCGCGGGAGTGGAGTCTGGTTTCCGAAGGCCAGGGTTAATTAGCGGAGCGCACTGAGGAGTGCACAAGTCCTCGTCTTTAATAATAAATAATAAATAACCTTCTTGTGTCTTCCCTCGTTTTCGCTCGACGCTCCTTGTTGTCCTGCCTCTGCCCGGCAGCACAGCACCTGTCCTTGTTGGTTACGGTAACCATGGCGGAGAGGGAAAGCTTGATGTTGTTCCGCAGCGCAAGCTCCTCGCCTCTGTCTCGTGTTCACCTCCAGTGAAGAGCTCAGTGATCGCCTGATGACTCACACCTGTAATGATTCTTTCACAGAGTCGGGACTCGCGCCCGCAATGATTCTTTCACAGAGTCGGGACTCGCACCCGTAATGATGCTTTCACAGAGTCGGGACTCACATCCCTAATGGTGCTTTCACAGTCAGAACTCGCACCCATAATGGTGCTTTCACAGAGTCGGGACTCACATCCCTAATGGTGCTTTCACAGTCAGGACTCGCACCCGTAATGGTGCTTTCACAGAGCTGGGTTCATTTGTAAAGGGGACTAAGTGGAGATTTCAATGCTGTGCTCCTCCAGGCCTGGGAGGCTGACTGGATGGATGGCTGACTTCCTCAAGGGGATAATTAGGCTGATTAGGCCCAATTAGGCCTAGTTATTGGGGTACAGAACACTGGGTGTAGAATATCTCCCAGTTATGGTGATTGGGATTTCTCTCTCTCGTGTTCTCTCGTGTGTGTGTGTGTGTGTGTGTGTATGTGTGTGTTTGTGTGTGCGCGCGCATGCGCATTAGATCGTTCCTCTGGGTCGGAAGGAGATGAAGGCTGTGGATCTGTTGAGGCAACTGCAACAGGAAGCTGATGAACAGAGGAAACAGAAGAAACGGCAGAACGTGTCCGGACTGCACAAGTAAACACGCACACACACACACACACACACACACACACATACACACACACACCTGTGTTTATGGTAAGTCAGTCTCTGTGGCTGGCTGAATACCATCTCCCAAAGCTCTTATTCATAACTGTCATTTCAAGGTGACATGACTCATTATACACAAGCCTGCTATCAACACATGCTGGGGTTACTTCCTGCTGGAGAGCTAGTTTTTTTCCAGTGTGTGATCGCCCTCTAGTGGGGATGGGTGGAAAATGTTTACCAAAAGATAGCACTGTAGTCAGTATAACTAGGTATTATACTGCAAAACATAGTCATTATATGATCCCTTGATTCCCTTGCTACCAGAAATGTTCAGATAATTTTGAAAAGGACATATTTATTGATTTCATTCACACTGGAAGGTTGGTGTCAATGCAAATATTGATTTTTACTATTTCTGTTTTTAAAGCAACAATTTGAGACTTTTTGAAGTATTGTAGGAATTCTAGGATTGTCTACCCTTGCTACTGTTTAATTGAACTGTGATAGAACATTCATGTCTAGGACAGATAAACCTGTCATTCTTACAAAACAAACTTTGCACAAAGTATCGTGTAATTTTGTGGTTCGGGTTGGAATGTACCTCAGAAATGTAATCAAAAGTCCTAAGCTTAGCACATTCTTGTCCACAGTATCCTCAAGAGACCATGTTAGCTTGGTTAGCAGGTTTTGTGAAACTCTAACAGGGCCACTGATTAAATAGCAACAGTGTTGGTTGCAATCCAATTCCCATTGCTAATCATGTTGCAACAGTAACTGGTTACAAACTATGATTTTGAGAAACGCATCTTTTAATTGACAAAGCTTGTGTTTGTTTGTTTTTTTTTAAGTTAGATAGCCAGCTTGCTAGTTTTAGACTACAACTCTACTGTACTGTACGCTTGAACGCTTGAACAAACAAATCTGGCCTAACCTGAGATCTTATCTGAAAGGAGATGAGCCATTTCCTGCTGATGTGCCTGAAGCTTGTTTGCTCGTGGGCAGGTACCTGCAGCTGCTGGACGGAAAGACACACTACCCCTGCCTGGTGGATGCTGAGGACCACGTCATCTCATTTCCCCCCATCACCAACAGTGACAAGACTAAGGTGATCTACGGCTCCTACCGCTAGCTACTGTACTGTAGGTCCCTCAAGATGGATCAAAGCTGCTATTAGCAATGCTAATCGCTTTGTAAAAATGTAACACTTGACATTCAGTTACTATCAAGGCGTGATCCGCAAGCTCTCTGTTCTACAAGCATACTGTAAAAAAAACAAGCATCTTATTACACCTAGGCTCTGAGAACTGTAAACAAGCAAAGTGGAACCCATCCCCAAAGCAGTATTGGGAGATTGTCCCATGAGCACCCATGAACGCGGGGCTAAGCTGCCTGTCTGCCATGTTTTGTCTGGTTCTCAGTTCAAATATAGTGAACACTGTGTTGGACAAAACAAAAGGCTGCAAGGAATTTTAAACATAAACATTAACAAGCATTCGCTGACTGCACCTTTAAGTGTTTCTCTGCCTGTCTGTCTGTCTGTCTCTCTGCCTGTCTGTCTGTCTGTCCCTCTGCCTGTCTGTCTGTTTGCTGATGTTCAATAGGGGAAAAAGTGTTTGATGAGTAGTACAGTAAGTGGTTCAGATGGCTCAGTGCAGGATGTCATTTCAGGATAAGACTCCATAAAGATCAGCTGATAATGATCCACTGTTGAACTGTGGGACCTGCAGACTGTATACTTGCACAGGGTTAAGATGGGTTTGTTTCTGGTCAATCAAGGTCAGACTGAGGTGGATGCACACCTGCACAGGGTTAATATGTTAAAATGAGCTTGTTTCTGGTCAATCAAGGTCAGACCGAAATGATTGAAATATCGGCTCAGAATTGATTTGAGGGTTATTTCCGGTCAGTCAAGGTCAAACTGAAGTGGTTGTAGATATGTTTAGGCTGCATAGCTGAATAGAGTTATTATGGGATTGTTTGTTGCCCATCAAGGTCAGGCTGATCTAGGTGATCTCATACAGGATGTCATAGACCAGGTTTATGGTCCATTGGATGAACACTGACAGAATCATTCAGTCTCCAACCGGAACCTTTCACATTGTTCAATCATATTTTATCCCTTTTGTCTATATAGATACTGACTCTTTGCATTTGACAGGATATGCATGCATGGTTATCTATGCTAACTGCTGATTCTGAATTGCTGATCAGTGATTTTCCTGAGTTAATATTACACCCAAAGGAACTTTGCTGTGACACTCAGTGATAGGCAAGGTGTGCATTTACAGTAAAATCTTTTGGGATCATCATTGAAAAAGCTAACAAATTTAAATGAAGCATACAACACACAAATGAAAACAAGAATTAAAAAAAAAAAAAAAAAAAAATAGGTATTAGGTCATGAGATACTCCACACCTTTGATTACTGCTGTACAATTACTGTAGAACGTCAAAGCCAATCAAAGCACTTATGTTATGTTGCATTCTATTCAAAGATGCCGCTACATTAGGCCACATTATTCATAAACCAGTGACCCTGTACTGTTGGAGTTGAGTTGGAACCAGTCTTGTCAATGAAGTTAACCCTCTCTAGTGATTTTATGTCCTCTTTAATGTCAAACCTGATTCAGTGTTGGAGTATGTGTACTGTTATGGGCAATTCCAAAACTGTCACGTCCACAACGCCAACACAATGCCAAAGAATGGTATGATGATCACTTAAAGGAATTCTCCAGAGTGATTCAAACCGAATCTCTGTTGTATTTGGCTGCCGAGTGCTGTTGATAGGTATCAGAACTACATCGGTAGGTAGAACGTAGACCGAATTCGAGAACTAGCCGCTAC
>JASCQY010000173.1:19057664-19069276 GCA_030264315.1 Sardinella tawilis
CCCTACTCGGAAACGAAATCCTCTTGGCTTTAGCTAGACTAATTGACAGAGTCAATAGTCGGCTTTCGCCTAGGCTAACTGTATGTACCCACGGCCCTATGTTCCCACATTTTCTATGTAACTCTAACCATAGAAAAACATTTCTATGTAACCATAACCATAGAACATAGAGCCTTGGGAACATAGGGCTGTGGGAACATAGGGTTGGCCTCCAATTTACAGGCTACTACCAGGCTGGCCAGTACAGTATGCACTCTGACTGCCATACCAACGAGCCTGGCTTTTTGGCGTTGCGGTCAAGTTGCATGTTTAGCACCGCGGAACCATGGGTTCGAGACTGGGTGGGGTTGCTGCTCTCTCCCGTCCCTGACAGGATGTGACAGACATACATTGCCTAATATTAATTAAGTATTTTATAAGAATTTTTTTCATGTATTTTCAATAAATAGCAAATGCTCATCAAATTCCATCATTCAAGTCATACAAGTATAATAACATTTTAGTGGTGGACAAAAAGTACACTTTTCATGAACTTGCCAACACAGTTTGCTATTGCTAACTATAGCTAGGATGTGATGCTGTAATGATGTAACTATGTCCACTCACAAGGTCTGCACTCATGAGTGGCACTGTTGCTCCCTAGAGTTGTCATACCATATCCATTGTGCCACCACTTAAGATATAAGGACGCTACAGCTGCGTTTCAACACATCAACGCTGATTTCAGCTGTATTCACTGTTTTGAGGTGGATCAGGTGTCTCAGACCTACTTTCGCTGGCAGATGGCCATAATGGCAAATTACATTAGGGACAAACATGGGAAATGCGAACTGCATTAAAGAGAATATAGCTGCTACATTAACTGTGTTCTGGGTTTAAAGTGCTAAACTCTATACTGTCCCTTTTGTTCTTGTGGTGAAGATGGTTTGGTGGAGGAACACAAGCCTCAAATCCAACGGCCAGTGTCCAAGACAGAGAGCCCTCATCTGGCCCTCAGGGGAGAAAACTACATCCTAGAGTGCATCCCCTCTGGGTTGTGAGTACTCTCTCCTTAGTCCCAGCCAATCTGCGTGTGTGTGTGTGTATGTGTGTGTGTGCGTGTGTGTGTGCGTGCGTTTGTGTATGTACGCATCTCTCTCCCCTACTTGCTCTCTCTATGTCTTTTCTACAGATGGACATTTTCTTTTTTTACATTTAATTTTCCTGAGGGCATTCCGGCGCTTCATTTGTTTTCTTCTCCTCTTCTCTCTCCTCTGTTGATCTTCCTGTTTTTCTCTCTTCTTTTTTCTCATTGTCTGGTGATTTCTTTTCTCCTTTGCTCTCTTCTCATTTGTCTTCTCATGGTCTTCTTCTCTTCTCCTCACTCACTCAGCCCCACGCCAACTGTTACCTGGAGACGGAAGAACGGCGACCGTGCAGTGCGCCACAAGATCGACAACAATGGCAGGTGGCTGCACTTTAGGAGTGTATCTGAGAGTGACGATGGCGAGTATGAGTGCATTGCCGAGAACTCCGCAGGAAAGGTCTCACATACATACCTCCTCACAGTGGAAGGTACAGAAAAGTGTGGCAACTGTTTGGTGATCTCTGTTATGGCTTAAAAAGTGTTATTGTCACATTAGTATTAAAAAGGCTGCTTTCTTTCTTTCTTTCTTTTTTTCTATCTCTCCCTCTCACTGTAGCGGCTCCATACTTCCCAAAGTCAACCAAGAATTTGATGTACGCCCCTGGGGAGACAGTGCTTCTGGAGTGCCAGGCTGAAGGTATCCCTACTCCAGTGGTAACCTGGAGCATAAATGGAGTACCCATCTCAGGTAAAACACAAACATACACACAAACACACACACTCACATGTACAGATGCCAGTAAAGATTTAGGATAGAGTGTCTCCAACTATGATACACACACACAAACACACAAACACAAACAGATAGAACACAACTCCAAAAAATTGGTTCTTATGTACACACACACACACACACAGAAAGTGAGAGAGCGAGAAAGAAAGTGGAAATTTACGTGGTTCTGTAAATCTTAGCATACTTTAAATTTAAAGGCTATAAGTTTTATATTTTAACCCAGGATAATTTAGACATGCATTTACGTTAAATATGCATGTATGAATTTAAGACCATATTTAGGCTATACTGTACATATAGGCCTATATGTGTGAATTAAGAGAGAGAGAAAATCTTAGCATTCTGATGTTGATGTTGCCTTTTGTCTCATTTCAGAGGTTAACGAACCAAGACGTAAGATCACCAAAGGTGCCCTCATCCTGTCAGATGTGAAGGCCGCTGACACCGCCGTATACCAGTGTGAAGCTGTCAACAAACATGGCATTAGCCTTCTCAACCTCCACATCAATGTCATTGGTGCTTATCTACTGAATCTCTTTCAGACACAAACACACACACAGACACACACACACACACACACACACACACACACACACTGCCTGTCTGTCACACATTAGCTGTCATATTTCTCAATATAGCCAGTGGAACTCCCTGTGGAAGTGTGAATGGCTCGGCAGCTACTGCACAAAGCCAATCTATCTTCAGTACATGCAGTACATGTAACAACAGGAGAACGGGATGAAATGCATCAGAGTTCTGAGTTTAAGTTTGAGAAACAAACCTCGGTAACACTTTACTTTTTTAGACATAAGAGATTTCGAGATTTTAGACATACGAGTGACAAGAGCCTGTCGTAGACATGTGTTATAAACATGAATAACACTTCTTTAATGTTCATGACTTTTGTCAATAAGTGTCATTCTTTTTTTATGTAAAGTTGACACTGTTTGTGCATGATCAGACATGAAAAAAAAACAGTTGACACTTAATGACAAAGTCATAAACATTTTTAAGTGTCATTACACGTTCATGACCTACATGTCATGTCATGTTTATGACAGGTTAATGTCACTTTTATGTTGAAAACCTCAAGAGACGTGTTACTGAAATCTCTTAAAAACTATAACCTAACCAATGTACAGCTCATTGCCACACTGGCAGATAATTTCATAGCATGTCAGATGACATGTTGGCTTCAAGCATCGCATGTATTTAACAGCCACATACAGTAACTGACTTTTTTTTTTTTTTTTTTTTTTGTTCTCACTATGTCTTCCAGAGCTGCCTCCACAGATCCTGACGGAGGACCAGAAGAAGTACATGATGGTGGAGGGGAAAACAGCCAACCTAGAGTGCAAAGTTTTCGGTTCCCCTCGGCCTAAGGTGTCCTGGTGGGTTCCTAATGATGCTTTTATTATACTGTACGCCTCACATTTGGAGCTGTTGAATCGGAGCATGAAACATTTACAACTAAATATCGAACCAATATTTAGTTGTAAATGTTTAGTGCTGGGCATATACAACATGTGAACAAATATATGAACAATCACACTCTGTGACAGAACAAAACTAGAAAGTCATGTTCTCAAAATCAAACTAGTACTCTGAACTATGTGAAAAATAGGTTAATTAAGTTGGCACGTGGAGTTTTGTTCCATTGTTCCAAATCATATTCCATTGAATGTTGCAGTCTGGACACACATATAAAATAATATGAGGACATACTTAAAATTGGAAAGATTTTGCCTATTATCCAAAAAAAAAAAACCTCATGTACTACCTTACTACTTCTGGCGCCAGAATCCCAAAGCCAGGCCCAGCAGCACTGTAAATTCTAAGCACAATACTTTGCTCTAGCGACTAGGTTTTGTTTAAAACCTTTCGCCGTTCCTCTTCATCATACAAATGAGTCTGTGATTAGATCAGTGTGGTTGATGCTTTTTGTGTATAACTGAAACATAATCCAAGTATGATTAGATTAGTGTGTGCTGTTCTTTTGTGACACTGTGTTTGTGTGTGTGTGTGCCTGTGTATCTGGTGCTTGCTCTGACAGGCAAGATGAGAGGAAGGAACCAGCCCAATCCCACAACAGAATGTCCCAGACTGTGGAAGGCTCCCTCACCATCATTAAAGTCAGTGCAGCAGACAGCGGTATCTACACTTGCGATGTCCTCAATAGCAACCTGTCCATCAGTGCCATACTGGAGGTCTTGAGTGAGTGACATACACACACACACACACACACACACACACACTATCACACTATCAAAATGCACATAGACATAGACCACCTTAAGCACATTGGCCAATGGCCATGTCTGCTTCATTTACTCATGTTCATCCATCTGAGCTGTGCACAGTAGCCTACATCAGCAACTACCCAACAAACACATAACCTTCAGGGAACATTCCCAGAACATTCCAGGAACCAAAAATTGTTTGCTGGGTGGTACAAACACATAAACAACTATATACTAGTATTTACCTGTTGCTAAATTGCCATTATAGCTTTCTTTTCATTCATTCATTCATTCATTCACTCATCTATTAAGTCAGCAATCAAACCCTCATAGTTCATACTAGTAGCCCATATTATGACCCTGTCACTGTACTATTTATGGTGGGGGTTTTTTTTCAGTTCTTCAATTTGTTTCAGTTCATCCTCTGTAATTTTTCTGAAATGCAGACAGAACAGAGATTTTGACCCCCCCAAAGGATCAAAGAGTGAAGAGCGGAGAGAATGCTGTGTTGACTTGCCGTTTTCAAGTTGACCCAAAGCTTTACACTCGAGATTTGCTGCGCTGGCTAAAAAATGGTGAAGACGTCTCCGAAAATGCACAAAATGACAAGTAAGTACTACTTCCACAGATGGAATTTGGTGGTCTTTGGTATTTTGGTGTTTGGTATTTGGTGGTCAGATGGACCTGCAAGGCAATTTAAATTTGCTGGCAGTGCATGTGAGTTTTTATCCAGACAACGATTTCCTCTTTAAAATGAAATGCTATGAGTTTCAGGCAGTGCTCATGGTGCAATGTAATAATAATACTGTTCTTATTAACCCACTAATGCTCTGGATGTGTTTTATATTAAAAGATACACCATTTTTGAAGATGGCTCACTCAAAATTACCAGCGTGTCTTCAGAAGATGCTGGCAGTTACACCTGTGAGGTTGAAACAGCCCTTGATGCGGAAAAAGCCACTGCTACCATTACTGTTGTTGGTGAGAATGATGTTACCAAAACAAAACAAACCAGAATTATTACCGAACCTTTTGGCTGCCAGTGAACCTAACTGCTCCTCTTTTTCCTCAGACAAACCCTCTCCACCAATTGATTTGAATATATCGGAGAAAACGGCACGAAGTGTCACCCTAAGCTGGACACCGGGACAAGACAATAACAGCCCTATAACTGGTGTGTGCTTCTCACACTCCTGTCATTTTCAATTGTAAAATATCAAAAACACAGAAATGAAGCAACAACTATAATACTTGTAATACTGTTTCTGTGTCATCCGCATGTGTAGATTATCACATCGAGATGAAGGAGGAACAACATGGTGATGGCCACACTTGGGAGGAAGTGAAGCATGTGGAAGCTGATATCAACGAGGTCGAAGTCCGTCTACGACCTTACGGCACATACCGTTTCCGGGTCATCGCGGAGAATGAAATTGGAAGGGGCCGCCCAAGCCATGAATCTGACACTTACATTACTCCACCAGCCAGTGAGACCCCTGGAATAATAATAATAATAACAACAACAAAAATAATAATAATAATCATCATCATAATCATAATAATGATGATGATAATAACAATGCAACTCCACCTTTCTATGGACAACATTATAAATCCTAATGTTCCTGTATAATCATTTTGCAGACTAGATTACTGTATGCATTTGGCTATATACAGTGCACAAAAACATAGAAATGAAAACTACAGCTAATACTCTTCTCTTTTCCTATAGTTCCAGAACACTCCCCTAGACATCTTAAGAGTGCATCAACCGACCCTGAGAGCTTGATCATCACATGGGAGGTATGGAGCAGCATGTGCAATTGTCATCAGTGACATCACTCAGACTTTTTTCTCAGTACAACTTTACACCATGCGTCAGAGTTTTTTGACTGTTGGCTGGTCATTGTGTAATATTCCTAACCAAACGGCCATCTGAAAACTTGGACTTACAGTAATACATTAACAGTATGTTTCTCAAGGGCATGTACCATTTTTTTTTTTTTTTTTCAGGAAATGGACAAACGGGAACATTATGGGCCTGACTTCATGTACAAAGTGTTCTGGAGGCAGTCTGTGGGAAACGGACCTGAATGGCACCACCAGTTAGTTTCTCACAACCGCTTTGTGGTCAACGACACCAAGACCTTTACACCGTTTGAGATGAAAGTGCAGGCCATCAACAGCATCGGCTCAGGCCCAGAATCGACATCACGAATCGGCCACTCTGGAGAGGACAGTGAGTAGAATGACCTTAAGAAAATTACTTTCAGTGGGGCGCCGCTGGGGGAGGGTGGGGGTTAGGTTAGGATGATTCTATATTATAATCAATGTTTGGGGGGCCAAAAAATTCTTTTCTGTCACATGCCAACATCTCTCGTGGCGGCCCTGTCAGTGGGGACTGCTGCATGTGCATGATCATGCTCCCTCTTTTGCTGTCTCTGGCTAGCCTGACAAGCCACCCTATGACATCCAATGTTCAGTCTGAGAATGAACTATAGACCGGGCTGACTCCTAGTGGTGAAGAGTTTAACCCCTCCAAAGCCTATTAAAATAACCTCTATTACTTGGCCACTGTTGTGACAGCCTTGTCGTTCTCTTGCGAAACCCACGCCAAGATAGAACATTTTGAACACTCTCTTGGTCACACCTGTGGTGCATCACTACTTGTCTCACCTGCAAGGCAAAAATATTTGCTGCCGCTAGGGCGTGTCTAGATTTCGTGGCTAGTCTCTGGCAGTAGTAAGAGTAGGAGTTTATGTTTCATCTGTCTGATCAAGTTAATTTGATCTTTTGGACATAAAAAATCTCTCATTCACTCTCATGGTCCCCCTTAACTCACTCCTCTCTCTGTTCTTTCTCCCTGCTCTCAGCCCCACTGGAAGCCCCTACGGATGTCTCAGTGCAAGATCTGAATGGCACGACCATCTTGGTGAAGTGGAAGCCTGTGACTCAGGAGTCTGTGAGAGGTCATCTCCTTGGATACCGGGTATGGGCTGACTAGTGGCACTGGCGCCTTTTATTACTGTACATACTAGCATAGGACACAGAAATTGGGTTCACAAATGACTTCCCATAGGTCTGTCTTAATTATGTTGTTCACTCCCTCCCTTTCTTTCTCTCTCTCTCTCTCTCTCCATCTCTGTCTCCCTTTCTAAATTGTTATCTTCGCTCTCCTCTTGCCTCGTACTTTGTCTACCTTTCTCACTTCCATTCCTCTTCTCTCTCTCTTTCTCTTTTTATCTTCCCCTCATTTCTGTCCTACTGTTATTTCCTATCACTTTTTTTCCCCCTCTTCTCCCTCTGACCTGTCTCTCCATCCTGCCCTCGGCAGATTCGTGTGAAGAAACTGGACCCACAGGCTCTGCAGAGTCGCAAGATGCTGGAGATTGGGTGGTCGATGGACACGCTGGAGGAGCTCAAGCAGGAAGTGGAGCAGGACAGAACAGTGGTGGCGCACGGAAATAAGGGAGAAGAGATTGTCGGTGGCCTGCATTTCTACTCCTCATACCAGCTGACTGTCGCTGCTTTCAATAGCAAGGGAGACGGACCAGAGTCAGAGTCCAAGAACTTTGAAACACCAGAGGGAGGTAAGAACAAGGGCTGTTGTTGTTGTTGTTGTTGTGTGTGTGTGTGTGTGTGTATGTGTGTGTGTGTGTGTGTGTGTATGTGTATTTGGGTGGTAGTGTGACTGTGTTGAGTATGTACCGTATGTGTTGTGACAGCTGTAGTGTACACGACATATGTACTGTATGTCTGTATCTTACCCTAGATGAGGAGAATCAGTCTGACTCACAGGAAAAGATGCAAATTCTATTCATTTATTTTCTGGTTAGCTTATACAGCAAACCAAACCAATGAACTTAAAATGGCTAAAGATATCATCTGTTAAGAGCTGAGGTCATATAAAAGGAACTGTTTTTGTCAAAGCAAATTGCAATCCATGTTGTGCCATAATGTTAAGGTATTAAGCAGGGGCTGGGATTATGTTGTGGGACTGTGCTGCTGTTATACAGTACGCCTATGTGTTCCATTCTTCTCTGACAATACACTGCTTCTGTGTGGTGGCCTACAGTTCCAGGGCCTCCCATCTTCGATTACTTCGAATACCCCTCCGAGACTGAACTCATCCTCTTCTGGCATCCTCCTCGCCAACGCAATGGGCGTCTGACCGGATACAAACTGCAGTACGGGGAAAGTGAGTCTCATCAGTCAGAGATTTCATTCAGACAAAGAATAGAGTGACTGACTTTGCAGGCTACTTTAAAACTAGTAAAAGTAATCTAAAATTTTCTCTTCTCAAAATATTCTGTACATGTCTTTGCTTATAGTCAAGGATGCAGAAGGCAGCAGTCTTCAGATGCACGAGGTTGCCCTACCTGAACCCGACATTACGCGCTTCACAGTGATGAATCTAACCCCCCAGCGACAATACTACTTCTACCTGCAAGCCCTCACTGCTGTTGGCCCTGGAGAGGCCATCAAAGTGAAGGGCGCCACCTTGCTGGATGGAGGTGAAATTGCATTTCATCTTTTTGCTCTATTTCATTCATTTCATGTAATTATTAGGCATAAAATGTTACTGAACATTAAACTGTATACCTTACAAATTAGCAAGTCACAACTTCAAAAACTCTTTATAGACAAATCATTGTCATTTTTGTATAAATAGGCTGATCTCATTCAAATGGTCTCTGTTTATTTCTAGTTCCTCCATCCCTCATCAACGTCACAACTTCAGAGAACTATGCCAACCTGAGTTGGGTGCCCAGTGATAAGCACCGCAGCATCGACTTTCACATCCACTTCCTCCGGTCAAGTGGTGAGAGGGGAAACCAGGGAGGGCAGGGCAGGGGGGGGGATTAAATCATATTACATCAACACAGATTTACCCCAGAAACACACACAGTCTGCATGCTCATCAACAATTTAGTATCAACCTTTGTCTCTTTGGGTCCATCCATGGACAACCACTTAGTTGAGCCCTTCTGTATGAAATGGATCTAAATCGTTAAGTGATCATGACTGACATTGTGCTCTTTCCCTTCAATGCTCTCACATGGCAGATCTTCAGAAAGGTAAGAAGAGTACTAGTAGTGTGTCCTCCTTACCATACTATTGACATACAGGCCATTTCAGGTTCTAATTCCATAGCTGGACAAAACAATGCTTGAACATTGTATATCTTGGTCCCCAACTACTTCTTGTTACATTAACATAACATAAGGAATGTTAAACAGGAGGTCCTGGGGGACCAGCTATGGAACTAGCATAGAAATTAATTTCTATGTGGAACTAGAACCTGAAATGGTCTATACTGTAGGGCGGCCAATGTGGCAAGTTTGTTTAGAGCTGTCCTATAGTAATCAACTATTCAGCCTGCTGTGCCTGACTGGTTTTGTCTTGTGTGTGTGCACTAGATGGCAAAGAGTATGAGGTTTCAGAACAGGTCAGCTCTAATCAGGGATTTTTCCAGCTGAGTAACCTCCAGCCAGGGACGCGTTATGAGCTGCGAGCCATTCTGAACAACTCCAGCTACTGGGAGGGCTATGCCCTGACCAGTGGGCCAGGTATGCTGATGAGCTCTGATGCTGTAGTTCTGCTATGACCTCAACTGTCATTCTCTTCTCTTCTCTTCTTTTACTGATTCTCTCAAATGATGTCTTCCCTGCTGTCTTGTGGATCTTCTCTCCTCTCTTCTCCTAA
This sequence comes from Sardinella tawilis, assembly GCA_030264315.1. Lineage (NCBI taxonomy): Eukaryota > Metazoa > Chordata > Actinopteri > Clupeiformes > Clupeidae > Sardinella > Sardinella tawilis. The sequence continues at coordinate 19,067,470 of JASCQY010000173.1, forward strand.
CATGTCTTTTGTCCCTATATCCTACTCCTCCGATGTCATCTCCTCTCCTTCCTCTTCCTCTCTATCTCTCTCTCTCTTTCTCTATCTCCCTTGTTACTCTCCTTGACTCATTCCTCACCGTACTTCCGTTTTCTCTACTGATTCTAACTATTTGTCTTTCCCTTCCCTAACCTTCTCTACTCTTCTTCCACCCCTCTCCACCTCTCTCTCTCTTACAGAGCTGTCTCAGATGCCCAATCATTTCGCGTCTCAGGGATGGTTCATTGGCCTCATCAGTGCCGTTGTGCTGCTGTTGCTCATCCTGCTTATTCTCTGCCTCATCAAGAGGAGCAAGGGAGGAAAATATTCTGGTAACATGTCAAATATCGCCCTCTGGTGGCAACACTCAAACACCTATTTAAATACAACACTCACATATCCACTCAGTGTACATAGCCTACACACACATGCACAGCACACACACCCCTCAGTGTCTGTAAAAGTACCAATCTCCTCCCTTATAGTCAAAGACAAGGAAGAAGGACAAGGGGACTCAGAGGCCAGGCCAATGAAAGATGAAGCGTTCGGGGAGTACAGGTCAGTGCTAGCTGACAGGAAGTACTGTATGCTGCCACATTAAAGTGCTGGTTAATGAAATGGTGTAATTGAACTTGCATGAAGCCGCTTGCTCAGCAAAATCTTGCTATTGATATTTGTTTATAAACCTGCATGGGTCAGCCTATGGTCAACCACTTGGTGAACGCATCCCACCACTGCAGTTTAAATGGGCCTGATAAGTGTAAAGTGATCATGTGTTTACTTGGTATACTCATTTCCTTTAATGCTCTCACATGGCAGATCTTTGGAAAGGTATGTAGATACAGTAACCATGTCAAACATATTGTCACCTTCCTAATATATTCGCCTAAGTAGTTTTTCAGGTTTTCAGGAATTACATAACTCTTAACAAAAAACCCTTTTGAGATGAGTTTAGATGAGAAAAATTGCACACACTGGTGATTATTTTATTTTTAAAAAAATCCAATATTTCCTTATTCTCTCTCTTTCTCTCCTTCTTGCTCTCAACTGTTTTTCCTTTCATTTTTGCTCTCCCGCATGCTATCTTTCTTTCTCCTGTATCTTTTCTTCTCTCTTTATTAAATGAACAGTGACAATGACGAGAAGCGTACAATGAGCCAACCGTCCTTGTGTGTGGAAAGCAAGCTGGGGAGTGACGACAGCCTGGCAGAGTACGGCGACAGCGTCGACATCCAGTTCAACGAGGATGGCTCCTTCATCGGCCAGTACAGCGGCCGCAGGGAGGCCCCCCTGGCCCACGGTGGCCAGGAGAGTTCTGGAGCCACGTCTCCTGTCAATAACATGCCCCCGCAGAGTATTAGTTTCAACAACTCTGTGACTGGCATCCTGGACCGTTCAAATTAAACAGGTGGTGGTGTGAAAAACCTTAAATTTTCACACGGTTGTTTAATAATAATATAATATCTGCCCCCTTGTGGCAAAATGAGGGACTGACACACACAAACTCATTGACTTTGACGTACCAAATTAATCAGATGACACTGCCTGAGTCAAATACGTACTTTCTCACTCAACTCTCCATACTTTAGGACTGACTGACTGACTGACTGCCCATATGTAGGACTGCATGTCCATGATTCCAATTTTTACTGCCTGTGATACCACTTCAATATGAGATATTCATTGATATCACACACACACACACACATATGCACACACACACACACACACACACACACACACACACACATTCAGACAAAGGGATAACGTGATATGTGAAACATACCCA
>JASCQY010000173.1:19106004-19113612 GCA_030264315.1 Sardinella tawilis
TTTAATATTTTAATAAATGCTAAGGAATTTATGAAGTATTTAGTTGCATGAAGGGTTGACTGTTGGCAATCCTGGTTCTGATACCTCTAAGCAAGCAAACTCAGAAAAGGAACTGTCAAATATTAAGAGTCATCACTTTGAGAGCACAAACTATTGGATAACCAATGAGCAATGGCGTTAGTGCAGAGTGATTTCAAATGGCTGAAAATAAAATGCTTTTTTCACAGGTCTTTTTCATAGAATCAATTTGTGATGATCCTGAAATCATCGCTGAAAACATCAAGGTAAAGAAATGACTCTAAAAAAGCAGAATTTACTCTGCACAAATCTTTGAAACCTCTCACAATAAAGCTATTAGACTTAACATGTAGAATGAATACACTGAGAGCTAGTTATTTTCTGTAAAAACTGCCACTGTAATCATCTGACACGCAGGAAAACTGATTGACCTTTTACTTAATTGTACTGTGTTGCTCTGAGTAGCCCAAGTGATGGCTTCAGCTGTGTCATGTTTAAAATCTGGAAATCTGGATCTGGAATATATTGAATTTTAGTTTTGGTAACTAGTAGTAGTTTGGAGACTGTTCATTCAGTTTCGATGTTCAGGCCCATAACCAGCATGAAATTAAACTTTAACAGGTGCATTAAACTGTTACCAAACCTTCCTAGAAGAGCAAAAACCAGAAAATCATGCAAAGACTTTAATGCAATACTCTCCAGACAGACCCATAAAGCAATTTCAAATTTATTAATAGATACGTCTGGATTCATCCAGACAAAATGATTACAAGTGACTTTGGTCCTGGCCAGTGGAGACACTACATGAGCAGTATTCAAAGACAATATAGACAATGTTATACCCATACATTAGCCTGGCTAACACCAGCCTAAATCTCAAGTGAGATTTAGTTTGGGGACCACTTATACATTTTCTTGTACAGGATTTCAGGTTTTGTTTGTCCAAAAGTTTGCGCATCGTCTTGCCAGCTCTCCCCGTTGTGTGATTGGTTCCCAAATTCATGCGAAAATTTTGGCCATGGTCTCCAGGCTGCCGTGCAGTTCGTAACGAGCATGTAAGGCAGCATGGGTATTCCCAGGCTACCCATACATATGCAGTGCACAGTATGATTTAGATATACACAGGCTAATGAAGGTCATGCTTTTTTTCACAGCAAGTGAAACTCAGCAGTCCAGATTACATTGACTGTGACAAGGAAGAGGCAGTGGCTGACTTCCTGAAGAGGATTGAGTGCTACAAGATCACCTATGTTCCCCTGGACGACGACAAAGACAGGTGACAGAAAACAATGTATCAACAACGAATACCCATGAAACAGTCAGCCAAATGCATAAATGTAAATGTAAACAGTGTGACAGCAAAGAACAGTCTTGAAAATAGCTCTGTAATGCTAAAAGTTTTCACAGTGCAACCAAAAGGTCTGTCTGCAAATTATGAGGCTTTTTTTGAAAATGTTTTTTTTTTTCATGATTACACTTACAAAGCTTTGAAGCTTTGAAGAGGCATTTCTGCTTGCAGTGATTGACTTTTTGATTGGAATGTGATAGATTACTCTGAAATATGTTGATTCTTGATTGCAGAACAAATGCATAAATAATAATCTCCATCTCTCTCTCTCTCCCTGTCTGGCTTGCTCACTCTCTCTAACTACTGTCATTCTCTGACAACTATCATCAGTCATCTGTCCTACATAAAGATCTTTAACGTGGGCTCTCGATACCTGGTGAACCGCGTGCAGGATCACATCCAGAGCAGGATTGTCTACTACCTGATGAACATCCATGTCACACCTCGCACCATCTACCTGTGTCGCCATGGCGAGAGCGAGCTCAACCTCGTGGGCAGGATTGGCGGTGACTCGGGGCTCTCTCAGCGTGGTAGCCAGGTCAGTTTAAGCGTCGTGGTGACTGTGAAGATGGTGAGGTTTAGTGCTCCATCTTTTATTTTTCAGATTTTTTAAAAAGAAAAACTACCAAAGGTAAGTTATTTTCTCAGAGTAAGCTTGGCATTCTGACTATCTGTGACCACTGCCATCTTTATTATCACTCCATGACTAATAAAAGACATTAGGCTCATTTTAATAGTGAAGCCACCGGAAGGAGCAACAACATGGAGCAGATCCAACCTTATGGTCTGGGCAAGGCTGTGGGCAAGCCTGACCAATATTCTCTTAACCACGCATGTTCAGGCTACCAAAATACACTGACTGTGCAAAAACCCAGGCTCCAGCTGGAAACAGCTATGCTTTTCATTCATTTCTGGCTTCATTTCTACCTGAACAGAAGGCCATGACGCCATCCTCTTACTTAGTGTTTTTAGTCGCGTGCAGCGACTCTATAAGCCTCTATTTTGGCCCGTTGGTCGGTTGGTCGAAAAGCAGTTCTCTTTTTTCAGTATCACTTTTGACCGTCTCAATCAGTTTTGCGGGGCCTATACATTAGTGACAGCAGTGTTTGCACGCGACGCGACGTTCAGTTGACCTTGTTTTAACATCATCTGGCTAAACTGGTCCGTGCCGGAATATCTGTGATTCAAGTATCCTCTCTCTCTCTCTTGCTTCTCAGTTTGCTGCTGCCCTTGGGAAGTACATCAGAAGTCAGAGCATCCCTGACCTTAAGGTTTGGACGAGTCACATGAAACGCACCATCCAAACGGCAGAGGCCCTTGGTGTGCCCTACGAGCAGTGGAAAGCCCTTAATGAAATTGATGCGGTGAGATTCAACTTATGTTAACAGCACACAAATCTGCACATAATGTGATGTGCGGGAATTTATAGTATAATAATTCAGAATATAAATCTCAAGAATGTGAGGGACAAGCCTGTCAGATTAATCGAATGTCTGTGTATCTCTGAGATGTATTTAGCAAGGCTATTGAGTTCATATTCAGAGGAGAGATAAGGTTAAAAATGATACTATCCCACTCTAAAACAAGGAATACCTATACAGAATAAATAAATAAATACAGAAAAAAACACATTTTTTCTCACTTGGCCTTCCCCACTGTGTCAAGGACAGAGTGAAATGCTCCCCAGATGTCACTGTTTTCTGCCTCTATCATCAGCTGAGTACCCATGTGCTGTGATTGCAGGGCGTGTGTGAGGAGCTGACCTACGAGATGATTCAGGAGAACTACCCCGAGGAGTTTGCTCTGAGGGACCAGGACAAGTACCGCTACCGCTACCCCAAGGGGGAGGTGAGGACACAGGCCCGGCTGTAATTACAGAATCATCACAGCACTCTCAGCTCTCGTCGAGAGAGAGAGAGTGACAGGGACAGACTGAGTGTACCAGTCAGTCAGTGTAGAGTTCTCTTTTGAGTTTGCTGTCTGGTGGCTCCAAATAACATTTTGTCCTGAGCCAATATGGATCACATTTTTGAAGGTGTTTTCTTGTAAGGCTAGTTAACATAGCATTGCTAGCACCAAGGACATTTATATTCATATAGCTGTCATACTATAGATTTTCACAGAATATCAGAAATAACAATGTACGTTAATAATGTTTTCTTGTGTCAACGCTTATTTTGGTGTAGCGCTCTGACTGTAGGAAAATAAGACTTGTGTGACTGAAGCCTGCTCTCATGGTTGTGCTGCACCTGTCATCAGCCCTATATGCCTGAGTGGTGTTGTGTTTGTGTGCAGTCGTATGAGGACCTGGTGCAGCGTCTGGAGCCGGTCATTATGGAGCTGGAGAGGCAGGAGAACGTGTTGGTGGTCTGTCATCAGGCCGTCATGCGCTGCCTGCTCGCCTACTTCCTCGACAAAAGCGCAGGTGGGGGTTTATTTCTGGAATTGTACATTAATAATCACGTAATATGGCAGTTTTTTCAAACAAGTGTTTTGCAAACAAGTGACAATATTTTACATGCAATGAATGCAAAATACCAACGTGTGCAACAGCGCAGGTTGGGCTTAAAGGAATCTCCAACACAGGGCATCAGTGTGTGTGTTGTCCCTTTGCCCTTGCATACTATCCTAAGTAATTAAAAATTAAGTAGTAACTAATTAGTAACTAAGATAATTTATTAATATGTCACTTATGTTTGGTGATATGTAATGATATGTACATTAACTGGCCATATAGATTATATAATGAATTATATGTATTTGCATTGTAATAAGGACACTTCATATACTGTAAGATAGCAGATAGTCATTTTCCAGTGTAAAGGATCTCGGTTTGAGGAGCTGATCTCTATCTCTGTCCTGATTCTTTCCCCTTCACAGAGGAGCTGCCCTACCTGAAATGTCCCCTGCACACAGTCCTGAAGCTCACGCCAGTCGCCTATGGTCAGTACTGCCCTACTCTCTTGCTAGGTTAAATTTGTTGCCCTCCTGCAAACACACCAGCTCATTTGCTGTTTGTTTGTTTGTCTCTGTATTCTGTCTTTCTCCCTTCCAGTGTCTCTGAATTTCAACACACTTAAAATCAGTACACTTTATTGCTAGACCATACAGTATGTTACACACTTGCCTGCCATGATCTCTCTTTCTTTCTCTCTCTCCCTCCTGTGCAGGCTGTAAGGTGGAGTCTGTGTTTTTGAACGTCGAGGCAGTGAACACGCACAGGGACAAGCCCGCGGTGAGTGCCAGGGACAGGGTGGAGGAGACTTTGTAGGTAGGAACCCTAATCGAAAGCCTGGCCCCGGCCCGGGCCCGGCCCGTCGCCACTCCGACACGTGTGTGCAGGGTTATGATTGAGATGCCAGATGGCTGTCCCAGCATTTTGCATTTTCTCTCTCTCTCTCTCTCTCTCTCTCTCTTTCTCTCTCTCTCTCGCTTTCTTTCTTTCTCTCCCTCTCTACTGTCCTCCCCCCTCTCTCTATACTGTATCTCTGTACCACTCTGAATGGGCATGGAGAGGCTTGGGAAAAGGAGTGTTGGTTTGAGCTTCTCTGAAGACCAAATGCCCTCTCCTGCATCTTTAAGTGTCTTCAGTGAAGCCCAAATCAGGGCTGTGAGCAGGAATGCCACCGTTTGCTCCTCCCCAGACTTCTATTTGTCCTGTCTGGCCTTGGAGGATGTTGCCTGGTCTGATTTGGACACCTGAAAGCCTAGACAACTGGAGCTCCGCCTCAACAGCTATGGACTGGATTCTGATATGGCACAAAATCACCAGAGGATCCTCTTCTGTGTGTGGTCGATCCCAATGAAGCTACTAGCTGTAGGTCCACTTCAGGGGATGTAAAGGATTTTGTGCTCAAGAGTGTCTGTGTGCAGGTGTTTTCTAACAGGTGCTCTCATTGGTGTCAGGAGGTTTTAGCTGAATTAGTACCACATCCTACTTAATGCTTCACTCATTTTCAACAGACCAGCCTTTCGGCTTGAGAGCAACCACAGACATTTTGCTCACATAGTAAAACTGAGCTCTTTACTCGCTAACCCTAAGAGTCCTTGTGCGGTGAGGCCCATGTTGCCAGCAGCATAGTTTTAAGATGCCCGATATGGTCTCAGCAGGGTGATGATGAGCTTCCGTGCTGCCTTCTGCCCCCCTACCGTGTCAATCGGGCACAGCCCATGGCAAGTCCGACCCCCACCAGAGCCCCACGCCTGCAGGACCTGGGGGTCACCACTCTTAGTCTGCAGGTACCACAGTGTCCAGAAACAAGTGGATGCTCTGTAACGCAGTCATCACTAACAATTGATTTCTACAATAATTCCTCTTTTCACATTGAAATTGCCTCAACTGACTGCCTTTGCTTCAGATTCATTAACACGCTTATGTTGAATTATGGCTGATCGGCCACCTTATCTACCTTTTTGGGGCATAAAGTGATTTTGTGTAGTGAATGCAGTACTACAAATGACCACTAGATGGAGGGCGATATCATAATCCTTTTTTTAATCAGTAATGATACCGGTATGCATGTGGGCATGTGTTTTTCCTTGTGTGTGTGTGTGCGTGCGTGTGTGCATGGAAATACATGCCAGATGTCTTAGACTGTGTGTGTGTGTGTATTTTAATCTGTGAGGCAGATGTGTTGTAGTAAAGATGAACAAAGCACTGGAAACAAAATCCTTCTGTTTATGTTAGGGTTCAATCTCTGCCGTCTCTGTGTTTATAGCTGCTCTACCATTGTAATTGCACAGAAGTGGACATAGTGGGTGTTTCAGTTGTATGTGTGTTTACAGTGTGCCGTTTGCATAGTGCATGCTCAGTTTCCATGGTAATGTTAGTTTGTATTGGCAGATTCAACTGTTACAGAAGCCTCTTTTCGCCTGAAAAAAAAAAAGCTACAAAGTCAAAGAACTTTGATTTCTTAGAAGTCAGTATTTCAGATTAAGTCACAACGGTGAGATACTAAGTCAAAATAAAGAGACAGTAAGTCAAAATGTTGAAATACAGAATCATAAAAATCATAATCATTGATGATTAATAATATAATAATAATGTATTATTTCATGATATTAAACTTTTATCTCAAAATATTTCTATTTTCCCCACACTCCACAAGTGGTGGAAATGGGCTTTAATGAAAAAATAATATATTAAACTTATCGTTTCAATAATATACAGTATTTCTTACTTATTAATCATATTTCTCTATCTGTGTATGTTACTGTCTCTGTATCTGTACTGTACTGTATCTGCATCTGTCTCACCTGCCCCCGTCTCCTGTTTCATTCACCTTGCCCACCTGTCTCTCTCCATCTGCATCTCTCGTTTTTCCTCTCTCTTTCTCTCTCTCTCTCTCTTTCTTCTCCCTTTCCCTCGTTCTTCTGCGGCTGTCCCAGAATGTGGACATCAGCAGGGACCCAGAGGAAGCCCTCGTGACCGTTCCAGACCACATCTAGAGGACCAGAGAAAGAGATGCTGACTGGACAGCAAGCGTAGATGACGCCTCCTCCTTCCAAACCCCTCACATCAAAATAACCCTCACTGTTTTTGTTTTGTATATCAAGCATATTTTCCATGGTGAAATATGTATGGTGAGAAGAGGTCCTCTGGAGGACGTCTGGGGCAGAGAGAGGGATCACTGGATCAATTGCTGGTAATTCTCCCCAGAAGCGGGATGTAACTTTTCCTCCAATGAAAACGCACAAGATAAAGCGATGAATATTTTAATTTATGCTCCCAACTCACATGAAGGATGTTGCTTGCACTGGACTTTTTATTTATTTTCCAGATGGGCAATAGCAGAACCACAAACCTCTAAAACAGTGAGATTGTGGATTTGATTGTGAACTCATGGACAGTTACCCACAGTCCTTTGAGGTCGGAGAGCTCAGCTGCCAATCTTTCTTCCTTAACAAACTCAGACCTAGGATGAATCCTGTGCCCCCACCAATGTGCCTCATCCAGGGCTGTAGTGATTTAGTCAGGTTTTGAGAGAGAGGAGAGAGAGAAAGCAAGCACAGCGATCTGAAAAAGCTGCCAGGTTTATTACGAGAACATCACAACTGTGAATAGAAACTAAGAGACTTAAAGGAATATTCCACCCAAACATGAAATTAAGTCAGTCTCCGTCACCCCCAGACTTAAAACAGTGAAAAAAATCTGGTTAAAATCCATCCAGGCGTTGTCCTGCTTTGGGAGCAGCATTTTTTGGCTTTAGCTTAGCGCAGTTGCTGTAAACCAAGGGAGCCAC
>JASCQY010000173.1:19113712-19134999 GCA_030264315.1 Sardinella tawilis
CCTCCTCGGAGACGAAATCCTCTTGGCTTTAGCTAGACTATATGACGGAGTCAATAGTCGGCTTTCGCCTAGGCTATCCACTGGCCAGGTGTGATCATCTATTCAATCTTTCCATTATAGGCTCAAGCAGAAGTCATTCCAGAACGTCCTTTGCCTCTTCAGGTATGTAAAAATGACACCTAAAGCTACGTTCCACACACGTCGTCACTCGATGCTTGCTGAGCGATATCAGTCAATAGAATGTGAATGTGTTCCAGCGATGGAACAAGGAGAGTATGAGATGCAATGTCACTGGCTTTGAGTTAAAATCATTTTAACTTTTGCACAAGTAAGCGAAGAGTGAGGAGCAAGTAGCAAATAGCGGTGTGTGGACGCAGCTTAAGAGTTTAACCACAGTTATAGTAGGTTCTCTTTTTTGACCGGGGATGTCATCATATTTACAGCATATGGTGACCCACATTTTCTGGTGCACCTGCCACAGCTGGAGACAAATCTGTGCTTCACCATTGATGGCCATGCAAATGATGTCCTGCGCCTTGTGGAAGACACTGAAAAAGGTATACTGTAGCTTTGTCTATCCATCTCGTTGGCCCACCCCACACAGCCCTACAATAATGCATACGTATTAATGCCACAATACGACCGTTGGCCTCAATGGGTGGATTGGTGGTAGGACAAGATTGGTGAAAATGGGATAGGGATTAAACCAACTTTTCCAGCTCTGATGTCACCCTGGGCTTTGATAAACAGCGGATAGCTAGTATTGTATATAGCACTACACTGGATTTACAACATCTTGTGCAAATGCTACTCAAAGTAATGATGCACACTGATATGAAAAAGGCCACTGGCGAGTTGTGATTTGTTAAGGGTGTTTATGGAGATTTATAACATTTGAATTGAAGAAGTTTGAATGCTGATGTATAAACAAGTGCGATTCAGACTTGGCCCCACTTTGTGTATTGTGCTCAGGCATTATCGTTGACGGCCATCTGATGTGGGCTCCCTCTGAGGTGGATCACAAGGACCTGGAGCGCACTTATTTCGATCAGATTGTCCTGTCCAGGAGTGGGCCCAAGGCAGTGGTGGTCATGGTGACACTGGACTCAGTGAACATCTCCCGCCAGGGGCATCCAAACACGACCCTCCGCACTGATGCTGTGGGCTCTATCCGTGGCCAGGACCTGCAAGTGGAACTGGATGAGCATCTCCGATGCTGGGTGGACCTTGGCCAGGGAGTGAGCTTCCTGGTTCTCTTTCAGCGCTACAAACACGCCAACTACTTGCAGCTGGACCATCTGGGCTTCTACCTGGCTAAGGGACATGGCCTCTCAGTGGGGACTCGAGGATTACTTGGTAGGGAGATTTGTGAAACATTTGTGCTCTGATAGTTAAGAGTTAATCACTTAAATCATGATATAGGGGTGAAAGGTATGAAATATGTAAAAATAAGACTTCTTTTGGGAAGGCTCATTCAAAGTCAATGGAACATCACTCTGCATTTTAGAGCGCCATAATAACGCACTAGGACTTATTTATTATTAATCTACTTATTACAACTAATGTAACATACCAGCAACTAATTAAACACTTCTTTTTAGCCTATCAAAGTTTTAATATTTGGTTGGAACTTTTGTATAAAGCTACCTTAATCTAAAGAGTTAACTCAGTGAAAACTGATTGTTATACAATCAAACCTGTTATGTTTACCTGGTTTTTGTTAATGCTTTTGTTGTATAATCGTTCACCAAAATTGGTTTTGTTCCCCTTGTGTAGGCCAATTCCTGCACGCCGACATTACGATCGAGGAAACAGCAATGAAAAGAGGCCTGCATAAGGCTCTGGTCGAAGGTAAGACTCCTCCTTTGGCCTTTGGGAAGCTGCAGAGAGGTGCTGTGCAGGTACCCGTCACCCTGACGAGAAAGATGATGAAGGACACAGTGAGGAAACCCCATGATGGAGTCTGCTGGGAGGTGTGCAAAGCCAACGTGGATAAGATCCTCGACAAGCCATATCAGGATTATGTGCTATACAATGATGGCTTGCCTCATCGTTCCACACACTAAGCTTGGTGTGTGTGTGTGTGTGTGTGTGTGTGTGCATATGTGCGTGTTCATACATATTGATTTTACTTTTTTTAATAGTGTTTTTCTCATACACCTGACGCATTACCACACCTTAGTGGTATCAGTTATGGGATATCAGTCCATTGTTGATTCAGTGAGACTACCTGAGCATTCAGCTCTTTTACGGAGGAGAGGAGGAGAAGAGGTCAGAATGGACATGCTGTGCTTTAGGGTCCAGGACAGCGTATAGTAATTCACATGCATAGTATGTACATAAACTTACTGTAGTTCCTGAATGCAAATGGAGAATGGGACAGACATTCCAAACTCCAGAAATAATCCTATAAAAATGATTGGAGATACATATATATTTTCTTATGACTAATTATGTGACTACTTAAAGAAATATATTCAACATTTTTTAAAGACATCAGAAAACTAACTGTAGAGAGAATCACACAAGAAAACGTTTAACTCTGAAAAAATAAATACACAACTATAAGAGTCTGTCATGTGCCTTTTTATTTTTAATATTTTTATTTTCATACTTCTGTTTGATTTACTTTGTTGTACAGGACATTAGGTACTGTTCACATACTAGTGTTTCGAATAAGAACCACAGGCCATCTAGTCATCAGTCCGTAATGGTTGGGAGAGTTTTAAGGATAGGTTGTGTTTGTCTCTGCACATCAATCTCAACCAAATGACATGGCACAAAAAATTGAAATATAAAACATTTTCATACTTAAATTAAATAAATAAAAAGCATAGGGTAAACAATAGTGATATGAACGTAAGGATGGATAATCAAAATCCAAAATGTTAATTCAAACCTTAAAAGTTCCAGTCTCACCAGTTGTAGATATCACAAAGATAATCCAATGTCATAGATGTATTATACTTAGATGTGGTCCCTCTGCAACTCAACGCTTTTAAATTGACATGCCCAGTAATTCAGAGTGTTGTTAGCTTTACTCTAGTGCAGTGTAAATGAACATTTTCCCAACTTTCAGTGAATGATAGTGTTATTTCTGGAGGTAGTCAGGGTGTTGTGGACTACCACATCCTTGTTATACTCCCTACGCTAGTTACACTCCCTAGACTGCACGCTATGGGGAAAGCTGTGCAACATTTCTCGGACCTATTTAATGAAGTGTCGGCCTCATCACAGACTCGACTCGGCATTAGACATGTTAGTAATCATTACTGTCATTTCAAACTAAACACAGCTTTTCCGAAGGCATTAACAATCTCTAACTGCTATGGATCATTCCTTTTACACGTAAAGATGCTTCAATGCTACTGGTTAATGAGTGGTTAATGGTAATGACTTCATTTTGATGTACTAGAATTGATCTATTTAGCGTTTTACGTCTCCCCTCTGTAAAAAATAAAATAGCGTAATCATAGTAATTCAAGTAGCAACACAGAACAAACTCATAAGAGCATTTGTTTTTAAGACCAAAAAAATGGAAATTCCCCCAAACCACTAGACGTATGACTCTGGGGCTGTAAAAGGTCAAGGAGGAGAAAATAGAGAAGGAAAAAAAGAACACTTCATGAAGCACATGTATGAGATAAACGACATCAGTTCAACCGCAAGTAAGAGAGGAATGAGGAAGAACAGGGTGAGGAAGAGGAGGGTTTGTGGTGGTGAATGATGGAGGTAAGGTAAGGGTCAAGTCATGTGACAGGTTGGACTGCCCACATGTTAGGCTGGCATACTGTGGCAGTGGGGTATCTGGCTGGCACTTCAGCACAGGGGCATGTTGACCAACACCCCTGTGTGATGTGACCAAGATCTTCAGGACCTCTAAGGCTCTAGTCTTAAATCTCTAAAACCGCAAGAGAATCAAATGTCTTCAATAAGCATTTCCCTGTGTAAAGGGCAGGGACATGCTACACCTCCATGCCAACAGTCTTTTCCATTATTGCACAGGTACCATCTGTAGTTCATTATTTCCTGAAAGTTTTTGTTGTTGTTAATGTTGGAGTTCACAGCCTAAAATTCAGGAAGGGGTGGGCAGGGTGGGCTAAGGTTGGATCAGAATAAAAGAATGATGGGAAAAGTGGCATCTGTGATATCATACTTATTCTGCTGATGACATAAAAGGCCTAAGCCAATCACAGCACACATCCAAAGAGGCATCTCAACACGCACTCGACTTGCAACATCATCTCCGTAAACACAATTCAGTAAACATCATAGGATCGGCTGAGCTGGGTTCAGCCTGAATGTTTCCAAGGTTTTTCGTCAACCTGCCACCAAGTAACAGTTATTCTAACAGCATGCTCGTCATTATGTCGCCCTAGAAATTCAACCATTTTCCTTCTCAAACAGACACACTTTTTCTCTCTCTGGTTCATAGCTTCTCTTTCTCTCAACCTTGTTTTCCTTCACTTCAGACACATTTTCTTTTTTTCCTCAAACTCTCTCCCCTTTAGTTTCCTTGGCAACATACTGCTGTCCCTTTTTATTCCACTGTTAGGCTCTCACATCTCATAAACATGTGTGGTAAAAAAAAAAAAAAAAAAAAAAAATCACACAATCTGTCGCTAAGAAATTCACGGCACTCACCTCTGCGCACAGAAACAGCCTATTTCTCGAACAAATCAGTCAAAACAAAATCAGTGGTCCTTAACGGATACACCACAGATATCAACGGCCCCAATTTTCCCAGCCTGGTTTAAACATGTTTACAGGTCTTTATGCTGCACTTCACCAAAAACATCACCAAAGCATGTGTTTGCAGACCACAGTGGGAGCAGTGAACAAGATGGGATTTTTTTTGTGAAGTATGGTATCAGAAGAGCATAATTTTAGGTCCCAGCCACTGAAGTTATGCGTCTGCTTTGGCATAAATGTGTCCGAGGCAGAAAATGAGCATGCATATGTATGACACATGGCTATGGCCAGTAGGAATAGTCTCTTCTGTTGCTCGCTTCCATTTGGGCTACACATCCATCTGTCCCCTCCTTTTTTTTTCTTTTTATTTCTTAATTGGTTGTCATATGATATGAAAGGCATTGGATTCTACTGTGTGCTTGAATGTGGGTTTGTCAAAGCTTGATTGTTATCTGAACTGGTATGTGATGCAGTCTGACTTCAAGGTGCTGTCACCAAGGATTTCAGAGTGTTGGAGAGTGTGTGTATGTGTGTGTTTCTGTTTTGCGTATGTGTGTGTGTGTATATATAAGACAAAAAGTGTGCATATAACAATGTAACAACACAAAGCTACCATGACACATGTCTGTGAGTCACCGAAACAGCCTCAAACAAACACTCAGCTAAAAATGGAAGAAGGAGAAAAAAAAAAGAAAAACAAAAAAGCTAAACAACCCAAAGGCAAACAGAAGTCATGAAAGCGGACTCTCTCCTTTCCCCCCAAAAAGCCTGGGGCCCCAACACCAGAAAAAGAACACAGCGTCACAGAAGGCTTGAGTTCGGCCAAAGCAAGGAATGTCTAAAGAACCACACGGAACCAAACACAGAATAAAGAATCTATACAGCATAAAGAGTGCAGCAAGAAGGGTGGGTGGGGGGGGGGGTCGTAGGGTTAAGAGGTGTTGGAAAGTAAAAGAAGACGAGAAAATAAGAGAGGGTAGAAGGCTACGCACACGTGTCTGTCTGAGAGTGTGTGCACAGAAAGGAAGGGGGAGAGAGAGAGCGAGACTGGATGCGTGTGGGGGAGGAGAGGTGTGTGTGCATGAGATGAGGGGTTTTGGGGTGTAAGTGGGGGTACAGGGTTGTACAATGCTATCCCACAACTCCTATGCCTCTCCCCGCCCAAACCCACGTCTTCCCTCCCTTCCCCTGCCTTCACCCCCACCCCCCCATCACCACCCCGTCCCCTCACACACACGCTGCAGCATCACTCACTGCTCGTCCTCTCCAAACACGTCATTCTGTTTGCGCTTCATGTTCTCAAAGTCAAAGTCACTGCCCGTCATGCGCTTGTAGATGTCTTTGATGTCGTTGCAGGTGGTCTCAAAGTGGGTGGTGGCGTCATACGCACTGGAGGCGAAAACCTGCGGGGAAAGAACCGTGCACAGTTCCAAATGAAAGGCTATGCTACTCATCTCAGTTTACAAAAAAAAAAAGTTGTGTATCTGTGTGTCCCTGCACAAAATGTTTTCATAAAGAATAATGGAACTATTCAAGACATGCAACAGCTATGCTACCATAATGCCTGAAGGCCCAAATACTTTAGATCATTACTTTCTAAATGTGTCATAATTAGCTGAGCTACAGTGCATATGTGTGTGTGTGTGGTCATTGTGATCACTGACCTGGCTCTCAGATCCGTCGTCTGAGGGCTCATAGAGGTCGCTGATGGCCACAAACCTGCACAACCAATCAGAGGACACAGCATGTCAAATGAATTCCTGCTGGGTATCACTTGACTGCTCTTTGGCCTAGTTTGTAAATTGTATAACCTGGGACTGTCAGCAGACACAAGCACACACAAAGCAAGCAACTCAATAGCAACTGACAGCCTGTGTAGACAAGCAAATATATGCAAGCTGGTTACAACAGTGTGGTTTTGTTTTTTTAATAAAAACAATATTTAGGATTGATACACTGCTGATGATCCAATGCATACACTGTAACTGTTTAAGGAGTACTGATACTAAAACATGTAAACACAATAGCCTACTTTTGCTTCAGAAATCTGAATATGCACACAAAGCGTATTTGCAATTTTGTTCACAAATTGGTCCAAATCTGTTTCATTACGTACTTCACCTTCACATTCAGTCTGCGTGGCTCTGTGCCAGGTTTGTATTTTTGTGTTGAGTATGCTGTAGATGTAGACAATACAGAGAATATAAGGAGACAGACGTGAGAGTCTGAGGGACTACTGACTTCTGGTCGATGGGCTCCAGCAGTTCGAGGGCGGGCTCGATCTCTGCCTCAGGCTCGCTGGTCTCCACGGTGGTGCTGACAATGGCGATGTACTTCCCCTGGGCAGCCACGTTGTGTGCGTATGAGATCATACACACATAGATGTCTGCAGGCATGGGGATATACGGAGGCCAGAGGAAGACATGTGACACACATAGTTTCATGCCATTCATATCAGGGTTATTTCAGGACTGACCAAAATCTCACAAAGGTTTCTTATCCCTTACAACGTAATGCTGTTATGATCCATTCTTTTCATTCTGATTTTATTAGAAATACACAGCTCTCATAATGAGCAGTATGAGCAGAATGAAGAATTTCTTGTTGTCGCTAAATAGCTAATTATAGTTAAATATTAAGTGCTACATTGACTATGAATAAGTGTAAGCATTGAGCTCTTTCCGATCTCTTGACATGATGTGACCCTGGCCGCTCACCGGAGTTGCGGTTGACCTGATTCTGGGGGATGATGATCTGACAGGAGTTGGCATCGTTGGTGTTCTTGATCGGGTGGCTCAGGATGCATATCACCCTGATCACCTGGCCTGCCTTCCGCACGCGGTCAGGCACGTAGCTGGGGTCACAGATCAGCTGCTTGCAGCGTGCGACCTAGTCGCCCAAAATCAATAGAATTGATCAGCGAAACAACACTCATCTCAATCAATACAGGGATCACTGGAGATAAAGAAAAAAACAGATGGCGGCAGATGGTGTACAGACCTCTCCCTCTGACTTCACTCCGACAACACGGCCGTTCTCCATCACAATCTCATCCACGGGCTTGTTCAGCATGTATGTGCCACCATAGATGGCACTTAACCTACACAGAAATATCACAAATACCATATAACTCATTGTTATCAACAAACAGTTGAAGCCTCCCTAAGCAGTTTGGGGTATTTCTGTCAGTATAGGAGCTCCCCATTACAGTTGTAGGTTTTTTGCAATGTATACCACCATCTTAAATTTATGGCAGTACATGTGGCTTTGTTTACAAAACAAAGGATAAGAACACATGATGATAATTTTCAAAGAGCCCTGTTGATCAACAACATAATAAAGAAGAACATTTCTTGAGACTCCTGCTTGACTTGCTGTATTTTTAAATCTCAGTCACAGCAGGGCACCAACAAAAAAGTTGCAAAGCTGATTTCTCCACATTACACTGGAAAAGCAGCATCAATTAGTTTGCCATCAAAATGACTTTGAAGTTGTTATACTGAAGTTAAACAACTTGTGTTGGATAGGCCTACTTTTCTTTACAGTGCATTTCATGAAAGGTGACTCAACAGCATTGAAACGTCTACCAACAATCTTTAGCCATATTCTGTGCACAGAAGCCACTGGAAATGAAGGGCACTCACCTAGCGAATCCCTGGGGCAGTTCCCCCAGCCCATAGAGGGGATAAAGGTAGGGACTCTTGCCATAGCGAGCAAGGGACTCACTGTACAGCTTAATGCGGTTAATGGTCTCCAGGCAGGGCTGGTCCATGTAGCTGACGGAGAGACACAAAAGACACAGACAGTTATTAGCATCAGATTAGACAATACTAAGAAATGTCAAAGCCTTTTAAATGGCTTTTGATACGTATTTGATATGTAACTTTATAGTTAGGGGCTTTTCTGGGGATTAGGAAACAGGACTGTGACTGTGAGCATAGAGGGAATGGATGAGAGAGTGATGGGAGGGGGATTTGGGCAAAGTCCACATGGAACCTGTGTGTGCTGCCGTGCTATGGAGCCCCCAGCCCTACTTTACTTTATCACAGCACTCACTCATCTGTCCTGTAGAGGGCTAAGGCGTGGCCCGTAAAGTCGATGACATCCTGGCCAAGGTCGAATTTCTTGTAGACATCTCTCATGGAGGTCGTCTTGGGATCGACTCCCTCAAAGGTCTTGGGGTCATTCTCATCAAAGTTAGCCACAAATACAAGGAACTTGCGGAACCTTCTCTTCTCAAACATGCCCATCAGATCTGATATTGAAAAGAAAGTGTAGAAGAAGTTGTGCATAAAATCCTAGTAGTAGCTTAGTTTAGTAGTAATCCACCATAACTTCAGAGCTGAAGTAGCAATATGTTATAGTTCTACTTTTAGGTGAAGAAAAACTCTCCATTACTTACTGTTAGCTATAAATTAGCCAATGCAATATTTCCTAAGATTTCACTAAGATACACTCTATGAAATACTGACGTGAAGCAGACACTCACTGGAAGCCAGAGCCTCTGTTTCGGTGGAGGGAACCTTGTAGATCTTCCCTCCCTTGTAGACAAAGCTGCCCTCCACCACCTTGAAGTCCAGGTAGCGAGTCACCTCTGTGTACAGCAGCATTTTCACCAACTGCCCTAATATTTGGAGAAATATGCACACATTTGAACAGACACTGACATATGCAGAGGTTGGAACAACATTTTTGTATTGAACACACACAGAGGTCACACATTTATGTGTCTGTCTTACTCACAAACACACACACACACACACACACACACACACACACTGTGTTAGTGCTTTACCATTGGCCATGAGGAACTTAGGGATGAGGTCCACATTCCAGTCCCTGCCTCGGCCCATGGATTCAGGAGGGCTGTCACTCAGGCCAAAGCGCTTGTACAGCTGGGGGGGGGGGGGGGGGTTAGGATTTTTCACAGTCACATTTAAACAATCTATTTCAGAATGTACACAATGTGATAAACTGGAAGATGTTTAAAGTGCTCACTTAAATCACCAGAAAAATAGAGGATAAAATCTCCCTGAATATCATGGAGTTTTCATTGAAATCAGGTAGCGTACATTTATCAGGGGAAAGACTGGGCTACAAGCATTTTTTATTTCAATTTCAGCAATTTGACCAAAGACAACACCATGAATGGATGTTTGCCAGTCGTCTTACCTCCTCCAGGGGGGTGATTGAAGAACTCTCTCCTCCATAGTAAGGGTTCCTGTCCATGTGCAGAACCTTCTTGCCATTTACGGACATGATCCCAGACAGGATACACTCCTAAGTAAACAAGTAAGCAATCAATTGTTGCTTGACCTACAATGACAAAAAATTAGGCCTACACTGCCTTCTGCAAAGTTAAAATGACATTATAATTGATAATAACATCGTTAGCATTTCATATTCATATTATCCACATTGCTTATCATTCTAAATATAGCCTAATTCATACTGTACATGCGTGATCAATTTCAGGACCATAGAACGGAACAGCGCCTTAACATCGCAACATGGGTTTCCCAAGTCTATCTGTCATACTTTTTCCAGATAAATGATAAATTGGAAAGCAAAATTTTATTGTGATTAATCATACATGGTCATGTGTACAACACATATGATGATCTGCCACACTTAAAACGGCAATCAATCGCATCCACAGTGTGGAAGAGCAGTGCATCCTGGGATACGTTCGGTCAGCCAGAACCCCACCCATGCAAATGAAACTGATCTAGGAGCCTCACGGAAGCAAAATCATACTTACATATCGCATTACACTATACACACATGATTATACATTTATTGTGCCTATGAAAGGAGACGGTATTAAACAATTGTTTTATATCTCAATATAACAGTGATTGTTCAGTCTAGGGTAGGGGCCGGTGGAGGATATGGCTATCGCTATTATGTAATTTCGGTGCCGAGTTAATGCAGCTACATTGCTGTTGTCGCCGACGCTAGAAAACTTGGCAAGATTGACGTAGGCTCATTCATTGCGCATCGCACAAGAATTCAGTGCAAATATAATTTGAACCTATATAAACTCACTCCAGCTGTGCAAAACTATGCGGCGTATCGTAATGTCTTTTGCCATTGATACCCATCGTACAACCTGCCAGTAACTGCAGTCTAATCATGCTATATTACTGTATTGCACCAGATAATGGGAACATAACTTGATTCGGCAGCAGTTCGCTGTCAATGGTGGTCCTGTTTTCTTGGGTTACTCGTACGACAGACCACGTAGAAAGTACTGGGCGTGTTACCAGGCCTCTCCACGTAGCATCTTTATTGTGGAGTTGGAAACGGGTGCTATCTAAATAATTTCACCCAATCAACCTGCTGGATTTTTAGTAGAATTTCAAACATTGTACTTTTATAGGATGATGCAAAGGCTTATTTGCACACTATGGTAAGGCAGACGGTCATGTTATTATTGTTAAAGATACAGTGTCACTGTGTCTTCATCTGTGACTGAGCAATGAAGTCATCGTTACAACCATTGTCTGTCGCCTTTTGAATATGACACAAAATACGGATATAGGCCTATTCACCTTTGGGCACTATTTAATAATAGCCTACAATTATTGTTTATTATGTAACAATTCACAGACAACATCTGCTTCCGTGTCATATCATGTAGAGCTTTACAATATGTATCCATATGCAGTGTTGGACAAAAACCATGGACTCAGCCTCGACATTGTGTTGTCAGTTTAGCATCGCTTATATCTTCTATCGACCTAAGAGCGGTCTGGCTACGGGTACCCGGTGGTTGATCGTGCCTTACCGTAAGACCAGTGCCCAAAACGATTACATCGTATTCCTCATCCATTGCGTCCTTTCGGTCCTGGTCTTCTCAGGCTCCCCTAAAGTCAATAAATTGCTCCTTGAAAAGGCGAAGTAGATAAAAATGCTTTTGACAGATTATATGAGTCTTTGTATGGCTGATGAATTCAACCTCTGTATGGGAATTGGAGGAGGATGCGCTGCACCCGGCGAAAAGCGACGAGGATGTGACCCAGGGCGCAGAACTACTCTCACCAGAAATCCTTTCGCGTCTGAAAATAGGGCGTCGTTTGTCCTGTTAATGTAGCCTACCTCCTGCAGTGATTACTCTCTTACTCGAATTTCATAAAATTGAATGAATGAGTCTTTTCTTATGTTGATTGATATTTTAGCTCTCTGTAGGCCTATTGGAAACGACATACCAATGGCAAAACAGGTGGAGCGACAGTTGTAAACATACAGTAGCCTTTGAAATCAGTCACGCACTTTTCACGTTTATTGGAGGAGTGACCTTGTTGCAAATGCCGTGTTCTTCCGCCTGTAAATCAGTGCAAAACCCGGTATTTTATCTTAACTCATTTGTTTATCAGGCTTCATTCTGTTTCTACGCCTATATACAGTATGGCTCTATATAAAACCAAAGCACCTGAGCAAAATTAACGTGAAAAAACAAGATCAATATAACCGGAGAAAGCCCACCTCCCTCAAAGTTAATTTAATCAACCCTCTTGATCATTAGTAGTTTTGCAACTTGCAAAATTGCTCTACTAAACACTACTGAAGCAGGACAGGCGTAAGGTGGAGTGACCAGGTGCTTCGCCACACACGGGGCGCAGGTTAACATTTCAGGACCATGGACAGCGAAATTAACTCTTTAGCCAGATGTTTCCCTATCACCCATGTTAACGATGCAGTATGATATTGTATAAACTACGCCCTAACTATTACAGACGCATAGCTTGCGCTGGATTGTTCCTTACTTCGTTAAATTAGTGATGCTTGAATTTGAATTAAGTCATCTGTAGGCTAATTGTAGACATGGCATGAATCTGTCTTGTCAAAAGATTCTAGAGAATTTAGTCTTGCCTAGTCTATACAGACAATCAAAGCTGTATTTCTATACTTTCATAGAAAAACTGAGTTGGATGAAAGTGATTCTGAGTGATGTGATGTGATGATGGGTCTGTGATGCCTAGATGTGATTAATTATTTAAGTTGCTTTTTAGCGCACAGTAGGCTATACCCCGCAGATATTGCTCACAACTCATACCAGCACTTATTGGGTTAATGACTGTATTTGCGAAATACTGCTGCTCAGAGTTTTTGGATTCTTTTGAAATGCGTTGCATTGCAGGATACTAGCCTACTAGGTCTAGTCAACCGAGGGTGAATTCTTAGGCAACAATTTAAAAAATATTTAAGGTCTTCGAGTGTTTACTTGGTTCCACCACAGCTTGTAGGTCTAGAGCTTTCATGAGAGAATGAATATCGATTTACCTTAAAGGCTGTGCAACTTTTACGGCATAGTTTATTCACATGCAGTGAATATCCATAGCCAACAGGGAGTGCTACTGTGCAGTGTTACAGGAAGTAAAGTATTAACTTGCAAATCATCAGCTTAAGCAAAGACGAGTCAAAAGTCCGGTGGCAATAGATTTCCCTGGTCGAGTAGAACTGGGAGAGTTCAAGGGAAGGTCTGAGTAGGTGAGGCAAAACAACTCTCCTCTTTCCGAGATCAGAGCAACAAAGACTGAGTTTTCTCGAGTTGTGAACCTCATTCCCATCCCCAAGGCTAGGATGGGAGAAGTGGAGCTGGGGAGAAGGATCTCCCCGGTGAAGAACTTCGTTGCAGGTGGAGTTGGCGGAGCGTGCCTTCTATTTGCCGGACATCCACTTGATACAATCAAGGTACCGGTTTAATTTAGCAACCAGTCGGCCCTAAGCCTATATCTCTCTGTCAGACGTACACTTAAATCAACTCAATATGTAAATTCTGCAAATAACGCTGACAGACATAAAGTCCCTTGGATGTTGCCTATTTACGCATAGGCTACTGATAAAATGCACAGCACTCCGGCATAATAAATGCCAAAATTCGTGACACCAGTGGAGTAGTCTAGGCTACAAATCCACCTGCTGACCGGTGGCTCTCTAATCCCTGGTGAATCAAATCACTTTGCTTCTAATAACGTTATACCCTGGGGTTTTCTCACCCGCATGGAGTTTGCTCACATGAACACCTTGATGCACTGACTGAAATACTGTTCTCCAGTAGTGATTACCAGTTATCTCCTGTTGTTTATTGCAGACGTAGGTTTTGTAAGTCGACTGTGTTGGCGTGTAATGTTTTGTCTCTGTATTTGAAAGAAATAGATTAAGTTATCTGAGAGTAGGGTCGAGTCAGTATAGAGTGGACAGTAGTGTCTCGCGTCCGGTTACAGCTGTTAGTGCCGGCCACAACATAACGTCAACGTCAAGTCAACAATCTGCACGTGTCAATCAGAATTATATAGCCAAGGGAGTCCCAGTTACTTCCCAGAAGAATGTAAGCTAAAAAGGTTTGACTACAACAATGTCACCCACTAATCTAACTAGCTGGATGAGTTACTGAAGTTCAAGGTGGCAGTGCCATATTGTGAACAGAAGGTTACGTGGGGTAGTCCCACATCTTTTTATACTGTAGCTTGGCGTGCCAAACCATGTTACTTTACCTAGAGAATGTATTTTTATTTCACCGACTCACTTTGAAAAAATAGAATGGAATGAAATGGTGCTCATTTTCACTAGGGCAAACCCTTTTTGTTTATCTGAAGAATAGCAGACAAGATAGAAGACAGAACAGTCCACCCTATCTCAAAAGGTCCTCTTTATCAGGTGAAGCAGATTGTCTCTGTTTTAAGGATCCCCAATTTGGTCGAAGTGCTGTTTGTCCAACACATAGGCCTATTGTTTCACTTGTAAGACTGTTTCCAAACCTGTGAAGTTCAATTTCAATTAATCAGTGCCATTACACATTTGTGCAATCTAATGGTACTGTACCTTATACAGCCTGGCTTTCTCGACCATCAAAGCTCATGCGAGCTTAGTCGGCCAATCTCACACACTAGCCGCCTTCTCAAAGGCAGAATCAATGTTAAACTTGTTTAGCCTGCCTCCTTCACCTTGGAGTAAAAGCTTCTCATTGGTGCCTGAAATTCTGGGACAGGAAATGCAGTAAATAGGCAGCTTGGCCATACTGACTTGAACACGAAATTTTGTGCAGTGTCACAGGAAGTATGGGCAAGCCCAGGCTAGGTACCTTAACTAGTCTACTCATTTCTGAACAGGTCCGCCTACAAACACAACCAAAAGCCTCTCCCACCCAGTATGTGCTCTACACAGGAACATATGACTGTTTTAGAAAGACAGTATCCAGAGAGGTGAGAATGACGTGCAACAGCATTTATAAAACATTTCAGTTCACTTCTTATGTTAAACTATCATGCTTTTAAATCTTAAATCCATTTATTTATCTATCTATCTATCTATCTATCTATCTATCTATCTATCTATCTATCTATCTATCTATCATTGTCTGTCTGTCTGCCTGTTTGTTTGTGTATCTTCCTCGTTATTTAATTTCAGGGAGTTCTGGGTCTCTACAAGGGCATGGGAGCACCTCTGGCTGGAGTCGCCCCAATGATGGCCATCAGCTTCTTTGGCTTTGGACTGGGGAAGCAGCTGCTTCAGTCTGACCCCAACATCCCTCACACGTGAGTGGGTAGGGTAGGAGCGGGGGTGGGGTGGGGTTGGGATCTGCCCCCAAGTCAGCAGTGGTCAGTCAGCTTTTCTACAGCAGGTGGACAGACTTGTTGCCCCAGTAATGTGTGTGTGTGTGTGTGTGTGTGTGTTTGTGTGTGTGTGTGTGTGTGTGTGTGTGTGTAGCGTATATGAGAAATGGACAGAGTACACGCTTCAGCAGGTCTAAAAATAACTGTGTGTTTGTGGCCCTCCATGTCCACCTATCACTCTCGTCCATTTCACCCACCCCCTCTGCATCATCCACACAATGGCATCTCTCCTTGCCCACCTCCCTGTTTCTGTGCTGTGTCTCTCCGCAGGTATACTCAGATCTTTATGTCTGGCATGTTGGCAGGAATCTTTACCACAGTGATCGTAGCGCCCGGAGAAAGAATAAAGTGTTTACTTCAGGCAAGGGGATACTCTCACACGGTTACACTTAATACACTATGCATAAATATAGCCTGCATTAGTCATGACTACCAGTGAAATAATAACAGGGCCATATCCCAGAGCAATATGTCTGTATTTGCCTCTGTCCTATGCACAGTATGTTTACTTTTGTCGTCATTTTTAATGCTTTTAATGTTTTTAGGTTCAGTCTACTTCTGGTCAGCTAAAGTATGCGGGACCTGTGGACTGTGCAATCAGACTTTACAAAGAGCAGGGGATTCGCAGTGTTTACAAAGGAACAGTCCTAACTCTTATCAGAGGTATCAGTAGAAAACATTTGACATGTTTGTGTTGTTGTCTGTGTGTATGACAGCAATGTTAGGCTTATGTCTGGTTTTCTAGTGATCTGCCAGCTACAAATAGTGCAAAGTATTGATTTCAAAGAGGTCATTGAGTTTCATGATCATTAGAAATATTGGGCACTTATCTAGCAGTGAAAACAGGCAGTGATAGGCCTACCTGTATTTGTTCATGTATTGCATGGCATAATGTGTAGCTCTAGGGAATTTAGAGAAACATGACATGAGGGTTACATAAATTAATTTGACATTTTACAGAAAAGATGTCACTTCAGTTCCTGTACTGTGGATCATATACATTAATTCACCAAAACTTATTTGTGTTATGTTACCTGCTATTAAGTGATTAAATTAACATAGGTTTACTGTGTCAGACAAATTAAAGCATATCATAGATGAAACTGCTGCAAAGAATCCCTTCAGCAAATAAACACTTTAAGCTACTTTATTTTTTGAAGGAAATCAGGTCAGGTGATTATACCAGTCTATAGTATCTCTTTTGTACCCCTCTCAGATGTGCCTTCGAATGGTCTGTATTTCCTGACTTATGAGTATGTGAAACGCTTGTTAACACCAGAAGGTGAAAGGTAGGAATAATTTTGACTCCCTGTACTCCTCTAACTTGAAATTAAAAATAGTTTAAACTACATCAGGATCCATTCATAACTTATTTTGACATGATGCAAGTGTGACCGAGTAATTCACAGATCCTGATTTAGCCTCATCCTGATACTGTAACAATGAATGAAAAAGCATTGTAATTGTCTGAACTTGAATATATTCCCCTGGTTTTACAGTACATAACTATTTGTTTTTTTCTCAGTGTTCACCATCTCAGTACTCCGAAAATTCTCTTAGCTGGTGGAACAGCAGGCATCTTGAACTGGGTGATTGCCCTTCCTCCAGATGTACTTAAGTCCAACTTCCAGACTGGTAAACTTGTTAACCTACTTTCCCAGAACCTTTGATCACTATCAATTTATGTACAGCAAGTGACCCTATGATCAACTCTGGAGGTGTTTCTCACAGCAATAAAAATAAAGCAAGAGAATGACAAGGGGTCTAAACTTCAGTGCTGCCTCCTGGTGGTTATAAAATAATACAACAATGAGAATACCCTGCACAATTGACAAGAATATTATGTCCAATGTGGTGTACAATCAGCATATTTCTTTGTGTTGAACAGCTGCAGATGGACGCTACAAAGGATTAATGGATGTTATCAGGGAATTAATACGAGAAGAAGGAGCTCGTGCTCTTTACAAGGGCTTCAGTGCAGTCATGCTGAGGGCTTTCCCTGCCAATGCGGTATTCTACTTCTAGTTCCATTGTCATTGATTTTGTAATAGTCAGAGTGTAATTCAAATGTAATAATCATTTAATGATGAGATTATGTAAATGTGCAAATAGACAGTATATCTTAGTCTTGGCGTGCTGCATCATGGATAATAAACTTATTTCTTCTTTCGGTCATCACTGTGATTGAAGTGGCAAGCAAGTGCTAACACCATGTTTTCCACTTTCTAAGGCCTGTTTCCTTGGTTTTGAAGTTTCCCTGAAGTGCTTGAACTGGCTGGCTCCTAACTGGTGATCTATGTCCCATTATGAAGAGGAGACCCCCTCCAAGTGTGCCTCTACTAGCACACAATTGATATGCCCTCCGGATTTTACACTCTAACTGCACCGTTCAAATATTGTTCTATTTAAAAGTACGCAATATGTTCTTTTTATGTACAGTAACATGAGGTTTTGAGACTGCAATGAAGATACATTTGGTATTCATCAAAATATTGTAGAATTTCTTAAAATTCTGTGGACGTTGTTTCTTTATTTCAGTCAGTTGTTTGCATGTATTTATATTTTATTTCTCTGGGCCAAAAATGCAGACAATTGTTCAAACATTTGAAATAAAGAAACATGCCTTACGGAATGCACAGGGAAACCATAGTCATAAAAATAAATGTTTAAATGAGGGGTGGCCAAACTTTTCTGTTTGTGGACCGCATACAGAAAAATCCAAGCTGCCAAGAGCCAACGCAAAATGAAGAATCTAGTCTTTAACCAGTTTCAAGTGAAAGAGCGAATGCAGGATGTTCAGTGCTACACTATGATATAAATGACAAACACACCTGTACTGAAAATATGATGGATGGATTTATAATAGATTCATATAAAAATAGACCACATTACATCTTATTTTTTGAATTCATGGCTGGCCGCATAAAAGAGAGCAGAAGGCCATAGTTGTCCCCCGGGCCTTAGTTTGTCCACCCCTGGTTTAAATAGTTAATTGCTGCACTTTTTTTTTTTTTTTTTTTTTTAACAATAATTACATTTTTAATCGCACAATTTGGGAGATGTGCATATCTCATAAGTAGGCCTAACCTGGGCCTAAGCTATTACACACATTGGCATTTTAAAATGTGTGCTCCCCAAAACATGCTAACTGAATGTATATTTTTATCATTCAATCAACTGCTGAATATTTGATTAAAAAAAAGCTATTGTGGGAATATTTTTTTTTATGTCATTTTTGTTTTAAGTTGCATTTTCAAATAAATATTTTATTAATCTTTTGGTGTCCTGACAATATTGTAGCAGGTGAAAAAGTTCACTAGCAACCCTCATGTTTTCAGTTACCTTTGACCTAATTACATCACTCATTCTTGTATGGTATGAGGTTTGTTCCCATTGGCTTGGGATGTGATGAGTCTGATGTGAAATGTCCATTTTAGTTCTGTATCTTAATATGGCAAAAAAAAACTATACAATTGGCATTGATCAAGCGATATGCAAACCAGATGAAAAGAAACCACTCTTGGCTATTGAACAAATAAACAGCTTATTACAACCGCAATGTTTTGTGTGCATTATGAAACTACAACATCCATGCTTCCCTTCAGGGTCATAATCTGACAAATCACTTCCTGTGCTACAATCTCTACCTATCACAGCTGACGGGAGAGAAGGTGAGGGTGTAACTTGAGTGTGAACTGACTAGAGTGTTTTATGCATTGACAACTGTTTCAGTTACTCTAAATTAAAATATTAACATTCTCTGGATAACTTGTATAGACATAAAATTAGGTTTAATCTTTGATCTTTGGTTCAAGACTTCTGAGAGCAAGTTAGTTAACATGCTGCCTTGATGCGCATGCACTAACGTTAGTCTTCGCAGCTGGAGCATACAACGTTAGCTGCTAGCGCAACACTGTCATACAATTTTGTGTTCAGTTAACATAACAAGTTAGTAAATCCGTTGAAAGTAACATCAGAATGTGAACAAAGCCTCGTATTAATCAGATAAGTATTAAAAAAGGAAAATAAGTACCAGTGGCCACAGCACCGTGACTTTGCTAACGTCAGTTTGATCTTTAGCTGTTGTGTACTCTGCAATTCAGTCCCAGGAACCAACACGATGAAATTATATAGACCGTTTCTGTATTTCATTTAACGTTAAAACGCTAACATTACATGACCCATATCCTTTACTGCCCTTGTTTGGCTGTAATATCACATTAGCCTACTCTTGAGGAGTAGGCCTATATGACCGCAGTGTGGCATTAAGTTAGATCAGTGAATGCTATTTTTGTTATAAATGTGATCACACCCATTTCTGGTATAGTATCACTATTAACATAATCAATAACTGTGGTGATTATATGCATAGCCCACCAAATCCAGGAATTAACATCCTTTTGAGAATACAGTAACATCACATGTGGTTATTTACCTCCCTGTAAAACTTGTAGTTTGAATGAAGGCTCTAGTGCAATGCCCTTGGAGGTGAGTTGGCCATTCCCACAGTGCCCCCGGCTGGGATGGAGGATATCCAGCTCCCTGGTCATGGGCATGGTGGGATCCTACAGCTTCTTATGGACCAGTGAGTCTTATTCATATTTACCGGTACACATTTAGCTTACTACTACTACTAGTAGTTACATTTCTATAGTGCTTTTCAAGATACCCAACGCCCTTACAGTGGAAGGGGGGACCTCAATAAGCACCACCAATATGTAATACCCACATGGGTGATGCACGGCAGCCATTATGCGCCAGAATGCTCACTACACACCAGCTTTGAGGTGGAGAGTGTTAATGTGACATGTTTATGTGACTCCGTAAGAGAGGAGCCTTTAAACAAACACAATACCCCATTTCCTCCATTATGACTTCTGACCCCTGTTTGCAGGATACATGAATTACTTGAAGGTACATAACCAGAATGTTCTCCTGGACTTAATTGATCAGCGTCCCAAGGACCGACCTCTAATCACTTTGTCCAATCATCAGTCCTGCATGGATGACCCACACATCTGGGGTAGGACATTTTGTTGCAGACCAGCACATTTTTTAGTAATAGTAATATTGCGGTAAAGCAAGCTTATTTATGCTAACGTAATGAAGCACAGTTCATATCAATTGGTGACTCAACATGTTTTACAAATGAGCAAATAAAAGAATGTTGTTATTGTCTTTGTAGGCATACTAAAGCTTCGGCAGTTGTGGAGCTTCAATAAAATGAGATGGTGAGTTTGTGTGAAAAACAGGGGAGTGGAGTGGTGAAAAGAGAGGATTGAATAGCCAGAATGTCTCATCTTGTTAGTCAGACTGCTCTAGTGCTTGTTTAGATGCCTTATTTTGAGCTCTTTTGTGTGTGTCCGCATATTTACCTTGGCTGTAGGACACCTGCAGCCTCTGATATCTGCTTTACCAGGGAGTTGCACTCACGCTTTTTCAGTAGAGGGAAATGTGTGCCAGTGTGTCGAGGTGAGCAGACATTTCTTTCCCTGTTGTTCTTTGTAAGTGTATTCATAATGTTCATTTAACACTTAAAACCGTTAATGATGAAGAATAACCTTGTTAATGATGAAGGATGAACCCTCAGTATAGCAGTATAGCTGGATTGGAGCAATCGCTCCTAAAATGCATGAAACCTTCGTTTGGAAAGACGTGAAATTGTTGATAAGCTGTCACAATAATCGTGGCAAACTGTATCATTTCCAACAGGCTTTTCACCATTCATTCTCAATTGTGGAACTATTTTCTGTATTCCTGTATCCTTCCACCTAAGAGTTTAGAAGCAGTGAAAGTAATGATGGAAGTCACACTTCGCAATGATTTTTATGTCAGTGTATCAGTGAATATTACTGACCACTTGGTGGGTTTCACTAGCCTAGGCTGGCCCATACTTCCCGTGACACTGCACAAAATTTCATGTTCAAGTCAGTATGGCCAAGCTGCCTATTTACTGCATTTCCTGTCCCAGAATTT
>JASCQY010000173.1:19159884-19173443 GCA_030264315.1 Sardinella tawilis
GGGCAAGCATAATACTGATGGAGGTTTGATGTTGGCAATGATCAAAGGAGAAGATTTTGATGATAATGATGTTGGTCCACAGATGAAGCCCGCTCTAAGAGATGTGGGGTGCTGGTGCACTGCCTGGCTGGCATTAGCCGGTCTGTGACGGTGACGGTGGCCTACCTGATGCAGCACCTTAGCCTGTCTCTCAACGATGCCTATGACTTTGTCAAGCGCAAAAAGTCCAACATCTCGCCCAACTTCAACTTCATGGGGCAGCTGCTCGACTTTGAGAGAACTCTCGGACTCAGCAGCCCCTGCGACAACTGCCCCGACAGTGGACAGCTTTACTTCTCCACGCCGACCAACCACAATGTTTTCCAGCTGGACACTCTGGAAACGACATGAGGGTTGAGGGATTCGTGTGGCCCGTGGTGATGATCACAGTGAAAGGAGAAACCTTTCTGGAGAGAACCATCACTTGAAGACCGAGGCTATTTTTGAAGTAAGCCTAACAGGAAATCAGGCTTGAAGAAAAAAGCTTGTTCTGTGGTTCCAGGAACTTGGTCGCTTGAAATAAATGCACATTTGATGCAAAAGAATTTATGAAATAGTGACAGAGGGGAAGAGAACAAAGGCACTTATTTGTTGGACGTTACATACAGTATGTGTTGAAACTTTTCATAAAGTCACATTATGGTGGAAGACATTCATTCCTTTTCTAGGAAAAATGTATTTCTGTGTACACTTTAGAAGCTCTCTCTCAGAAACACACTCATATGCATGAATGTTTTATTTCATTATGATGTAATTATATAAAATGTATTTTACTAGAGTGGGTCACTTTAGACTTAGTAAACAAGACAGAATAATGTCTTCTGAAAACCAAATACTATGCTAA
The DNA here is from genome assembly GCA_030264315.1 of Sardinella tawilis. NCBI lineage: Eukaryota > Metazoa > Chordata > Actinopteri > Clupeiformes > Clupeidae > Sardinella > Sardinella tawilis. The sequence continues at coordinate 19,160,768 of JASCQY010000173.1, forward strand.
ACATTATGCTTCGTGCTAACATAAGACATTTTAAAAAGATATTTTTTGAAGGGCTCATTTTGGTAGAAAACAACATGCAATAGAGGCTTAAGCCATAGCCCTGACTACAGATTAGTCATTTCCAATGTCTTATACATAGAATGTACAGAGAACAGACATCCTGTCAGAAGGTATTAACTATCAGTAAGCCCCATCAATACAGCTAGTCTACCATTGCAAGTCATATGTCATGTAATATTGTGAAGTTTCAGAACATTGATGGTTCATCTAGTGGAATCATGACTGGGAAGTTCCGGACTCCAACCAAAAGATTGCATTTACTCTGGGATAATCTATACCACCTGCAAGCCTTTCATTACCAGCATCTTACCCATGTTGTAATGTACATGTATACCATAATGTATAGCTATTATTGAAATAATGACTGTTACATGTGTGCGTGTGTGTGTGTGTGTGTGTGTGTGTGTGTGTTACACTGAAGGGCCTGGTTTGAAAGGGAGGGCCTGTGTGTATAAGAGATGTGGGAATTTGCAGGGGGCAAAGGAGATGCTTTTAAAAAGCATATTTACAATTTACATTTGAAGAAAAAAGCACAGGAGGGTGCAGAGAAGATCCTATACTGGGACCAAAGCTTTTACACAGGCGTTTCTTATACGGTACCCTATAGAGGGCAATGGGTGTCTTTAAGCTGGCCTTAAATTACCATAGCATTTCTAATGACTGTTATTAAATAAATGTATATTTCTTCTGCGTTCCCCATAAGGACAACATGTTAAATAGTATGTACTATTAACGACCAAATGAGATTTTTTTTCTTTTATGAGACAACTTTTTCTGATATACGATATTAATCAGTTTTGCATGTAGTACTACCATACAATACACACAAAGCTATCTCATGGAGTTGTTGGTGGGACTGGATGCTTAGCTTTGAAACGCCCAACAGAATTCACTGATTGAACTTGTTTAGTCATGGTTATATAATTCTTGTTGCCTTTTTTCTGTGATAACTTTACAGTATGGTTCAACCCATCTCCTTCTATCATTCAACCTGTATTGGGGAATGTTTTCACAAACACGCGCTCATTAGTTTCACTAGAGACCCAAGACTTTTTTTTTTCAAGACTTTTTTCGGTTGGTCATCTCTATTATGTCTGTCAACACTGATGGAAACGCTTGTGTGGTGTTGTGAGAAAGTATCAATGAACCTGATGCCAATGAAAGCCTGCTTGCCGGCGAATACAAATGAGAGAGATTTGCATATCCCATCGGGGCATGTTTCAGGGATTTTCAAATGTGCTCACCACCATTCATGCTCGCCTCTAATAATTGTCAAAAGTGCTGTTGTATGGACATGCATTTTTTTCTTAAAATGCAAGCTTCAGTAATATATTATGTACGTGTATTTACTATACATAAGGGGTCGTCGTCCTGTTCATGAGGGTTTCGATTCTACGGATGTATTTCATGACCAGTGAAATATATGTTTATACAACAAATAAATGAGATGTAATTTTTCCGGTCTGACATGTTTTTCTTGCGAATGGATTTGAATTCATTAGTTGTTATTAAGTAACAAGTTACATAAGCATACTTGAGATTTTTACCAGCTGCCTATTGTTACACATATTTTAAATAGGAAGAACTCTGTCAAAGTCTTTAGTTGATCTAGGGTGACTTTTTTTTTTTTTTTTTTTGAGAGCGTCTGCAGTTGAATGGAGCTTGGCTGTGTGTTTGCGCTTTGCAAAGAAGGATGTGAAGAGCCTGTGTTTGGGTCTGCGGCCCCCAGCCTTAGGTGTGGTTGGATTTCCTCATTCTGTCAGAAGCTCGGGCGGCCCCGAGTTCCTGTTCCTCAGGGCCCTGTCAGCCAGCAAAGCCGGCCTGTGGCCCTGCCCAGCGTGATCTCGCTCAAACCACAACACAACCACTTCCCTTTCACTCACAAAAACTGACATGCGGAAACCAGATATTTTCAGCAGTATATCAAGCGGGCCAGGGACGCTGTGTATCCTGTTACGACACCACTCCACCGCCACAACTCCCAACACCACCACCCCCCATCCCCCACCACCAGTGAAAACAAACTCGGAACGTTTTTGTTTTGTTTTTCATCTTGAGAATATGAGGAAAAACAGGAAGAAAAGAACACTTCTTTTAAAAAACAAACAAACAAAAACTTTCTTTTGTTTAGGAGATTATGCTCTGGTATGTTAATATTTTGTCAATGTCAGATAGTTGAAGAAAAAAAAAATTCTCGGTTAGTGCTGACACTCATTTGAAAACCACCCGGGGGAAAGTGTAACCTTTTCTTAAAGTGTGAGAACTGACTTGGGGGGCATTTTTGCTCTGCTGACTGATCCATGCTTGTCCAGAGCCTTATGGGTAAAGGGACAAATTTCACCTTGTGATCCCCATGCGACCTGCAGCTGGAAGAACACATTCCTGTAGCCAGCACTGAGAAGAGCCAGAGTGTTGGTGTCAGATATAGTCTGTCGCTGCAAGGTGTCTCAGCTCGGTGCAGACACAGGGATGCAGGCATGACCATGACCATCTTCCAGAGAAGGACATCTGAGGCGATAAGACCGCAAATCGATATTGATCCCCCCATCATCACCACACACACACACACACACACACACACACACACACACACCCTCCTCACCCGAAGTTCAAATTAAAAGATAATTGGAGTGGAGGACAGAAATACTCCACATGTCAAGAACTCAAATAAGTTATTACCTCTGTCTATAAATATTTCAGAAGGATGTGCTTCAGCTTGCTTTAGCTTTTCAGGGGAAAGCTCTATCTAACACAGTGTGTAATGAAGACAACATTTCCATCTGACACCGGGACAATGTTGAAATGTCTTCACAGTGGCGCATACAAAAGCAACTAGTGTTAGCTGTTATGCACCCATAGATAAATTTGGAATGGTGGCTATAACCTCAGATGTACTGTATGAGAACGCTGTGCTGAATAACTGTGAGAAAGAAACTCAGTCACCTCTTTTCCAGTAAGCATAATCATGCACAGCCTTGTGAAACTCTGTCTGTGGTGTGTGTGTGTGTATATGTGTGTGTGTGTATGTGTGTGCATGTGTGCTGAAGAGGAAGGAGAAGACCGCTCACACTCTGCATCGGCTCTCACCGGAAGAACACGGGGGCGGATGGGTCGTTTAAAAAAAAAAAAAAAAAAAAAAAGGGGGTTGGGGAGGGGGGGGGGGGGGTTGTTTGCGAGGGCCGAGGAAGCGAGGAAGAGTAACACCATCCCAACAGTCCCTGTTTTAGAGCATTTCGAGCGCATCTGGAGCCGTGGAAAAACAAAGCTCATTTTCTGTCACTCACATTTAGCACATTGCATTACAATTAGGCTACTTCACAGCTGCGGCTGGGCCCAGGCATCTGAGGCGTGGCTGCAAGACAAGCACCTTCTCATCTCATCTGCAAAGGCCCTGAGTTGACTCCCAACTGGCAGCCGTCACAGTAGCTCACAACACGTTCACATCGCATGATGATGACATTCAGGGTATAATTTAATCGCAGAATACAGACTTGGTGTCTCCAACACAAACAGTAGCTGTCTCATGTAGATACACCAGATGTTTAGGATCTTTTTTTCTTCTTTTTTTTTTACTTCTGTGTGTGTGTGTGTGTGTGTTAGTGTAAGTGAAAGTATTTCAGTCAAAATTATTCTCATCTTCAGTAAGATGATTTGCTCGCCTGCAACAACAAGACCACGCTTGGCCTAGGTCTGGCAGATGCTTCCGGGGATGGCTTGGTTTACTTAATCCTAATCTCACAATCTGGTGCTGTGGCCTAACAAGGCACAGCGGAAACTTCTGTTCATTTCCCTGATTGTGAGGGTGAAATAATTTAATTCTGCCTTTTTACAGTGGATTTCAGAGACCTCTTACCTAAATAAATGGTGTGTGTGTAATCTTGTTACAAAAACACACACAGAGGATTTGACTTAGGGTAAGTACAGGATATTGCAGGAGTCCATTTGACTTTATGATCTTATTTGTAAAAAAATGTATTACATTTAATGTTTATTTGGTTACATTATATATATATATATATATATATATATATATATATATATAATGTGTTATAAAGTGTAGAATGGAGAGTAACATCATCCACCTGATTCCATTGTACAGAAATCAGAATAGTGAAATCAGTTGTAGGCTACTGTAGATTAACAGCTTCTGTCCTGTTCAACCTCTTGACAGGCCAAATGGACTTGCCAAAGCCTCTTCAGCCACAGAACATTCCGAACTATTGACTGCCTCAAATTATAACGCCGTTCTTTTGATGTTGTGCATCTGATTTCATTTCCTGTTGTGGAGGGATTACCATCTAATCCCATGAATCATATCTGCGGCCCATTTGCACTCCCTGCCTCACCGTCTCTGTTATGGAACGCGCTCCGCTCAGCTCCACTCCGTCGGCAGGATTAGTAGGTACTCTCCCACGCAGATGTACTGAGCGAGGAGACGAGAGGAGAGAAGAGGAGAGGAGAAAAGAAGAGAGGAGAGGAGAGCGCTGCTCAAGAGGCGATTTAGTCAAAGAAGAGCACTGATCTCTCGTACAGTACATGGCCGTCTATAGCTAGTGGCACTCGTTCGCTCACTTATTACAAGTATAGCTGCTACTACAAGTTATTATTATTATTATTATTGATGTTGTAGTAACATGTATATCACATATCTTATGAACATTATTGTTATTTGACAGGCTAATTTCCATTTCTTTGCTGCCTCTTGTGGCTCATTGACACTCAGTGAACTCAGATAGTGAATGGCAGATAAGCTCCAGTGCAGCTGTGAAAGGCAGGCAGCTAGCTCAGCAGCTCTGGCACAGGCTGGACCTTGTACCCCACCTCCCATGTGCTATCAGCAGCCGGGGGGGCAGAGCGTGATGCCATCTTCAGTCTGGCATGAAGACACAGCCTGTCCCGCCGAGGTGTGCTAATGACGTGCGGCCCGGGCGGGTCTTATCATGTTGACATCTCTTTTGTGAGTACAAACACACCTTCGGATGGAAAGGCACCATGAGCAGTCGCTACGGTTCACGCCAAGGTCAATGCTTTCACAGTTACCATGGCGCTGACAGACATTTAGTTAAAATTACCACTTACGGCTATAGCAATAGTCACGCAGTGCTATATAACTAGCATGGCTGTTAGCTGCATAAAGAGGTACATACACATATAGCATGTCTCTGCCTTTTCTGTTCAAAAGGGTGAGTGTTTTGGCTGATAAACAGATCATCAGACATGTTTTCATTCTCACGGTAAAAAATCTTGGGTTATCCATAAGTATGGTGGTGATAGTGAGTTCACCAGACTAGACTTAAGGCCGGCCTTCTCTTGTTCCCATCAGGGTTTTGGACTCACCCGTGTATTTTTTTATCTTCTGGGAACCATCGTATTACCGTTGTGCAGTTCAGGCACTGTGCCTCTGTGACCTCAACCTTCATGCAAAGACACAATAACGTTGTCAAGGTATCCCATATCAAGTCCAATCCCATATCAGTTTCAAAGAAGTGTTTTTTTTTTTTTTTTTTAACAAAATTTGCTGAAAGCAGGATTAACACAGGGATTCAGGAGGAATCAAATCCTCTTCATAACCCACTCACAGTCACTAAATTGGAAGCACTGATATGAAAATTAAATATGTCAACAACCATCTGTGGAATAAACAGGGCTTGAAAAAGTACATCCAATTATTTGTCAGACCAGCATTCCTCATTGGACAGTTGCATGTCAATCAAATGGCTGTAATCAACCATTGGAGGAAAGGGGCAGGAATGTGGGTGGGACCATTTTCAAAATCTGACAGTGTTTGAGAATCCCATACCCCACCTTTAGAATCAGGATTCAGCCGAGATCAACTTTGATTTGTGGTGCCTCAAAACTTCTAGGCAGGATTCAAGGCTGGTGAACCTAGAAAGCATGAAGGGGCTCCATTTGGTGCCACAAATCTTCATTTTAGGCTAGCAGATTAGTGGGTCATGTGTAGAAGACAGACACACGGAGTAGTAGAGTTGAAGAGTAACAGCCATCTGTTGAGGCCAGAGGCTCCTACCACCGTGGCCAAGTTCTCCATCCGGTGGCCTGCTCATTGCTCTCTCTCTCTCTCTCTCTCTCTCTCTCTCTTTCTCTCTCCCCTCTCATACACTCTTTCTCTGCACTCTCTGCACTCAAAACATCAAACTGGAAACTTCAGTGAATCCTGCTTAGGATGCTGTTGGACCAGTCTTACTACATGCTTCTTTTTAATCAGGGAGGTTACAGTAGAGAAGCAGGTAATCCTTTTTCAACAGCCTAAACAAATCAGCAGTTTAAGAGACACAAAGGGTGTACCTTGTTAAAACCAGAGTACTGCAAGTATCAGGGACATGTTGTAGGGTTTTTGCTGGAGTCTGTGTGTTTGTGCCTGCATGTGTACGACTGAGGAGCGCCGTCACAGGCCTTGGAATCCCGGCCCACGGAATGTCTGAGATATGAAGTCATCAAACGGAAGTGTTCCGAAGGAGTCGTGTCTGGGTCACGGGTGTCGTATTACAGCCTTCGAGGGCCTAGGCCTGCTCAGGCTGTCGTGTGAATCTGAGGGATCATAGCAGTGTAGGAATGTACTGTATGTGTATGCATGTGTGTTTGTGTGTGTGTATGTTCCCTACATTTTAAAAAACATTTGCGTAACCCACTAATCAGGTTACACATCTCGCCTTGAGCTTAAGTAGAACTTCACTGCCTGAGAAAAGTCTGATGGTCTCTCATTCACAACTTAAAACTTATGCACCTGAGGTGTCAAGGGCAGATATTCCCCCTCCCCTCCCAGTGTTATGTTAGTTTATGTGATAAAATTAAGGTAATTCGAATTTATTTACATTACATTGTCATTTTTTTTTCATAAATGTGTATAACATTACTGTGGGTGTGAATAACTGTGAAAGGTGCTGTGTGTGAGTTTATGTGACAGGATTGAGGTCATTATGCTCCTCTTGCACATTAAAACTTGGCTTGTCTGTCCCTTTGGTGTCTGTCCACGTCAAAGCGTTTCTTAAACACAGGAAAGCTAGCTGCCCCCTGCGGGAGATTCCCACCAAATCCGAGCGTCCAGATCCTACGGATGTCCTGCGGAAGAGGAGGTGGCCTGTTTCAGTTTTGATATGAGGGTGTATGTGTGTATGTGTGTGTGAGTCTGTCAGTGTGTGTGTGTGTGTGTGAATGGAAATATGAAACAAAATGAAATCCCCCATTTGAGTGAAAATATTGATACTGTGTGTAGTAAGTGACATGACGAGAATAGCCTTGCTGAATCTGTTCCTTGGAGAAATACTAAGGGGACAAACTTATTAGTGTGTTCTGAAAGCAAGGGACAAGTTACATAAAAAAGTCACGGTGTCCTGGAAATTCATCATTTCACTAAAAAGTAAATTAAGCCCCAGTCCAAACACTGAACTTTGTTTTATTATGGAAATATATGACTAGAATAGACATTAAAGAGTGATTGTATCTTTACTCTGGGGGAATATTAGGTTTCATATAGTCTAATGAGCCAGACTTTGCAGTCAAGATGCTGTGATAGATGAACTGGTCTAAAACAATTGCAAGTAATATAAGAACCATAATATGAAATCCTTTTGCATTATGTTTGTATACAGTATATGTTTGTATTACAATCAAAACAATTAATTTGTTGATAGTCAGACCCTATATGAAACTTTGGTGACTTACAGTACTGTGTGTGTGCATGCTGTGGTGGATGTCCTTTACTTATATTGCTATTCTGTAGTAGTTAATTGCTGCAGTTAATTGTTCTCATTTAAACCACACATATTTACAGGGGAGAGGTGTCCAAACCATGGTGGTACACCATGGATACTTTGACCTTTTTGGCCCGTGGACTGACCTTGACTGTTGACGTGACCAAATAAATTTTATACGCAATTCTCTTACTCTTGCGTGTGAGCGGTCAAAGCAGCAGTGTACTGTATATGCATGTACGCTGACGTGAGAAAGGCAGACTTCCTGCTTGTGCATGACTAATATGTGGATTTGGTACGAACGCACAGTTGACAAGCACGCACTGTATGCTTGCCTTCGCCACATGGTAGGTGCAGCCTCATTCTGTTTGATAAAAAAGGGGATCTAACTGATAACACGTTGTTATTGTTCCCCAAATCCACTCTGCATTGGCGAGCTAAGGAAGCTCGACAGGGTCATTGTTCTGAAGGAGGAGCACTTGAAAAACCAGGTCACAAGGCAGCACCTCTGTCTCAAAGGCATGGGTTACTCAACACGGCTCTTTCAGAAGGAAAAGACTGAGACAGACAGAGAGAGAGAAAGAGAGGGAGAGGAAGTTAATGGTAGATAGATGAGAGTGAATATGAGTGGTAGAGACAAGAGAGAGACTGAGAGCAACAGTGAGCAAGAAAGAGAGCGAGAGGGACAGAATGTGAAAGATGCGAAAGAGAATGAGGATGGTGCACAGACAGGAAGCTAGAATGAGAGAGAAAGAGAATCAGTTAAGATAAAAAAAGGGATAGTGATGAGCGAGAGAATGAGAGAGATAGAGAAAGGAGGAGGGGGGGGGCATAAATAAATAAAAAAAAGAAAGAACCGCAGTGTGCCTTAATGACATGGAGAGTGAGTCACCAAGCAGGGCTTACATAACCTGCTCGCCCCACCCCCCTCCGCTACCCATTCAGCTGATGACACACCACCCCTGTGTTCCCGCAACCACTGGAGACGCTGCATTTCACCGCCTCCCAGATAGCAACCAGCCGACAGTGGGCCAAGTCCAGCCCAGATCCGGGCCAGAACAAAGTCAGCCTCAGCCATCCTCTGAGTTCCCATTCATACAGAAAGAGACCTGAGATGACACAAGGCAAACCGGTACACACAGCACAGCACAGCACAGCATCACACACTTAATCACAGGCGGACAGATTTTTTTTTTTATCTTACTGAAATTAGATTATTGATGCATATGCTGAATATGGCTTTATGTTACGCAACGTGGTGATTAACACCAGTGGCCCCGTGTTCCTTTTATTCACTTGGCTATCCCGAGCTCACAGACCACAGCAGTCGTGAGAAAGTGGAAATATGACAGCATCATATGAAAATCTCACGTAAATCACACACCGCAGTATTTGAATATATCTATGATAGTCAATCCGCTTCTTTTGGGTGTCAAAGAACATTTCCTTCTTGGTTCCTGCATAATAGATGTCACTGTTATTCAGCAAAAACAAATCTTGTTTGTGAATGACTCAATGTCAGTGTTTGTCCGAGGTCAACACAGAAGTCCATACAGACAATGGCCCAACCACAATACATGTCAAGCAAGGTAGCCTACTGTTTTTATAAATTGCCATGTATTGTCATGCTCTGTTGCACCCAGACTGACGTTAAAAGCCTTTTACAAGAATGGCATGAACCAAGCCTCATCATATCACACACAGGCTGGGGTGTTTCTGCTTGCAGTCTGTTGCAATGTGTGTTTGTGTGTGTGTGTGTGTGTGTGTGTGTGTGTGTGTGTGTGTGTGTGACAACCATCCCTCAATCATTTCTCTTCAGTCACTTTGTGCGTCAGCCGGTGACACAATAAAATTATACCAAATTGTCCAATGAGACTGTGAACTCAGACCCAAGCCAATCATGAGGTAAGCCAAATCAAGTCACTGTAGCCAATGAAAATATGTGTTCAGAGCAAACCAGCCAATGAAAAGGTACGACCAGAATACTAGCCAATCATATATTGTGTTTAGACCAAAAGAGCCAATGGGAATTTGTAGTCATGCTAGAAATACTGAATATCATGGTCATTGTGTAAAATATATAAAATCAAAAATTTGAGACTGGAATAAAAAGTGCTCATAGGCTACATATCATATTAGCCTAATTGTAGGCCTATGTAATTATATCGCCCTTACCATATTTTGTTATATTGAATGTACATTAAATAATACTGTATATTTTGTGTGTATAATATCCTTTGCATTTGGTACTAGTATTAAATAGCTAATTAAATTTATTAGCTATGGGTTGCTATTTATGTTGCTAGATATTTTCACTTCTGGCAGGCAGGGTCAAGTCTGAGGGAACACGTTGAACATCTGTTTCATGTCCCTGTCACTTTGTTGTCTTCTCAGTCAGAAAATGTTTTTGTTATGAATTGGCAAGGCTTCACTAAACATGCTGAGAAATTAAAAGACCTCTAAAATGAGTCACCAAATTTTCTTTCATAAATCCGCCAGTGCAAGATTACTCACATTTGGATTACTGTTACGCCTTTTCTTCTCCCTCTGTCACCACATGTTGTTTCCTCTGTGGCTGATCAGCAATCAATGAGCTACTGCTGCCCTCTATAGGCTCAGCGCGGTACAGCATGTTCCAGAGCAACACAGAAATGTCAGCGCTGTTCTTTTCTGATAGCCAATGGTTGAGCTTCAGATTCCACTGTTGTAGAGGACCACCTCATAGTGTTATACTGTACTTACAGGATAATGGTATTGTAACATGAATAAGATTAGACATTCTTAAGAACTAATTCCTCAATATGTAGCCCAATCCAATTGTAGGCCTATAATTGTCTGTTGAAAAAAAAAAAATTTGCATTTTTTTTCTACATTCATACTATGTAATTAACATTAAAGGAGAAGTTCGTTGTGAATCAATCCATAGCCCTGTTGTTAGAGGTTACTGAATGCTGTATGTAGCAAAAAGAACAAAAAAAATTAATGCAACATAGGTTATAAACCAATAACTATTGTTAACTGAATGGGGGATAGCGAAATGAAACTGAAAGTAAGACACTATACCCCATTTACTTAGTGTTAGTTGCCCGGTTCATTATTCGGTTTATGTTGTATCAAATTTTTTCGTTATTTTTCCTATGAACAGCATTCAGTGACATTGAACAACAGGGCGATGGATTGATTCACACCGAACTTCTCCTTTAATACTCTGGCATAGTGTTCTAGTATGTGGTATTCCTCATTAATAGGTGAGGAATTGAGAGACATGTGAGAGTGAGATAAAATATAGGCTACAGAACTTTAGGCTGGGTAGCCTAAGTGGGCTATTTACATCACTGGGTGATCATTTTCTGCTACTGTATGTTGAAATTGCAGTGCTGGAACACAAGTCTTTCATGTCGTACATAAGTCTGTTAGTTAAACATCTATACACCCATCAATGTTTAACGATCACATTATGGCACTGCGTATTACACTGCGTTGATTTACAAGATCACTCTACTCACATCAAAGCGGAGTTTCAAATGTCTACTTAGGGGTTTTATTACTGCACTGGTGTGGGGATGATAAAACAGCCAAGTCTGTACACAAGCATAGATTATAGCTCACTCTCATGCTCAGAGTGGGGAGTGTATAATTAAGGACTTCCTTCCGCTGGGAGGTCTGGAGGTGGTCTATTTAGGTTACCTGATACTGCACAAACCATCCAGGAGCTTGAGCAAGCAAGCAAGCAAGGAAGCGAGCGAGTGAGTGAGTGAGCAAGAGAGGGAGTGGAGGAGAGAAGCTTTAGAAGTGTATCCAGCCTTGGCACTGCGATGCAGAAAGCCTGAGCGTCTGATGAAAAGGTGGAGAGAGGATTGTGGGTCCCTCTCTCTGAGCCTGCACAGTATGCTGTCGATGACAGCACCAGACAGTTTACCATGCATCAGCAACAATCAGGTTTCCTTAGATGGGCACTACAATGACAGGGGACAGAAATAGCTGCTGTCTTGATGCATTGTGTAGGAAGACAGACACATCTAGGCTATGCTGTAACTGCTGTAGGAGGGAGCCATACTAATGAATACATTATTTGAGATCAGTTGCTCCTTGAAAATGCCACACACAATTGTTCTATAAAATGTTTGCTTGTAGACAGGCATAAATGTCTGCCACCCCATTGTGTATTCTTACAAAGAAAATGTTAAATATCTTGAAGCCTTGAACATGGAAAATGTCTCTGAACAGTCACTGCATGAAAGCACATCAAGTAATTTGGCAGGAGATGAAAGAATGGTGGCCTGTAACGGTACCCCAAGACAGACAGACAACCTGACATTGTTCTTTTCACTGTTTCAAACATAAAGTTTATTATTTGAATACACTTAAAGCAAACGTTTGGCAAAGGATTTCTGGGCCTTCAGGGAACATTTTTTGACAAGAATTCTATGAAACTTTGAAGATTAGGTTTTAAATTTTTAATCAGGTCAGCGATGATATCTTGTCGAGATGAAAGATTAAAGCACCATGCCTAATTCTTTGTCTGCATAGAGGGTAAATTGAACATTAACATTCTACAGATCTCACAGATTAAAAAAGTTAACTCCTATTACATACACATAATAATATGGACTTCACACAGTAAGGCACAGGCTGGTTTCACAGTACTTTAACAGTCCTTTCAAAGTCAAAAGTCAGAATGTCCTGAAAAATGAGGTTGATTCGAGAGGTCTGTTCCTCTGATGTAGACCGTGAGAAGAATGAATGGTCCAAATGCTGTCACAAAGTCACAGTGTTTGATCGTCATGGTCACTCCACCCCTTTCATAAACTCCAAGAATTCTGAAACACAAAAGAGGCTGCTAAATACGCGTGATCAAAACGATCATCAGTGTCAACAGCCATGTTTGCTACAGTATGAACCCC
>JASCQY010000173.1:19195627-19213408 GCA_030264315.1 Sardinella tawilis
ATACACACACACACACACAGACGCACGTTGTGGGGGAAGAGGCAATGACACACATAATCTGACAAATGACTGAGAAGATGATGATAAACTCCTCACCATGAGACTCATGTAGCACACGTGGCATTTCTGTCCACCTTCCCCCATAATAGCTGCCTCATCTCTTAAGACATACGATGAGTGTGTGTGGGTATGCAGTTGACTGGAGCAACCCACTCCACATTCATTTAGGCCATTCCAGGCTTTTGCATGACAAGAAGCGGCAGCACGGGACAATCAATGTTTGCACACCTATGGCGCTGTGCATGTAGCCTATTTGGAGGTGTAAATGAGCTGGGCTTCCGCTTTTCACTTGCAAACACTTCCTTGCTCCTTTTTTTGTCGTTGTTTTGTTGTTGATGTTGTTGTTGTTGTCGATCTCTGGTCTCCTCGACCAAATTAAGAGTTTGCCTGCATTCACATCATTGCATTATGCAAGAAAATGGAAATCTGAAGTTTTTCTCCCCTCTATTTTAGGAAAAAACAAGTCAGCAATAATATGAATAAATTATGTGGATTGCTCACCATTAGCATATTAATGAATGATCATGTTAATCAGTTTGTTTGTAATCCCAACAACCATAGCCTCACAGAGAATGAGGGAAAGGGTATGATCTTTAACACCAACACACCAACACTGTGTATTTAGGATGTATGATGCAAACATTGCATCTGTCTTGTCTACTAGGGCACTGTGTGTGTGTTTGTGTGTATGCATGTGTGTGTGTGTGTGTGTGTGTGTGTTGTGTGTTCATTTGATGTTATGAGATTAATAAAGGCAAGCACATTTTATAATCTCTCCCTCCTCAGCCAATTTGCCACGGTAGCTGTACAAAAATCCTCTAAGCTGCTCACCATCTCTGTGTTCTTAAAAAGCTCACGTCTATGTCTGAAGAGCCATCAGAATACCCCCCCCCCCCCCAATTGACAGTTAGCTTTAAATGACTGTGGACTGTGTGGAAGTGTGATTGAAATCACAGTATTATTCACAACAAAGTGCTACTTATACATGCTGTATTACTTAGCCCATGGACGCAGGAAACAAGTAAGGAGAGACTGAATAGTGGGTTTTCATGCTTAGGTTGATGTTGAATCATTCTACACTCCAGTGGCCGTCAAACAGTCCCAGAGTTTAGGGAGCCAATGGACCAGAGTTCACAGTTTAATTATGCCACCAGTAACCGTGCCACCAGTGAGCCACACGCTCCCTTGCAGTTCCACGACAGGTGCATAAATCCATGGCATGTTTCTCACAGCCCCATGTCCAGAGGGAGAGGGAACCAGATGGGAATTTAAATGTTAAGTTTCATGTTGTATCATTAGTAGGTTAGTTCACCCCTCATTGCTTCTCCATCTGGTGCCATTTCAGCTTCGCACCAAGAGCAGTGGTGAGACGCGAAGGAGAAAAAAAAAAAAAAAAGATTCGCACTGTAGGCTATCGGGCTGACCCCCAATGCAACAACGCTCCCATCTAATTAAATAAGCCATGCGCCTGTCATATCCTCTACTTCTTGGTGAAATGGAAGAAGCAGCCATGCCAAGCCATAGTGCGAGGCTGTAGCATTTCTGACATTAATTTCCCCTACTTTTCTGCAAATTCCACATGGTTCTTTGACGGTGGTTGGGCAAATCATATCATCCATTGACACTGTATCTTGTCCTTTTTACTGACAATAAATTACCTGGCATTAAAAATATATAGAATGAGCTGCTTCCGTCACAGACGTCGTATTGGAATTGTCTCCTTTCTCCTTGTATGCTTCAGCCTAATAGAAACTGAAGGAGGTGAGGTTCCCTTGGTAACCTTTGAAAAGAGCCGCTGGGATGTGGAACAAAAAGAGGACAACCTTTTCTTGATAACTTCAATGCCATTCAAAAGAGAATCGCTCATTTTCTCACCAAGACAATGGCATAACCAATGGGAAACGGTCTACATCACATCTCCTTCTCAGTTCATTACAGCAGCATTTTTTTTAAATCTTAAACAAATATTTCCCGAAACCGGTTACTGTTGCATTTACCATAATGTTATTTCTGATTTTCTACACCAAAAATTGTATAGCCTGAAAAGGTATTTTAGCATTCAGTATATTTTGGCTGTTTTGATATTTGTAAATATTCTTGTTGGGGTTGATGAATATACAACCATAAACAATCACAATAAACCTATAGTAAATCTAAAAACCATAAACCTATATAGGTTGTTGGAGGTGAATATGTCAATCGACTAGATGCATGTGTGTGCATGTGCGTATTGGTGTGTACTTCAGGGCGGGAGTGGGGGGGTCGACTTTCAGATGACATTGACGCTATGTAGATGGGAGTAGGGAATTGTGCTCCCTGTAACGTTGCTGCTTGTTGATGTTAGACAGTCGCGCAGGGCGAAGCTGGTTCTCCTCGTGTAGATCCAGCCAGGACCTCAGCACCACTGGCCCCTGGACAGCTCCCCGCAGCGAGACACTTGCGCGCCATCTCTCAGGACTGTTTTGTTCCAAGTCTTTTAATGGAAAGAAAATATATTTATGTCCCAAGTAACACTGGAAGTTTACAACTTTGGGGGGAATCTACGGATACCTCATTGCACAATTCGTGGAAGCCAACCAAACCCCACTGGCAGAGATCAAAAAATCGTTGTAAGTAAATGGGTTTTTTGTTTCCGATTTTGGCTGAAGCTGGAAGTTGCGACGCGACGTATTCAAGTCAGTGTATAAGTTCAGCATTGCTTTGAAGTATGATGATCGAAGCATAACGGTCGGATAAGGTGGTAGCCTAGTTGTTTTGGTTCGCGATATTGTGTGCACACTTACCGAATGTAAAGAGAGTATTAAAGATTTACAGCTGAATGTCTGGCGCTCCGCAGTTGTAGCGGATCCATGCAGCCTGGTGCGTAAAGCTTGCGCTCTGGGCATTCCTTTGTCTCCTCGATATAATTGTTTCAGCATTTGAAGACATTGCTCTATTCCATGAGCATAACCGTTGCCACACAACGTTTGGAATGAATTTAAAGGCGGCATTTATTTGTGATAAATCGCACGTTATGATTATTTGCTTGCGGAAAGGGAAGAATCCTGTTTTTGCTTCTAAATGCGCGGAACGAATGATTGAGTGTGCACATTTGTCATAAAGTTTTGACAACGATGTTGAATTTGTCATTAAGCATTATAACAATTGGTGGAGTGAGTTCTCCTGGAGAGATTGTGCATGAGCTAAATGTTATTTGTTGATTATAAATTGCAAACCTGGTAATGGGCTCATTGTCAGTTGTGTATGTTTTAGGTTAAAAAAAACTCTTGTGAGGAGAAGGCTGGCTATATTACCCATGTACACAAGAGAAAATTCACAGTCAAATTATTTTTACATGGTCTGTCAATACAATGTTAGATGTTTTTGACTGTAATTCCCACCCATGACAGGAACGTGTGTTTTCCAAGTATTTGGGGTCTGCAATAGTCCCCAGAACATCAGTCATACCGGGTAAAATTGTATTTTTAGCTTGTCACTCGCTGTTTTGAAGAGTGGGTGTTCTGCCAATAAACTAAGGGTTTAATTGTCTTGTTTTAGGTTAACGGCAACCGACGAGCTGTCTCACGGTGCGGTTTTCAATCTGTCAAAACAGTTGTTTGAAAGGTTTGGTCATAAACCGCGAAGCTGCTGTCTACGTGGACTGGTGCTGAAATTTCACGTCCAGCTGCCAGGACCTCTGCCAAATCCAGAGAAATGGCGACAAATGGCACCAAAGCCTCGGATGGCCAAGTTGTGACGGAATTGAACGAAGTATCAACTAGTGATAAGCCAAATACAGCGGAGGCGAAAGATGAAAAGAAGAAAAAGGATCTTCCTGCTCGAGAAACATGGGCAGGGAAATTTGATTTCCTATTGTCGTGCGTTGGCTATGCCATTGGATTGGGAAACGTTTGGAGATTTCCCTATCTTTGTGGGAAAAATGGTGGAGGTGAATATGTTTTCACATATATAAATGTATATATATATATATGTATGTATGTATGTATGTATGTAGCCTATATATTTGGTAAAGGCAAACTTCGTATAAGTGCTTTTGTTTTTTATAAATGTGAGTAGGATTCGAACCTGTGCATGTTTATCTGCCTGAGCGTAATCAGGATCTCTTCTGTGTCAGAGTAATTTCTGCTGAGCCAGTTTCATGTCATGGCAAATGTACCGCTCATTTCGACACTCACTGACGTGTAATTCGTCTATCCATATGCAGGGGCCTTCTTGATACCTTATTTTTTAACACTCATTTTTGCCGGAGTTCCTTTGTTTCTCCTGGAATGCTCTCTTGGTCAATACACGTCGATTGGTGGACTTGGAGTATGGAAGCTGGCTCCAATGTTCAAAGGTAGAGCCAAAAAAAAAAAAAAAAAAATCACATATATTTCACAGTTGCTCAGCATGAGTTGTGTGGAATGCAATCCATCTTGTACTTGATTCAGAAAGAAAATCAACAGCACAATGCTATGTAAAATATATTGCAGCCTTTATGACCAGTCCTTTTCGAATCACAGGTGTTGGCCTTGCAGCTGCAGTGCTTTCATTCTGGCTAAACATATACTACATTGTAATCATTTCCTGGGCCTTGTACTATCTGTACAATTCTTTCACAACTGTAAGTTTGACACACAAGTCCATCCACACAATCCAAACAACTGTTTCTGGAAGTTCTGATAGCGGAAACAAAAAGAGTCTGTTTGCCTAAGTATTAAAGTTTCCATGCATCTCTCTCATACAGGATTTGCCGTGGAAATCTTGCAATAATCCATGGAACACAGAGAAGTGTTACAGCAACTACAGCATTACAGACACAGCAAACCTCACCAGTGCTGTGGTGGAGTTTTGGGAGTAAGACCTTTATCTCTAACGTATCATCTCGTTCAAAGCAAAACAGCAACACATGATCACCTGCATAATAACTAAAAGGCCACAAAACCCAGACATTGGAAAAAATTACCATTTCTCTGGTGTCTTTGCCCTTTGCTCTCTTCCAACAGACGCAACATGCATCAGTTAACTGATGGCTTGGAAAAACCAGGGCAGATCCGAGTGCCACTGGCTATCACACTGGCCATTGCCTGGGTCCTTGTGTACTTCTGCATCTGGAAAGGTGTCAGTTGGACAGGAAAGGTAATGGGGGGTTGGGGGTGGGTTGGCCTGTGTGTGTGAGTGGTTGCACGCCAGCTTGGCATGGTATTGGTGACGGTTATGCAATATTAATCCATCTTGTATTACCTCATGAATTATTCATGCTACCCTGAGAATCATAAGGCAATCTGTCATAGTCTTGCTTTTACTGGTGTCTCAATTATATTAACATCTCATCGTTGCCCACACAATGATTTCCACAAAATGTTATACCCCATTTTTTTATGCCTCAATATGATGGCTTGAAAATCAAATAATTCTTGAAGATGAATATAAGGTTGAATACAATACTTTGAATGGCCTCATTAACTGCAGTTGAAGTTGAAGGCCACACTAATCTTGCCTTGCATATGGTGTCACCCACTCAAATGCACATTACATGCGAGGATTATTAAAAAGCTAATCAAGAGGCAACACGGTGTGATTAGTAATTAAGAGCTTTAATGGATGTGTTCCTGAGCATTAAGCAGGTAATTGTGCTTTGGCAGGTGGTGTACTTCTCGGCCACGTATCCCTACTTCATGCTCTTCATCCTCTTCATCCGGGGCATCACTCTACCTGGGGCCCTCGATGGCGTCAAGTTTTACATCACGCCAGATTTCAATAAACTCAAAGAGTCTGAGGTGAAGCTGGTCTCAAAACACTCTAATACAAATTAATTAAAGAAAAAAAAACATTGAACAGCAATAGTCAGATATCTCATGGTGTTTTAACAAATAAATCACCTTATCTGTTTTTATTTTTAAACCAGGTGTGGTTAGATGCAGCCACTCAGATTTTCTTCTCCTATGGTTTGGGTCTGGGTTCACTAATTGCCCTTGGGAGCTACAACCCATTCCATAATAATGTTTACAGGTATGTGGCAACAGACATGAACACACAGGGTGTACAATGTACAGTGTAAGCCCTCAATAACAATGTTCACATGCACACATTTGAACACACAGGGCTGTAATATTCAATAGAAATGTTTTCAGGTGTGTATAGTCACAGGGTTGAATGCACACAGTTCCAAGATTCAGTAACCATGTTTACAGGAGGAACATAGTCAGAGTTGAACACACACCGTTTAAAAGATCAATAAAAAGGTTTACGGGAACATAAGCACAGGTTTGAACACACACAGTCTCAAAAAAAAAAATCTAAATCTTTGCAGGTGATTAGCCTTAAGCTGAACACCAACATTTACTGTACACTTAGACACAAAGTTAACATCTATTTAAGGGTTCAGAAATAATGTTCATAGCTATGCAGCCTATAACACCCACAATTAGGGTAGAGGTGATTATGAGACATTTAATTTGAAAGAATAAGAATGAAATGAGAGATGACTATGCTGGTCAGAACCTTTAAATCAAAGAAGACATTAATTGGTGTTGCAGAATCCTTACTTTGATGGAACATGTGCTGACACAAAATCATTATCATTCAAGACTTGCCTTGAGTCCAGTGTGCACAATGTGTCATTTGAACATCCAATTAAGAATGTTCTAACAAATCTAGTGCTCTTTACTGATTAACATTCAACAGTGTCTACACGTTGGTGAAAAATATTGCAGCAACAATGACTAGTAAAAGCCAGAAGTAACATTTTTTCAGTGATTATTTTTCCTGGTTCTTCTTGTCTTTTGCAGGGATTCCATCATTGTGTGTTGCATCAACTCCTGCACAAGCATGTTTGCTGGACTGGTGATTTTCTCTATCGTTGGATTCATGTCTAACGTCACCAAGAGACCAATAGCTGATGTAGCTGCTTCAGGTGACCAGACCCCTTTGTTCCACCATGACCCTTTTGTCACACTAGAGACCAATTTGGTTGAAGCCAGCAAAACCAGATTGTCACAAGCTTAGCTGAGAAATTGATACAACAAACTACATCAATGTTTTCTCATCTAAAGTCTATCCTTATCAGTCAGCAGCAGGCATCTTAGGAGAGAAAAAAGACAGAGCGAGAGAAAGAAAGAGAGAAAGAAAGAGAGAAAGAAAGAAAGAAAGAAAGAAAGAAAGAAAGAAAGAGACAAACAACCACTGTCAAAATCTTTTCTCTTCAGGTCCGGGGTTGGCTTTCCTGGCTTACCCAGAGGCTGTGACCCAACTGCCTGTTTCTCCACTGTGGGCCATTTTGTTCTTCTCTATGCTTCTCATGCTTGGGATTGACAGTCAGGTAAGGATGTGGAAAATTTATGCATGCTCTGTCCCAGAAACATGAGCACATAAGCTTCTGCTCATTTCCTCCTGTGCCTGAAAGATAATCAGCACAGCACCCCTGCTGGCCACTTGAAGAATTGCTCCTGAGCCGTTCATGTCTCCTCAAATCACCTCAATTAGCCCCCAAGAGCCCTTTGGCCACTATGAATCAATTCATTGGTTAATTTCTTCAGCTTGTTCATTTCCACTATTAACCATCTTACTGAAAGTAGAATATGTAAGACTTCTAAAGGCCAGCCATCACACAATGGTTGGAACAGCTTTAGCTGTCAGATGTTATTACATTGCATGGGAGCTGATTTTTTTAAATGTGTAGACTTGTAAAATGGCCACATTAAACATAATACTCAGTAAATATGTCTGAGACGTCCTTTCCTCATCTGCAATCAGATGTTGAGTCACAAAAAGGTAGATTTTACATACTGTAAAATCAGAAAACTACTTAGACCATTTTGCTCATGTGTCTGTTGTAATAAAAAGGTTAGCCTCAGATTTTTACATATGCAGCTGCTAAGGCATAAGCCAGACAGAGATTTCCTGCATTCAAACAATCTAATGCTGATCTTTCAGATTCATTGGCTAAGACAAATGTGCTATCAAGATCTATTCTGTGGATGAGCTTGCCTCAACTGAGCTCTGGTTTGAGTGTTCAAAATTCTCTATTTCTTTGTAATTTTCAGATGGCTTTGGTCAGTGTGAAGGTTAAATTTGTATTTGTTTTATCAAACAATGGATTATACAATAAACTCATGTCATACAACTTAACATCTTAAAAAAATCTATATACAGACCAGATGTATTATTAGGTTTTGTCAGTGGCTAATATTTGTGTAGTTACCAGGTTGCTATTTGGCATTGGCATTTGCTGCCAGTATTATCACTGGCATATGCATGCATGACCACAAATTGCCCAATGCATTTATGTACGTTCCATGTACACTGTTTGGGTGGCCATTGTAAACCTGCATAGCAACAAATATACTTATACACTTACAGGGCAGATAATAGAAGCATAATGTAAAGATAGTATTTGTGTCAGATCTAAATCTTGCAAAGCAGATATTGCATTTGAAATAATATAGTTATGTACAGATAGATATATATATCTGTCTCACAGGAGTCCGCAAAGAATTAATCACTAAAATGATGACAGAGAGAGAGTCTAAGCTACTGTGACAGGTTAGTAATGGATGAGCATTTGCATAGACATTTAGAAATGGGTCACCCTTGTTGTGTCTTCATTGTTTGGTTGTGCAACTCATGAGTCTCACATTATGCATTGCGGTGGATGGGGAGATATAGCCAGTTGCTGTGTGAGCAGAGTCTCTCTGCAGGAGATAAGACCGACTGTACGAGCCATTTTACAGAGCCCAGCTAAATGCCAGTGCTCATTTCTGCTGGCTAATCTCTCTCAAAAAGGTGGCCTTTTAAAATAAGATTTGTGAAATGAACAGCTTTCGATTGACCTACATTATGTACTGGGAGCAAGTATTAGACCACAGCTCTGCATCTGAATATTAACTAATCAGCTCACTGAGGAGGAAAAATACACCTTAGGGTAATCTATTGTCTTCATTGGGTATCATTTATCAAAATATAAAAATATAGAAAAATAACACTTGTTTATCTTATTTATCTGTATTGATGGCTTATACACTACTGTATATAAAGATTGCATGGTGGCAATACAAAACGGATCCGATTTTTATCTGGAGAGCAAGATCTGAATCTGGTAGAAAGAGGTATTTTCAGGGGTATCTCTGGCACACGGTAATGAAACAACATTTCAGTCTCCAGCACGTGTGTGATCATGTAACACAAACACACCCTTTGATTTGATTCCCTTTGACATCCAGTGAAGGCGAGGAGAGATTGAGATGGACGAGGGATGTGGCATTGGCCTCCAAAAGAGAATGGTTACATAATGACACTGTGCCCATCCCGTGATAAGTTGTCGTATCTGAATTTGTCCTGCCAGACAGCCTTGTGTACTTATTTATTTTATTACTATTATTATTATATTTATATATTTACAATATTTATCTGTTTTTTTTCTCTCTCTCTTTCCCTGTGTGTGTGTGCGCGTTTGGAACTGTAGTTCTGTACTGTTGAGGGTTTCATCACTGCTCTGGTGGACGAGTTTCCAAGGGCACTGAGGCAACGGCGGGAGATCTTCATTGCGTGTGTCTGCCTTGTGTCCTACATAATTGGCCTGTCCAATATCACCCAGGTAAACCGTCTCTATGGAGACCACAGACACAAAATGGACCTATACCTCTAATGACTTCATCATTTTTACACAAAACTGCCTCCAGTCAATAAAAAACAGAGAGCATCTTCCTCCTCCCAATTACTCACAACCATATTTTTTTTATTTCTGTCTAATGAATATGTAATGGAAATAAATGAGTGCAGTGCACAAAAAGGTTATTATTTTGTTCCCCGCTAATATAATTTTTTTTTTACTGGTGAGTGATTTCTAATGTTGTATTTCCTGTTTACAGGGAGGCCTGTATGTGTTCAAGCTGTTTGATTACTACTCTGCCAGCGGGATGTGTCTGCTTTTCCTTGTCTTTTTCGAGTGCGTCTCCATCTCTTGGCTCTATGGTGGGTATTTCTTCTTACTTTGATACACTAGCAATACAGTTTATATAGACATAAAAATGACTTCTCACATCTCCTTCCCTTTCAATAAATTATCTAGCGTCCAACCAAAAATTAGCATTTGTCTGCACACATTTGACAGGCTTACTGCATGCCATGGATCATTGACATAAAATAAAATGACATAAAATGATTGATTTAATTATTAAATCCAAATAGAGCAACAATTAGATTAATAAGAGCATGCAGATTTTGAGGATTGAAAGGAAGAAGTCTTGTAGAGGATTTTAAGTCGTTGCTGTCTCTCGTTAAACAGGTGTGAACAAGTTTTACGACAACATTCAGGAGATGATTGGCTACAAACCCTGCTTATGGTGGAAGCTGTGTTGGGTGTTCTTCACGCCCCTCATTGTTGCTGTGAGTACACCCCTCTTCTCTCAGCTTTTCCTGTCGTGCACAAATTTGGGAAAGATCAACCGTGCTGTACTTATCAGGGAGACTCAGCATGTCCGAGGAGGGGAGCGATACCTTAAAATAAGCTTAGACCACTTTTCCATACTGAGGGTATCTGATAACTCGTGTAAGGGTGTGTGTGTGTGTGTGTGTGTGAGGCAGATGGCCCTTTGAGAAGTGGGCTGATTTTGGATTAGCCAGCCCACTGTAAAGATCTGTGCATGTGCGTCTTTTTGGAAGAAATGTCAGGAGATGGGTGAAATAACAAAATGTCACACTCCTCTGGGCAAAATGTGACTGCGCTCTAGCGCAGACAGGATTCCAAAATCTATTACCACAGAGCCAGCCAGTCAGCAAGAAACACAAAGTGGAATGGATTCGCTGAAGGATCTTAAAAAGATCACCCTTGTAAACTTAAATGCTATTTCACACAAGGGCAGACATTTTCTTGCTTCCTAACAGTAGCCTGTAGATGTGAACACATTCTTCTTCCCTACTTGCCAGACAATTTATATTACAGTCCATTAATGTTCAAATTTCCCCCAGTGATACTGCTACGTATTAGCTTGCACCCCGCTGTGCTGAAACTCTTTATAAAATGCCCTTGTAAAAGGCATTCTGAGATTTACTAAGTCATTTTCTTCTCCATGGCCTTGAGGGACCGAAATTCACTTGTGACCTGAAGAATTAATACACAGAGTAGTACTGTAAGCTTGCACTTCCTTTTTCATATAAGCCTTCTCTAACTTTCTAGTTTGTCATTGTCACATTGTAATTACAGTACTATACTCTGTGCATTGCTTGTGTGCGTTCTCATGGCCTACAGTACAACAATTTGAATTATAATATCTTTATTGTCGCTGTATTCTCTGAGTTTCCATATTACTTTATCACAGTAAATGGCCGGTCTGTCACCTTGGTCAATAATTTTTTCCCCCCACAATTGCTGTGCTACATTTTTAGTAGAGGGTGTCTACTTCAGCTTTTGTATTGCTTCTACTTCTATTTCAATAAACAGACTTCAAAAAAAAAAAAAAAAAAAACAACAACAAAAAAAACAACTGTTGTGCTTTCTACACAACTGTAAATTGTGTTCTATGAGAAATAGAAATCTGACTTGACTCTAATTCTTGGCAGGGAGTGTTCCTGTTCAGCGCGGTTCAGATGGTGCCCCTGACCATGGGCGATTACGTGTTCCCAGGCTGGGGCCAGGGGGTTGGCTGGCTCATGGCTCTGTCCTCCATGATCCTCATCCCTGGATACATGGTCTACATGTTCCTCAACCTCAAGGGCACTTACAAGGAGGTGAGTTGGCTTAGGGCTCATGGTAGTTAGTAAGTACACACACAATGTCTGTCATCTAATTAGGATTTCTGCTATCTTTTTTATTCTACATTTGCATTATTTTTCAGGCCCACATCGTTATTGTATTTCTCTTTCTCCATGTTACATCACTTTGTCAATCTTATCACTAGCTTCTGGCAACAGTGGCTTTAAATAATCGTGCTAATGAAGCAACTCTGAATTTAAATTTGAATATTGTCAACAAAAGCCCTCTCTGTCAAGTCATGGGATGAACCTAGTCAGAGTCCTTTATTATATGGAGGCTTTAATAAGTCATTTTGAGTACTGTAATGTGATGGTTAAAATAATTTATTTGCCGTTTCCCAGTAATGCCATTTAATTTGCTCTGTCCTATGATTGTTTTTTGAGGAAGTGAAGCCTAAAAATCAAGCAAAAAAATCAAATTATTGCCTTTGCAGGTGCAGAATGTATTGACATATAGACTATGATGAATCATTTTTACTTAAAGGAATATTCCACCCAAACATTAAATTAAGTCAGTCACCCAAAGCAGGACAACGCCTGGACGGATTTTAACCAGATTTTTTTCACTGTTTTAAGTCTGGGGGTGACCGAGACTGACTTAATTTCATGTTTGGGTGGAATATTCCTTTAAAGGATGAGTATAAAGAGATGTTTGGTTGAGGATTTTAAAACCTTAGACTCACATGCTATTGTGTTGTACAGTAAGTTTTTGGTGGCCTTCTGTCCCCTTCTGTCATAATAAAATCAATCAGTCAATAAATTCTTAGTTTTAGCATTAGTGGCCATATGACACAAGGTCTTTGAGTTTTGGAAAGGACATTTTTTTTTGTTCCAAAAATGGCTTACTTCACAGATAAAATTAACTTAATATTAAATTCAATTAACTGCTGGGACTGCACAGTAATCACTCTACACTATTAATGACTTGCACAGATGTTTTGAGATATTTGCACAGCTTTCTGTCCTCATAAACTAACTAAACCCTAAATGCCAATGGGTGTATCTGTGTGTGTGTGTGTGTGTGTATGTGTGCATGTGTGCACTGATGCGTGTACGTGTGTGTGTGTGTGTGTGTGTGTGTGTGTGTGTGTGCGTGCCTCTGTCTACTGTTCCCCCTCCAGCGTATCAGAATAATGCTTCAGCCACCTGCCGTGGTGCGGTCCCAGGTGAACGGCCCAGAGCAGCAGCCGACTGAAATCACCGTCACCACCACCACCACCACCACCCCCGCTGCCGCAGACTCTGGAGCAGCCGCCACCACTGCCACGCCTGCTGCCAACCCTGCCAGCCCAGCTCCAGCTACCAGCCCCACTGGCACCGCTGCTGCTACTGCCGCCAGCCCCACCACCGCTGCCAGTCCGGCTGCTGCAGCCAGCCCCACCGCCACCAGTCCTGCCAACCCGAGCAATCCGACCAGCCCTGCCAACCCCGCAAGTCCCACCAACCCCACCAGCCCGACCAACCCCGCCAGTCCGGCCACCGCAGAGGCAAACCTCTAAAGACCTGTGAAGAAACAGACACGTGCTGAGAGAGTGTGATCAAAGACATTACAAAAAAAAAGGACTTCCATGTTTATAATAGAATCACCTACCTCCAGGGGCCATACGTGATCAATATAGTGATGAATTGCGTTGATTTTCTCCTTCTTTTGTTTGTTTGTTTTGTTTTGCATTTGTAAAACCTGCTTTGCCAATGCAGCGTGTTTGCATTGGTACGTGTTACAAATGCAAAGCAACGAGTCGGTGTCCATGAAATATCCCGCTCCATATAAACTCCTCCATCATCCTCTGCCTGGAGAGAATGGGAAAACGTGGTAAAAAAAAAAACAACAAAAAAACTGTGATGTGAATTTAAAAAGCACAGAACTTTTTGCATAGCAATGCATTTGGGCCTACTTATGAAGTCAAGCACTATCTAAGGACTGCACAGTAAAGTAAAAGCACAGAGAAAAAAAAAGAGGAAGTGGGAATGATAAGACCAAAATAAGGGGATCGTACGTAATAACACCCAGCCCTAATCCTAAATACTGGAGTCTGTTACAGAGGGAAGCTCCTATTTGCATTCAGACCACTCCGCTCAAAATGTACGAAGCACAAAGACAAAAAAAAGACAAAAAAAAGAAAAAAAAAACTTAAATTACAGAAGCCCTTGGGTGACCCACTATCTGTTGTTTAATATGTTTTCAGAGACTGTTACTGTTTTATTTTCCTTTAGGGAGAAAAAAAAGAGCTCGTATGCGATCGAGATGTTTTTAGACTTCTTTTTCGGCTGTTTTGTACTGTAAGTGTTGTGATCAAGGACCAAATCATAGACAGACACAAGCAAAAACCTACCTATGCCATGCAGTGTTTAGTTGTCAAAGCACAGGGTAAATCATATTTCATAATCGTGAATACACTGATACAGGGTGAGATAGAAAAAAAAATCTACACATGCATCATACCAGAATCTAAAGCACAGCTGACGATGGAGCGGATCTAGAACACCTCTGGACCGGATCCGTCCCTGAGACGGCCACCATCTGGACTATCAAAGTGAAAAAAAAAAAAAAAATGCTGAGCAGTCAGCCCTGTTTACGTATGCCTGTCTCCTCAGGACCATGTGGAATACCTTACAAATATCTCCTGACAGTAGCAACTCTATAAGGAGACAAGGCCTTATGCCACACTCAATCCAGAAAAAAACAAAACAAAACAGAAATATAAATAAACAACAACAACAAAAAACCCGATCCCAATGATTTACCAATATTTGCGTCTTAATGAAACTGTGTATAATGTTTAGTATGAATCAGGCAATTCTGTCATTGGTCGATTGACAGCAGTTTACAAGTCGGTTAGCTGTTCCTGTATCTGATACTGTACTGAGAAGCAAAAGCACAAAGCTTTAATGTGACGGACAACTCCCATGGTGTGTTTGGACGGTGATAGTTTGCTTCTTCGGCAGCTAGTGCGTGCGTGAAAAGCATTTAGTCTAATGAAATGTGTTTACTCTGAGGAGCTGAACCACTACATGAGATGTGAAACATGTCCTGTGAATTTTGTACAAAGTTAACTCAACCACAGTTTTCTCTAGAGCTTTGTTGTAAAACTGTACTGTGTGAAACACGTATCTGTGAATGTCTGTAATCCATTGGAAGTTACTGTCTAAATGTTGAAGAGTTTTAAAGGAATTGCTGTTTTCTGCAATAATATTTTGATCTCAGAAACTAAAGCACATATCTTACAGAATTATAAGAAGTGGCAATGATTATAAAAATGTTGATTAATATACAAATAGAAACTATGTCTAGTAAGAAATAATATTGTTTTGTATATTTTTAACTGTTTCACTGCCTACAACATAATATATACAGGATATGTATTAATGGTGTGATATGATAAAGCACGATTGTCATGTTGTACAAAAATACAAAAATATGGAAAATAAAGATTCTACAAAACATTTTTTCTCTGTGCTGTTGTTATTGTAGAGTTTGTGATGCAGAATTGAACATTGATCTATGTTTTGCTCTAAAATGTTTATGCACTTAAACATGAACACAGATCACCCAAGGTGGAAATTATGTCATCTGTTATGCGATGTTGGCTTTAAGTTTAGTCCCTCCTAATTTGCCATGCAAAATTTCAGAATGCACACATTTACACTAGGAAGACTGGGCTTTGCGTCCTTCTCATTTTTGGCAAAGTGAGCATTGCTTCCATTGTATGTCAGCACAGCATACATGCATGGGATGAATAAACATGAGAGTGCATGCTTTTGGGCAGAATATTTTATTTACTAATGCTGTGGAAATTGTTGAGAAATAAAAACAATATGCACACACACATGCACACACACATACACACACACACACACACACACACACACACACACACACAAATGTTCTCATGAAAGTATCACGAATCCAGTTTACATAATCCTGTTCAATTATCATCAACAAGCTCTGAGTTCTTTCCATCCGTGTCACAGCCAGTGACAAAGGATGCGCTGGAAGCAAAGCTATCAGAGACAGAAAGAAGAGGACACTGCCTTGTATTTAGCATTTCTTCGCACACTTGGTGGAGTCCCTATTTTTAAAGTTCAGAATGGCTCGCAGTGTGGCCGGGGGAGAGGGCACAGGAAGAGCAAACTGCTGATCCATGATGCTTTGCTGCAAGGCAGAGAGAGGATGGCAGCTCCTGAATTCACGCTGGCCCCAGCAGTGGAAAAATCCATTCACTATCTCTGCGCCCCCGTTTTCCTGTTTCCTTTCGGAAAAACATAAAAACCTCACAAGGAGGCAGCTTTCTTGTTGTGTTAGCCTACTACTGTATCTGCTTGTAGAGACACATCAAATAAAATAGAGCAAGCAAACAGTTATGTAATGCCAGCGTGCTTTCAATAAGTTTTGCGTAATAGTTAAAATGTGAAGTTAAGGGAATTTAATTAGCAGCAAAAACTAAACCCTGTAGGCCCATGTGAACATTTCCCAGGGCTAGTTCACGGCTTTTGCCCTTTGTCAACACGTCACTGTCGGCGGAGCGACGCACGATCACATTTTACCTCCATTTCTTCACATCTTATGACACAGCAAATGCGTCTCTCCAGGCAGGAGAAGTGAGAGAGGGAGCAATCAGACTGCATCTCTGTCAGATACTCAGAGCCTACAGCAGGCAACAGCAGTGGTGACAAAGCTAGCTCCTCATCCAGTTACGCCTTGGCGTTATGTGGGCCGGAGCGTAGCCAACTCTGGCTCAGATGATGGTTTCGTTTAGTATTTGTGAAGTTCAAAGCTAGTTGAGTATATGCTTTCTACCTGCTCAGCTGTTGAGAGCTCACAGCAGGCCTGCGCAAGTGTGAGGCATTAGCAGCACAGCTAGCTCCTGAGCCAGCAGAAGCTTATATGGAAGTTTAATTTTAGACACTTTGAAGAGTCCAGCACACACTCCTTCACACAGATTGCACTGCATGACACACATCCTGTTCTGAGCAGGCCCAAATTTTGAGCCTGTGTAATGCTCTTTATGTGGGGACATGGATGGCCACACTGGGTACAGTATATGGGCACTGCTGGAAACAGCTGGGAGGACAGAGTACACAGGGTACTGTATAGGCTGAATATATGGGCACAGCTGGGTTTATGGGGACATGAGGTGGATGGTTCATTTTGGGTATACACCATTTCAAGAGAGTTGACTACTTAACGTATTAGCATTTATTTTGGCTGTTTATGTAGTGGAAGTAGTTTGAGAATGAAATACAATGGTAAGGCACTGTTTCTGTTTTTACCAGTGGAACTATGGTGCAGCTGGATATGGGTAACCCCTGGGTATATGGGTACACTGGGTATATAGGGACCTTGGATTTATGAGCACAGATGGGAATATAGGGACATTGTAGAGACATAGGGGCTATGGGGACATTGTGCTTGTGGATACAACTGGGTATGTGGGGACATTGGTTATGGAGACATAGGGGTTTATGGGTACCGGTGGGTATGTGGGGACATTGTGTATGGGGACATAGGGGTTTATGGGTTCCGGTGGGTATGTGGGGACATTGTGTATGAGGACATAGGGGTTTATGGGTACCGGTGGGTATGTGGAGACATTGTGTATGGGGACATACATAGGGGTTTATGGGTGCAGCTCGGTATGTGGGGACATTGTGTATGGGGACATACATAGGGGTTTATGGGTACAGCTGGAAATATAGGGACATGTGGTATAGGCACAGCTGGGAAAACAGATAGAGTTGAATATAAGGGGACGGCGGGGTGCATGCTCTGCTTCAGCAGCTTCCTCCTTCCATCAGTTGCATACCTACAGGGAATGATGACTATTCACATCTCTCTGCTCAGTGTCAGCAGCACTCCCCTTTCGTTTCTCAGACCCCAAGTGTAACATCTTAACCCCAGCGCCAAGCCCCGTGAAATCTGAATGTTGAGTAGATGTCCAAATGAAATACACTCTCTCTCTCTCTCTCTCTCTCTCTCTCTCTCTCTCTCTC
>JASCQY010000173.1:19223418-19237746 GCA_030264315.1 Sardinella tawilis
CCCCCCCCCCCCCCCCCGAGAGGGAGCCAGAGAGACCGCGGGAGAGACACGGGAGTAGAGCAAGAGAGAGAGAGAGAGGGGAGGAGAGAGAGGCAGAAGGATGCTAATGCTAAAATAATCTAAAGGCAATTATGCAAATCCTGTGGCGGTCTCTCTCCCTCCTCTCCCCAATGATGAGATAGCAAAGCTCTGCACGCTCTAATCTCGCAAAGAGTGTTTGGAATTATGAAAATTAGGGGTAGAGTGATCCGTATCAGTCATTTACACAACCAGGGTGTGTACAGCATACAGACCAGTGCTCACACCTCCCCAACCTCACCGCCTATAGCACAAACACACTCCTGTTAGCCTAATGGACTGATTAGCCACACAAACCCAAGTCACCCAATTGTGTGGATTGTGTGGCCCACATTTAGGCTAAGCTAATCCTTCTCTGAAATGCTCTGAGGGTTTTGTTGTTTTTATTTATTTATTTATTTACCCTTTCTTGTCTTGGGGTTATACTAAGACATACTCGAGCATCACAGTCGCCCTGCTCAAGGCCCTGCTGAACCAGAGGCAAGGAGTCCAAGTTTACTTTGACCCCGAAGTGTCGTTCCGATTACAGGCCTCCCTACCGCGTCTCTGGCTGATGCACGCGGATGCCTGCGCGCTGAGGGAACGGATCGGTACCACTGGTCTGTGTATAACTGAGAAAATGAGGAAATCCTCTCACTAATCCTCAAAGAGTGGCCTGCTATTGCTTGGAAGGCTTGTCATGGTGATGGGCTTGTTGTACTTGGCTTTGAAACGGCTCGAGCCTAATCTTCCCGAGGCTGTCGAGGTCTCTTTTGTTCAGCTGAAGCCCGTTTGAGGCCAATGAGTGAAGAACTACAATCAGAGAGATCTTCATTTGCCTAATTAAAATGGGTCATTTTGTGTCTGAAACAAAATCTCTCAAATATCCATACCAGAACATTGTCAGACCAAAAAGCAGCCCCTGTTTCTAAAGGACAAAACAGCTCATTGATAAAGCTGACATGTCAAAAAGAACATTTTTTTTTACCTTTCTTAACAATAGAAGATAATAACAAGACTTCTGCAATACTGGGTCCATCTAGACCTTTAAAATTCACTGGGTAGGTGTAACAAGCTGACATGCTGAGACAAATACAAGGATGATATTGCGTATGTCTTACAACATCCTGGGGTAAGTGGTACAATAAAAATACAATGGGCCAATGCTACCCTCTTGTGGTATTTCTTGGCTTTGCAGAAGCCTGAGTGCTATTATAAGGCAAATGTGAAGACAAAACCACTGGCTTAATAAAAGCAACAGCACACAGTGGGTCTGGAAAGTCTGTATTGAGTAGCCTATTCAGGAAGAATAAAATAACTGACTGACTGACCAGATCTTTAGCACAACATAGAATTGTCGTGCCAGGGACCACAACATTGCTGACCTTGGTTATAAGGCTATGCTATTTACAATACTGAGCAGGTAAAGAGGAAGCGCTACATAGTATAGAGAAATTACTGTACACTTGCTCCAAAAGACGCAAAAAGCTGGACACAGAAAGCTATACGAAAATAGAGGAGGGGGTTTCATAGGGTTAGTGAAGTCATACGTTACAACTGCCAGTTGCCAAGTTCTTCTCCACTTTAGGAGTTGTGCCAGGGACATGGCATTGCTGGCCTCGAATCAGAGGATTTACTGTTCACAACACAGAATACGAGCTGAACAGGTAGAAATGGGGACACACCATGAAGATGGATGTGGAGTCAAATATAGTCTATTCAAGTACTACAGCCTGCAAGTTTCTTCCAAAAGCTGAGGATGTGCAGAGAGCTCTCAGAAAAGTGGGGGTTGAGGGTTTCATCGGTTTGGGGACAATAACTAGGGGTGAACTTTGCCAGTAGGCCTTAGGGACTTTTCTTTCAAGTCTAATTACAGCTGTGGTCAGCATGTAGGGTAAACAAATTGCACTTTGTCTACACAGTGTGCATCTGAGCGGTTCACTACAAACTCTACAGTGCTGGAGAGCCTTTATCAAAGTCTGCCACAGCACTGGGGGAAAACTTTTCTGTAAACAACTGTAAAAACATCGGGGCCCAAGCAGAAGGGAAACCCCCACGATACGAGGATAACGAAAAACAGATGTCTTGTGTCACTATTGTCGTTGTGCAACAATTGGATCTTGGAATTGCAGCATGGTCTCTTGGAAACATGGCCAGAGATTTAATGATTTCAGTTCCCACCCTTCAAGATAGTCTCTCCCCTAAAAGTAGAGCTGTCCCCATTTATCTTACAGCCAGATCTACAAATTAACCACTCTGCACTTGGAGGAAATAAATATGCCACAGCTGTGGGTGATCATGTCACCACACCCTGTTGCTAAGGATATGGAGTAATATAGCATCCACACATATCAGTGCTTTCTGCACAGACTTGCTTGAATGGGAAAAACATCTTTGCATCAAGCAATACAGACGTGCTCCTATGCTCGCTTTCAACCATAATGGCTCATTCAGTTTGATTACATGAGTTTAAATGCAGAAGTAAACAGAGTTGAATAGGTTTTGCAGATCACAAGTCACATCTGCCTCTCATTCACATACACCTCATTTTTGACTCATTTTCTCAGGACGAGTAGCAGCTAGCCTCGAGTAAATTCAACTTTTGCATAAAAACAAGTTCCTGCATTACCATTTTTTGGATTGAGATCAAGCCCTGAATGCAACCTAGTTGCCTATTGTAGAGTGTAGAACGTCCTGTTTAAAAACAAACAAGCAAACAAACAAAACACTTAACACAAAATGTGATAAAAGCACTTTAATGTTCTGGTTAGGGGAATATAAAATGCACTTTTTTCCATTTTTTAAAAAACACAAAATATAAGGCCACCATGTAAAGAACACTTTATTACAAACTGTTCAAGGCCATTTCAACAGAAGTTTCTGAATACAGTGCTCTTGATGGATACTTTGAACAGTCGCACTGAACTCCTGCATCAGCAGACCGACCTATATCAAACAGGCAGTTCTCACGACTTTGGTCTGTTTTTGTGGCGCAGAGACATAAAATATTACATTACGTGTTCAGTGTTCTCGTCAATAGGCCATCCCGCCAAAAACAACCTTCACAAAACTGCACTTGATTTAACCTATGAAGGGTCTTTCAAAAAAGATCAACTTTTTTAAATGATATAAATGCATGCTGACAGAATAATGAATATTAAATAACTACCTATCATGAACCATCTACTCATGAGGCAAAAAAAAAGTAGTGTTCATCACGCACGGCGCAATGATAGTCTTACAAACACAGTATAGTGATAAAATGGAAGCATTTCGAATTAAAAGGAACTACAAGAGCTTGTAGAAATTGCAAGGGACTCTGAATGAGGATCCACTGAACACATCTTCAGACACTAGATGCTGATTCATGGTGAGCAATACACTCTGAGGAATACATTTCAAGAATCCTCTCAAGCCACATTCAACAACTTTGTCCACAAATTACCCAGACTGCTCTGCCTCAGACAATTTACAGCTTGCACTATATGGATTGTTTTTTTTTTCTTTGTGTCAGCACAAACAGATGAGCTGAGTGCTTATCAATTTTTCAAGCATTCATCTTGCGGTCAATACGGATTTTCCCTCCCATCCGTCATATGCTACTGTGTCGTTCACTGATCTGTCTGTAACAAAGGAGTGTATCTGTCTAAAGGTGCTATAGATGACGTCGCTCTTAGGAAAGGGGGAAAAAAAATCAACAACTTGGAGTCAGCAGAAATTTCAAGTCACTGAGACTGGTACCGAATGGGAGGACATGCACAAGATACATTTTGGACAACTTGATGACAACTTGTTCGGACAAAAGATCAATACTGTTGAGCTGAACACTTTGACTTTTTTGAAGCTATGATCAATCTGAAGATGTGTCTGGGATGGGGGTCTTAGGCTGTTTGTTTCTGTTCTCAGGGCAATGCTACTCATTGACATGTTAATGCTTTTTTTCAATATTTCTATAGCGCCTTTACCTTACATTGATACCAGGCTGTTACTTTTGTTTTGTTTTGAAAATCTCCTTATTGATACTGTTATCTCGACTATTTTCACCATCTATACTTCTATTTTTACCTAAATATTTATATTAGATTTAATTTTTTTAGACAAGTATCTTTTTCTTTTGTAGTGTGTGTATTCTACATCGCTTTAGACAAAATCGTCTGCAAACAACCTTTAAACATAAACAGCTATTAGACTGGCAGTCCGTCAGCATTGACCTATCTTTTTTCATTGATCTGACCTACCAGAAACATAACACAACACAGGCAAGGTCAGTATGGCTAAGCATAGATGCTAAATCACAGACCTCACGAATCTCGGTATCCAAAGCTAGGTAATCAGTCTAAGCTTACCCCTATAAGTGCCTGCTTAGAGGACCTGATGGTGAGTTGATGGACCAGTGATCATGCCTGTCTACCATTCTCTGCAGTTGGACACACCATCAAAGACAAGTCAGTCACAGATTTTCTCCCACTCATTTTAGCACGATTGCCCTTCCTGCACGATTGGCCAATATCACGCATGGCTGAACCTAATCATGCAGTCAATAACTCTCCATCTCTATCATTTAAAAGGCAAAAACAACCCAGGAAAAAAACGTACACCAATCTAAAAGGCTGAAAGACAGTTGCAGATTCTCAAAAGGCAGGCCTCAAGCCTCAGATGGGAGTCTGGTTTAAATACAGGTAGATATGATGACCTGTTGTTTTCTCAAAATATTTTAATTAGTGTATGATTTTGTCATCAACACACTCCAAAATGACCAAGCTACAAATTGAAAAGATGTTTCTGTTGTGTTGCTTACAATCCACTAACAGTAGCATGCTTATCAGTTAGTTAAAGCTAATCAGCTTTAGACCACACTTCTCTTGTATTGTAACTTTGAACCTCAAGAAAATACAAACAAGTGGAAGTGCTTGTGAATATAATGACATCCTCAAGACAACTCAAACCCCTTTAACAGCTGAATATTAATGTTACCGGTATGTCCAACAAGAAAGAGGAAAAACCATATAACTCCAAGGTGAGGGAAAGTTCAGCTCAATAATCAATACACTTTCCATGACACACATAGCAACAAGACTATACTCAAAGTGTCATCAGCTAAACTGATAGTCCAGTGCACTTCCAACCACAGCCCTGTTGTTTGAGCTCACCAAGTGCTGTAAGCAGGAAGAATAACAACATTTTGGCACAACATAGACCACATGGCGAATACCAGTTCACTATTTGGTCTATGTTGTACCATGTTACCTTGATCCTCTTCCAAATGACTGCATTTGGTGATCTCAAACGACATAACAATGGTTGGAAGTGCTCTGGGATATCGTTATCAATGCCTTGCCAGTCACTCACATGTTCAAACTGACATGTTAAACTGCTTGTCTTGATCCTATATGGGTTAAAGTGAATCCAACAGATTTGCTGGAAGTAACCACAAAAGCTCACAAAATACTGGATCCACACTGCGATAATGTGACAAATGTTGAGGTGAAAGCAGCCTCAATTGTACCATTTGGCTGAAACAACTGCCCATCAGAGCCCACAGATGATGTGATAATGAAAGATCTGCACAGCCAAATGGCCAACACAGGCAACGGGTTGAAAAACACTGACAAGACCAACACAGAGATGTGTCTTTAGCACGGGTGAGCCTCTATCTAAACCAGTGGATTGGATTCCCTTCCCAAACACACCTGTGCATTTGGGATGGATGAGACACCTGCACTATATTCCAAAACTAGGAATGTACTGAATGCCCTCATCATTCAGAGTCCAGTTGCAAAACAAACAAACAAACAAAAAAACATGATAGATCGATAGATATAGATAGATAGTGAATAGTTCTTTAGTAGACCAGTCTGCAGATGCTTTTGAAGATTTCTGATTTCTACATGATTTAAGTTCTGCACGAAGCCAACGCATCCTGCGCTGCAGTGATCGGGGAGGGGGAAACCTGGCTCCCCCATACAGCAGCTTGCCTTTCCAGAGGCCTTTTCTTCTTCAAAGCGAGAAGCAAACGTATGAGTATTGATATAAAAAATATATTGAGTACAATAACTGTGCCAGCAGTAAGTATTTCTTAAAACTGTTACTGACAAAAATAAAATGAAATCTGAAGAGTAATTAGCATAGAATATGATATGGTTTGTAATAGATACCAGCTATTTCAAGCATGCATTTTGTAAGCGGTAGACCTACTTTACACCACCGGTCAGTGTTGACCAAAACACAGTGCTTACGGATCCCAAACACAAGGCAAAAGCTGACATAACAGGATGAGACCAATGTTGTTATGAAAACAAAAGAAAACCTGGAGTGTGAGTGTTAATACCTTGTTCAGGTTATCGTCATGTTTTGCACTTCTTTGACTGTTAAAAAAACCACACACATTTGCATTATACACTAGTATATACTAATCGAGTGCAGTGACAACAGCACGCTGGCATCTGTCTATGTTATGTGGTGCAAAACATGACAAATGACCAATGAACAAGTGCCTTATAGGAGCCAAACAGACTTCTAGTCCTGCTGGTTCTCATTACCTTGCTAACAGACAGCCAAGGAAGAAAAAAAAGAAAAAGATAAAATTCAATATGCTTAGGGCTGCAATTATAGTAGCTCAGTCCAGAAAGTATTTCAAAACGGCAATTTTTAACCCAAGAAGTTTCTGTCAAACTATTTAAAAACTCAATTTGAATGTCCTCAAAAGAAAAAGAAGGAAGAAAAAAAAGTTGCATGTAGCACTGCGCTCCACTATTTGATGCTTCTGTGGTGGTGACACCAGGGAAGATGGTAGATGCTGGTGTCCACAGCCCACACAGCAGCACAGTTCAAATTCGCATTTAGTGTGCAAAATGTAACTGCTCTAGGCAATTAATCTGCACCTTGCTTGGGTTTTAGGTAAGGTGCAAAAATCTATTTTACACCTCCCCTATAAATTAACATGCATTTACATCTACTCAGTAAGTGTAGTGGGACCTTCCACCCAAGATACATTGTTAATTCCAGGTTTGTGAAATATAAGGCAGTGAAAATAAAAATAATAAGTACAATGGCCAGATGCTTGATTTTGTCAATAGCCTCCATGAATTTCTCTACCTGCAACTCATGCCGTAGTGCAAAACCAGCCTCTGCCGTCCATTTCAAGTAAATATATACACCCAATATATTAAGATAAAAGTTAAAGAGCAAGGGTGAAAGGATATCACAGAAACAATGGCTTGTTAACACTAAAAATCTCTTTGGTAGCCAAGCTCCAACAAGGCCTAAATATCTATCACGTTAATTTCTGGCTAGCTGGCCTAAATCTTATATAGAACGACACCTTCCCGTGCCCTACCACTTTGCAATATCATTTCACTAGTGTTGTTCAACGCTCATCTAGATTTGGCTATAAATGGAAGTATATTGTCAAAGAGCTGCACTTTAAAGCGAAAATGCTTGCAGAGGGAGAGAGGGGAGGTGGATAAGGGACCATTATTCCCTATGATCTCATCAAGGAGCTTGTCATCAGTGGCTGGTCGCCACTCTTTTACGAGGAGGACTTGGGGCTCCGAGAGCCACTGCCCTTGGCCTTGATCTGGTGCCAAGTCTCACCCAAGGCTTTGGCAAAGTGATCATCCACAGAGCCCGTAATGGACACAGAATTGGAGGCTGGCTCCGGCTCCTTGTAAATCTTGCCCAGGCTACGGCGGAAGTGCTCCTCAATCACAGGGTCACAGACCATGTTGGCTGAAGAGGACAGAAAGAAAAAGGAAACTCACTTGTGGAACTCATTATTCACTCAATTTAACAGCAGCACAGATATTCACTTACATCAATTAGCTGCGTTAAGAGTACATTTGTGCATACATGCCAAGTCTGAATGCAAAGACTCAAAACAAAGACAGGAAAAAGGCTACGCAAGCTTATACAATGGAGCGTAGGAGCTTGGATACAAAGGCCCTTACCATTTCCTTTGCTCTTGGAGTTGGAGTTGCAGCCATCATGGGACATGTGGCAATGAGTTAGGTTACAGGAGCGATTGCTTGCCGGAGCACAAGTGATAACAGAGGGGCGATTCTAAAAGGCGACAAACAATAATTTCAACAAATGATTAGAGACATCCAGTGTGGCTAAAACATGCCTACTTTTTATATGTTAGCCAAGAAACAACCATTCAATGTACAAACAAAGACATGAACAAACCTGTTGACGCTCTACTGTGCCTGTGACTGGCAGAGTTGTGGAAGTTCGCCCAGTGTCCATATTATTTTTTGTTAGAGCCAAGGGTTGGTCCATAGCAAAGATAGGCAAGGGTGCATAAACTAAGTTACCATGAATATTATTAATCGCAGAAGGGGGATACTCAAAGGGACTGTGTGCATGACCCCACTGGTCTTGAACATTGTCTCCATTTGAAGCTTTTGCCCTCCTGTACAAAAGCAAAACAAAGCACAAAAAAATTTACAAGGGATTCTCCCCTCTCCCCACAGGCTCTTGCAAGAGACATACATTTTCTTAGGATGTTTACTTTAAGAGGGCAAAATACAAAATTTAAGTGTCTTTGACATTTGGCAAAAATCTATTTGAGCTTGGGAACTTTATCAGTTATTTTAAGTATTGTTATAAAAGTGTTACTCACAGTTGCGCAGCAAACAGTCGGCTCATTTTGGTCACATGCTCATTGTCGCAATCAATGCGGTCCTCAATGTGCTCCCCAATGTATTTTCTTTTGCTCGGACTTACGGGAGGGGGGCCCGTTCTGGAACTGCCCATGGAAGAGGTCATGGGTTGCATCCTGGACTCTCCTGTGAGACCTGACTCATCTGGAAATCAAACAGTCCGTTTCATAAGTCACGAAAAAAAAAATATATTAACATATATGCTACATGAAATTCAACATATCTTGATTTTACGTTTCAGTTGCATTAATCAAACTTGAACGTTTGATGTCACCTTTTCTTT
Source organism: Sardinella tawilis (assembly GCA_030264315.1). Classification (NCBI taxonomy): domain Eukaryota; kingdom Metazoa; phylum Chordata; class Actinopteri; order Clupeiformes; family Clupeidae; genus Sardinella; species Sardinella tawilis. The sequence goes on from JASCQY010000173.1 coordinate 19,232,419, forward strand.
TCAGTTGGATCACCCATCACCGACACATAACGTACGACAATGAATCATCCACAAACCAAACATCCATAACCACAAAGAAAGTTGTAGTCTGTCAATATCTTCAATGACAACATGAGATATCCATTCGAGCCAGGTGCAAGGGTAGACTGAACAACATTAAAAGTAACTAGTACCTTTACAAATGACGTCACATTGTTATTACCATAACTCACTTGTTGACGTTAGTTAGCCATTGTCTTTGCCAAGTTATTGTGGCCTCGATAACGGCAGTAAAACAACCAATATAAACAACACAAAAGTGTTTTTACCTTCGTAGTGTAGTCTCCCAATGTTATTGTTCATTTTGTCCAAGTACTGATAGTTCAACAGGTCCATTCTCGTGATAAGCATTTAGCCAGTTAGCTAACTAGCTAGCTAACTGAAAAAGACTAACCAAGCTAGCTTCCAAATTAGCTAGCTGGCCAGCTATCAGTGTATTTCCTCCCCTTCACTTTGTGTTACGGAAATGGTCGCAACAAACAGTTCTTAGTTTCTTAGGTACTACTAAAAGAGCTTTTATGTCCAAAAAGCGATACACAAACGTTATCTCACGACGGTGACTTGCTTTTGTCGACGCAGCGAGTTAGTTTAAATGAGCGACAAGCTAGCAATATCCACTACTTTGCGAATAACGGCGAACTTTTCCTGACATTAGGCTAATGCTAACAAGCTACCCAACTAAACAAAACGATACGGTAATTTCAGAGTCGGATAATATCCAATTATTCAACAAATACGTTTAGAAAAACACGTCAATAACTTATATAATACGTTTAGTTGGTTAATATCTACGACGTGCTATCAAAACAAAGTGTTTAACCCTAAGAGACGCGCCAGTTTTCACAGCCCGCTGTGAAGAACGTAGCTAGCGTGAATGTAACACGATTGCTAACTTACTCCAGCTACTAGTTGGCTAACTTGTTTGCTAGCCAGCAAGCTCTGACTCACTGGGACTGACGTAAGCAAAAGAACTGCGCAGGGGTGAAGACAGTGCGCAGAGCCTACCATGCCAGAAAACAAGAGTCTAGAAAGATACAGATTGATTGTAGAATTTCTATTTCTATTTCTATTTTCACCCCGTTGATTAACTTACTTTCTTGTTTTATTTTTAAAGTGCAAGACTAGGGTTCACATTTGTGAAAAGAAAAACGTCAAATAGAAAGCCAACTGTAGGACTATTGTATTTGTTTATGAGCAATACGGCTACTTTTGGTATCACCCTGCTATTTATTAAGAACAATGTGAAAGACAGATTAAACACGAACTTCTGTTCATGTGTGTGTACATGCAGTGCAGCATGTAACGCTAGTGCTGTTGACTGTTGATGTAGGTTAGTTGCAAGAGTTTGCATGCTTTTAGTTAGGTTGGTGCTGGTGTTAATAGCCTATCCCTGTCCATTTTTCTTCTACAAGCTGCAAAGAGTAAAGAGTCCATCATACTGAAAGGCCAATGGCGATCCTGAGGTATAAAAATAGGCCACAACTGGATACAACAATTAAACACAAGACAAATTAAAGTACAAGTCACCATCTCAGATATTTTTTGTTGTTGTATCAGGCTATATTTAGCCTACATTTGTAGCATACAGTAATCATTTTACCGACTATATATTTCCATTGTTTCATTGTCTTTCCATGGCCTGACAATTTCTTGAAAGCACTGTTTCCATGGATACTTTTAATTACAGTTATTGGCTCTGCCTGAAGAGACCTTATGAAAAATATGGATAGGTAAAACTAACATGAAAAGGATATATTGGTCCATCCAAACAAATTGTAAATCATATGTTGAAGATAATTTAATCAAAGCTCTCCCTTATTTATTTATTTATTTATTTATTCATTTATTTATTTAAATAATAGGCCTATAGCCTATGTAGCCTACTTACATACCTATTATGTAACATCAAGCAGGGAATATTTTGACCTGAGTATTTCTGAATGAGGAATGAAATGCCTCAATCGAGTTGGAATAGTCCACACCCCCCACATACAGTATGTTTCCTTCCATCTAACTGCCTTTGCCATTTCTCTCTTTTTTTTCTCTCTCTGTCTCTCCTCACAGCAGTTCACAGAAAAGATGGCTCCATAAATCAGTCTCTGTGAAGGAGGGGGTTAACAGTTCTCAGTGAGTTCCCTGGAGAAATGTGCTGGCGTTAGCCTCTCCTTTTACAGAGACACTAGTAATCCCTCTTAGCCATTTTGTCTTCTTGTCCTTTTTGTTCCCTTTAGAGGACTCACAGCACAGGCAACACAAGGGCATAGGTGGAACAAAAAAACACTGAGCTGACTGTGGAGAAGGTAACCTCCATTTTATTTTGCTTGCACACACACACACACACACACACACACACACACACTCTATCCTAGAAGCAACCCCCCTATATTATTATTGTGTGTGTGTGTGTTTTCCTCCTCCCCTCCCTGCAAGGAAGACGTGACGCTGGTGAGGCAGCAGAGAGTGGGGGAGGGGAAGACAGAGAGAGCGTGAGTGCGCTGGTGAGTGAAGCGGAGGAGAGCAGGCGAGCGAGCAAGCGACCAAACAGGCATCTCTTCCAGGCATTCATTTGGATGAGGGGGGGCTGGTGATTGGCTGGGAGCGTGAGCAGCGTCACTCACGCAGGCAGTGGGGGAAAGCTCACAAGCAGCAAGCACGGCGTAGTGCAGCGGAGCTGGGAGGAAACCCTTTCACATTGGGTGCTGAACCCCCCCACACACACGCTCCACACACTCCCCCCCCTCCCACCTCTCGCACAGCTGCAGCCTGGAGGGAGGTGATCCTCTGTGCTCACGTCAATTTTTACTCCAAGCGCTACCCTTGTGCTGCTACGGCTGCTCTGGACACAACCTGCTAGCCTCCATCTCCTCTGCTCTCCTTCTTCTTCCTCCTCCTCCTCCTCCTTCATCTCTCCGGCTCGTCACGCCGCCGCAGCCATGAACTACCTGCGTCGCCGTCTCTCTGACAGCACCTTCATCTCCAACCTGCCAAATGGCTATTTGTCAGACCTCCAGAAGCCGGACCCCCCGCAGCCTCCTCCCCCTCAGCCGGCGGCACCTGCACCTGGGTCTGGGGGGCAACCTGGCGGAGCACCGCCACCCAGCACTTCCCCGGCCGTGGAGCGCAAGCCCCAGCCCCAGCCTCAGCCCCAGCCTCAGTCTCAGCCCCAGCCCCAGCCCAAGCCTCAGCCGGCATCCCAGACGACCGGTGCCGGGTTCTTCAGCTCCATCACCAACGTGGTGAAGCAGACGGCAGCCTCAGCGGGACTGGTGGAGCAAACCCCCGTCACAGCGCCCAAGAAGTTCAAGATACTGCTGGTCATCGATGAACCCACTCAGGAGTGGTGAGTGACAGCCTGCAATGTTAAGTATGTGTGGTGTGTTGTGTCTTGTGTTGTGTGGTGTGTTGTGTTATGTTACACTGTTGCAGCAGTGTGCAGTGTTAATGGTGTTGAGTTGTGTTGTGGTAGGCTGTGTCGTGTTGCTCGGAGAAACTCTCCTTTAAATCGTGTCAACAGGTTTCGTTGCCTTCTGGTACTCTCCTCTGAGCAGTTATGATGCATCATGAAAGATCTGACTATTTTTGTTGGTTATTCAGCCCTGTGTGTACCCCTCTCTCTCTGTATCTTGAATTATATATGAAGTGTTATTTGGAAAAGGTATCCTGCTAGGCTTGAATATCCCTATATAAATATAGAGCCATATCTCATGTATGAAATTGTAAACAAGTGTCGATATTTTTATTCTAAAAAGAATTATAAAAATACCTTCAATTGTGTATATTATGAAGGACATGGAAATTAAAATGTGATTCAGTGGTGTGTGGCTTAAAACCATACACCTTCATCTAGACATCAGTGGAAAAACAGAAGTAATTCAATTAAGTCAAAGAAGGCAGCCATTACAGTAAGTGATTCGCATAACGTTACCCTGATGTGGGCTGCGTCTGCACCAGCCTTCCACTTACTTAAGAAGGGTAGGGTACAGGTACACACTGGGTATCATGCCAGAAAGGGCCCGCAGGCTTTTCACTATGTGTAGGCCTATGTATAGGATGCCTTCAAAATAATCCAAGTATGAGGAACAGGATGGACAGAAAAATATTTTTATTCTTGTCCTTCTTTCCCTCTACAGTAGATCACAGATGGTGTAATGAATGCTGAAGCCTCAGGCAAAGCTCATTACTACAACTAGAATGATTGCTGATTGAGATAGTGAATTAGTGATAGAGTGAGAATATTAGTGAAAGACAGGGACATCTCATATTTCTCCCGAGTTACAAACCAGTTGTACGTCTGTGCTGCAAACCTTGCACTTGTAGATTTGTGAAAGCTGTTAGATAGATCTGTTCAGTAATATGTAGATCAAAGCTTTTAAGGCTGCTGTCACCTTGAAAAGATGTGTTGCTCAAAGACAGCTTGATTTGAGGCCAGGAGAAGATGAACTCTGATCATGGGCTGTTGCCAGACAACCATTGCACTTAGTTCGCCAATGGCACTAAATCAATAGATTTCCATTGTGGCGTCACTGGATTTGGCGCAAGATCACATGGCTTATGCTCCAAGACTGAGATAACTCAGAGGTTCATGCAACTAGTAATGGTTGTGATTAGGTTTTGGAGTATCTTTAACCTCTTGTAAAGCATGCCACCCCAGAATTCTTTCTACAGACATTAGAGATTAAACAATGACTCAATTCGGACAGACCTGAAATTGGATTTTCACATCAGTTTTAAGTAAACAACTTCAGTCCTACAAAAATTAGGATGTAATCACTTATAGATATGCAAAATGGTATCCGCAATAATTGTCTCATGCCATTTCAGCAATTCATGATACCCACAATATTCAGTCCCAGGCCTCTCAAAGAAATGGAAAAGGACATTTGAAAGGTTAATTGCAGTGCTGGTATTTTAGAGGCTGGCAGTATATGCAGTGTTGGCATTCTTTGCAACCTCTTCCCAATATTGTGAAAGTCCACCCTCTGACTGAACGGGATGTTGGGCTCTTCATAGGAGTTTTTAGTTTTGAATACAGAGCAGAGAGAGTTCCAGAAACAATTTTCACAGAGCATATGTATTTTCCTTCCAGCTATCAAAATGGAAAGCTGTTTAGATGGCAAAACAGCTTTGCTTCCAGAGCAAGTGTAAATGGTGCAACATGCTTAGCCTGGGCCCGCCCATTCCGCGACGTTATCGGCCACGCTCGCGGCCTCGTCACGGTCTGGCCAAGCATGCTATTCACAGGTTTCGGTCTCCGGAAAACACGGGAACTCCACCAGCAGACTGAGACAT